>JZKD02S1608014.1:623852-667042 GCA_000966675.3 Picea glauca | reverse complement strand
AGAGATAAGCCACCACCATTCCAACAAGCTTGTTTCCGCTGCATTTTACAGTTTCAGCTTATTTCGTTATTGAATAGAAAACCAGTTTTACTGTATCTCTATTATTTTGTGTTAATCACCTATTAATAATTTGTATTCGTTTTGTTCTTCTCATAAAATTCGGATCAGTGGTATCACAACGGTCTGCTCCTTGTCGTCTTAATGCATGTCCCCAACGAGGTCGGAGTACAAAGATTTGGGTATCGAGCTTGTTTCTCTTGAGGACAGAAGCTCTCGCACACCCAAGTGACCTCCCATGGAAGGAGAAAATAAAGATGATGGAATAGGAGAACCTTTCAAACTATTGATTGAGGAAGCCCTCACGCAACAAAGGAATGAGATGTTGTATAGTTTTGCGCAAATCCTTCAACGACTACCAACAGGCGATGCATCTTCTTCGAACGGAGGCACCGCCCCCTTCAAGGTACAAATAAAAATTGATATTCTTATATTTGAAGGTTATATAGATGCAGATGTTGTAGACAAGTGGTTGAATCTACTAGAAGGGTATTTTTTCTGTTCATAAATTTTTGAATAGAGAAAATATTACTTTTGCGCTCCTCAAAGCCATTCCCCATGTCAAATATTGGTGGGAAACTTTCTGTGAGAAAAAGGAAACATAGGAAACCTCATTATTTTCAGTCACGGCCACCTGGGAATCCTTCAGGGATTCTATTAAGGAACAATACTACCCTCTTGGAAGTTATGACGACTTGTATACCAAATGGACCACACTGCAGCAAGAAAGAGACCAAGCAGTGCCAGATTTCACAAATATATTCCATTCCTTGTGCACCAAGTTGGGTATCAAAGATTCAAAGAGACATCTGGTGCTCAATTATCATGGTGCTCTACATAGATACATCCAGACCGAAATGGAATTTCTGAACATCTCATCCTTAGGCGCGGCCTACCGATATGCCGTCAAAATTGAGCAAAAGCTCAAACAAAAGACGTGGCAATTTGGGCCTGGGAACCCCTCATAACAAAATACAGGAAAGGGTGGCCCCAACCCATCGAACAAAGGACAGAGCAAAGATGGATAGTATCAAGACAACCAGTACAAGCCGCAAGCAAAGAAGGACACCAGAAAGACAAAGAAAGATATCGGGAAGTGGTTCGACTTCCATAAGAGCCCTTGGCATAACATTGATGACTGCCACTCAAAGCAGTCGCTGGTGGCCGAAGTGAAAGACTTTGAATTAGATGTAGATTTTGACTTCGAGATAGAACCAGAAAGGGGAAGACGAATCATTGATGCAGAACCCAGTGCCACCGTTGCTACCACCAAGCTCTAGTGTGGTGAACCATATGAGCCAGAAGAAGGACGACGCCTCTTCCATTCACATATGTGGGTAAAAGGAACCCCACTGCACTTCATCGTTGATAGCGGTAGCCATAAGAACCTCTTCTCAATAGAGGTCATCAAGAAGCTATCCCTACCAACAATGCTACACCCACAACCCTACACCATTGGATGGCTCCACCAAGGAAGCGATCTCCATATCAGCCAACAGTGCCGACTGTCGTATGACATCAAGCCCTTCAAAGACGAGGTATTTTGTGATGTTTCTCCTCTCAAAGTTTGTGATGTTCTTTTGGGCCAACCTTATTTATGGAAAATTCATGCTATATATGATTCTAGGTCTCGTAGTGTTATTATTACTTTGAACAGGAAATTGTACAGGATACTCGAGGCAGTCCCACCTAGTGCTATTGTTGTGAGGGAAATACCCTTACGGACTAGAAAATAGGGTTATCTTATGCATGCATATATGACCAAAAGAAATCTACTTTCTTCCTTCGTCCCCAGACTTAAACCCCATTCCTTTTCAGCAAATACATGGTTAGACCAACATACCTTGTTCCGTATGTTTGATGTCGATCCCCCTTCGCGCTTGATCGCTTGTTGGCAGCTATCCTCTCAAGATTGACCTGCGTACAAAACAAGAAATAAACTACACATGCATTTTTACCTATAGACTAATGGGTTAGAGATTCAAACATATATTTACTGAACTATGAAGAACTCATATAGTCGGACGAAAAAAGCATTTCTTTATTATTAACTTTAATGAATCAACTTACAATGTCGAGACTGTCCATTGCTCCGTGAATCTTGATCCTGGGCTCCTCTTCAAATGTCCTCCAACTTCTTTTCTTTGTATCTCTTCTTGCACAAGGATGGCTAAAGGGTTGGGACAATGGGAATATGCAATTGGGTAGAGTTTCTTTACTCTATTTCTCCTCCTACAAATGGGACCCCTAGCCCTTCTTTTATAGGATAGAAGAAGCTAGGTATTTGGACGAACCCTCGGCCATGCATGGCTGGGAGTTTCAGTTAACTCACCCAAAGTTGTGTGTTTCGTCGACAACTTTCCTTTTTTCATGCTTTTGTCAATCCACACGGGCTGTTTTAGGTCAACTAGCGTGTACACGCATGTAGTAATGGAGTAGGGCATGTGGGCCCTTATAAAAGAGGTTTTTTAAAGAGTTGTTCAATAGTGCTTTTGGCAAAGAAGGTATTTGAGATGGCCTGATGCCAGGTAAGCATGTATGGTGAAAATTAGGGTTATAACAGATGCCCCCTAATGTGTGAGGTCAAAAGAGCATCTGATGGCCAAAATACAGTACCAATCTTTACTGATGTGCCGAAAAAGTGAGCCTAGGGACCAGGAACCGGTAGGCACCATCTGCAAAATAACAAATGTCTCACCGAGGCAGGCATACCCATGCTCGGGATAAAATAGAGTCATGGGTACCAATCAAATACACTTTAGATCCATGTCAAATAACTATATAAAGTGTAGCCACAAACAATACACAGTGGAGCTACATCTCGAAATCAAAAAGATATACATATAGAGTATCTATCTTCTAGAAGCTGATACGGCCTGATGGTTGGAGATGAGATCTTCAGAGCTCGAGAAACAACTTCAAAATCTTCAAAACTCAAGGTAGGAGTGTAATATGGGTGTACGACTTCACTACCCATAGGTCTTCAATGGCTCATCGGTCATGGACTAGATAATCTTGATGATCAGACTGAAGGCTTCATTGATTTCGAACAAGGACTTGATTGGACATTCAAGATGGCCAGGTATGAAGGGAAGAGACAAATTGCAGAGGGGCTGACTTAGGCTTGGTAGGAACTTCCCTTGGACAACAACATGACAAATGATGAGACTTAGGCAGCATGGCATTAATCATAAGTTTACGAAGCAGGAGGCAACACAAACTATCCATATGTTTGGAAGAATAACCAAACGGAGGAGGACACAACTCTATGTAGCGAGAACAACTTCCTAAGGTTGTACTACATCCCAAAGCTTGACGAACAAACAGACAGATGTGCTTTATCCAAGGACAACTCATTATGCTGCCAATAAAGAAAATACTTTTCCCTTCCTCTTTTTGGGGTATATTTGACTCTTTTTTTTTGTCTTTTTCAATAATTTTGGAAAAAAGAATAAAGGAATGTTACCTTACAATGGAGGAATGAGTGTAAGAAACATACAAGCTCAAGGCACAAGGACAAGATTGATGTTAAGAATAATGATACTCGGGAAAAATCCTCTGGGGGCCAAGGGTGTTAAGACGCAGAAGCAAAGTGCTACAAGGCTGGCATATAAGGTATGCAAATGCGGTTAACAAAACACACAGTGGTAACATCCTTCGATGTAAGTTTAATGAGCCAAGAGAAGGTAAGCTCGATGGTTTTTCATATTTAGAGAGTCTAAAAAATCATAAAAGGAGACTCCATTGGGGTACCTTTTTTGAAGATTGTCTAGTCGATTCGAAAAAGGGGTAAACTAGCACTGACAAGATGTCTATTCAAAACCATTTTAACGAGTGTGATAATGACAAGATCACTCGGCCATTTTTTCATTTTTACGGAGTCTGAAAAAAGATTAACTATGGACTCCATTAGGAATTTTCTTTTGGACCATTTTAATGAGTGTGAAAGAATAAGGTCACTCGACGATCTTTTCAATTTTAGGGAGTCTGAAAAGAGCTTAACTATGGACTCCATGGGGGTTCCTTCTTCGTAAGTTTAGTCCCTCAGGCCCAAAAAAGGGATAAAATTATACATGAGAGTACTCTTCTATAGAACTGAAGTTCGATAGAATATACCTTTGTTCATACAGTTGACCGTCCGGACTGAAAAAGGGGTAAAATACCACTGGACAGACGTGACTTCAAATTTCAGTTTAACGTGCATGAAAGGCCACAAGATCACTCGACAATCTTTTCGTGTTTAGAGGGTCTGAAAAAGGATTAAAAGAAGACCCATTATTTTTTTGGAGTCCTAAGGGTGAGGTCAAGAGTGAAAAAGAATGATGCAAATGAGGCTCAAACTCGTAGTCAGGAAAAACTACAAGGACTCTCGAGCCTACAGTGTTTTAGCGACAGCATGGATACCATAATGCAACCAGGATCTACCTAGGGCATCCATGTTCCGGTAAGCTCTACCACCAAGTTGCGACACTTATAAAAAATCTATGATGGTTCCGTGTCACAACCTAATGGGATCGATCCTATGGCAAAGGAAAAAGACAAAAAGGTACAAAAGTCAGGGTAGAAACCTAACCTATATGCTCAAGTTGATCCTTAGAAAAACAATTTCATGGACCGTCGAAAATTACTTAAAACTCCAAAAAACTATCCCAATACCTGATCAGATCCCTCCTATGCAACTCCTGAATCACTCTAAATGGTTTTTGGTATAAAGAAAATGATAAGGGAGGCCAAAAAAGTGACAAAAAGAGGCCAAAAAGTCTATAAATAGAAGCTGGCAGCTCATTATCACCATTGCTGATTTGGAAATTGACTCTGGAGCCAAAAGATCCCCTTTGTCAAAAGCGGTGATTCCGGGAGCTACAGTGGACGAAACGAACTTCTGTCTGGACCAAGTAAGTACAAAATCTCTTATATTGTAGTTTATGTCTTTGTTTTTGCATTGGGTTTCATTTTTTAGGGGGGCATTGACCTTTAAAAGGATGGACCTAGGTCCACACGGGCTATCTCAAGATAGGCTGCGTGTACATTCGGGCAGAGTAAACTCTGCATGCGTGTACACGTGACTGTCACCATGACAGCATGTGTAGACCCCCTTATTGAATGAAAAAGGATTAAAAATAAAGGGTTAACCATTCTGAACCTTGGTGTTTTACAGGATGCATGTCCATTGGAGAGAAAGAGAGCATGAAGAGGTGAATGAGTTGGTCGGGGAAGACCCCAATGCCGTGGCTACCTTGATCCAATGTGGGTTACTCAAGATTTTTCTATGTCCTTTCATGTGGGCACAACCTAGGCTACTGAATGCCTTGGTTGACTACTCACATATGGATGCAGAGACATTCATGTTAGAGGGGCAGTCATTGGTGCCCACGGTCGAGGACATTTACTTTTTGACTAGCCTCCCCAAGAGAGGGGAACTAGTCAAATTTTGGACTTTTCCTTCAGGAACGCATAACATAGAGAAATTGATAGGCCTACACTGTACAGATGATACAGACCGCTCGAGCACGTAGGTGCCTATAATAAAGATAACTAACTTATCACTACAGGCGATAGTATTCCTTATTGGGTGAATTACTGGTTCTGTGGCTCTACATCAGGTGTTTTGTGCATAGATGAACTGTGCAGTCCAGTGCTTAAATGCACAAGTTTTTGATTGGAGTACCACATTTCTTGAGTGTATGAAAAGACAACTGACACATTGTCATTTGCAGACACATAGGAACTTCGGGTTCGGGACCATTCTGTGTTCGTTCTTTTTTGAGAGAGTTCTGAGTTTTAGTCCTCGAGTAGTGGTATGAGGACATCAAACCTCTCTTCCTGCTGTGTGTAGATGGGCAATATTACTGCCGCGATAGGATGGCGGAAGGACCAATGAGTCTTTCTATGATGACTTCTTTGCATGGATGTCACGATAGATCCCGGTTATAGAGGATTACCCCTATGCCAGGATTGATTTCTCGAGAGACCCTGAGATACCAGTACCTCTTGGTGAGGAGCAAGGGGAGATGGGTAAGTCTCCGCCTTTGTAGTTTTTTTTTTGTGTTTTAAACATATGTAATTTTTATGTTGTTTTCGTTATATATATCATTGTTTTTTTGTTATACTAGAGTATTTGATGGATATGTGTTCATTATGTTCATATGTGGGACCAGTGCGACCCATTGACTATGCGAGGAACAAGCGTCATCCTCAGCTAGGGGCTGCATCTACCGCCATAGGGGGACCAACAGTAGTAGGAGATCCTCCAGTTGGGGAGGCTGAGAGGGTATTGAGACGAGCTAAGCATAACTTTACTGGGCTCACTCGCACAGTCCCGATCACAGAGATCGAGGACCTGCCACCATCTATGTAGCCTCATGTAGTGGGGGCACCACAGATGTGGGTCCGGTTGTTTCAGAGTTTAGCCAACGTTGTGGACCAGTATAACAGGGTCCAGAGGCACTGACTTTAGCTAGATATTTTGACGTGCCACAAGCACTACTTGTATATATTTTTTGAAGGCATAATCTCTGTGACTCATTATCGGTTATATTTTTGAGGTGCTTACGTCCATCTATGTACTCTGGTTACTTTATGATATTATATATGTTTTTTTTTCTTTTGTGTCTTATGGATCATGTGTTATAAATGTATTTACATATTTATGTGAATGTTCTTTCATATATGTGCAAGATGCCAATCTAAAATTTGATTAGCTAGAGTATCTGTAACTTGGTTTAATCTCCTAGGAATGTAGAAATATGTAATATAATGAAAGTTTCGTTATAAGAGATGTACCCTAAGGAATCGTTAGTGTAAAGTTGGATCATGAACCTGGTATACTCTATTTAACTGAGACACAACCAGTTGAGCATCGAGATAGACCCAGAGATGAGAGATACCCAATGACAAAGCGTCACGAAGAAACTCAATAACTGCACTATACTTGGCGACATTATTTGTGGTGTCACCTAAGCATATACCTCCGGAAGATAATAACTGGCCTTGAGGTGTAAAGATTACCCAAGCTGTGGAGGCAAGCCTCCGACTGTGTCGACTAGCACCATCTACATACCCAACGAACACTTGGGAATCACTTGGCATCTACCATAGTGACGAAAGATAACATCAATGACACATCCATAACACTAAAAGAAACTAAAAAGTAATAGTACAAAGACTATACATATGTTACAAAAGTTACCCACAGTGACCTACCTATGAGTAATACTTCTTGAGGTAGAGCACATTTCTATTCTCCGCCAAAGCATTCCCTTCAAAATCAACCACATGATAAGCACCCTTTTTTAAAACCTCATTTATGATGAAACGTCCAAACCACATGGGTTTGAATTTGCTTGCTCCGAGGGGGTCCTTATCTTGGTCATAGACCAGAACAAGGTCGCCTTTACAGAAAATCCGAGGATGAACGGACCTATCATACCAACACTTGACCTTCTGTTTGTGAGCCTCGTAGGCCAGGGCCACATCACAACGCTGCTCATTGAGATGCTCAAGGTATACTAACCGTTCTTCAAGTGGAGAAGTGTCTGGCAGTAATTGTACTGCCAATTTTAGAGACGGGATTCGACATTCGATGGGAAAGAATGCCTCCAGCCCATAAACGAGTTGAAAAGGTGAGAAACTGGTTGCAGTCTTAACAGATGTTTGGTAAGCCCATAATACCGAGTATAACATCAAATGCCAATTTGACTTAGCTGAGTTGATAGTTCGCTATAGAATGGTATTAAGAGTTTTGTTTACAGCTTCCACCTGTCCATTTTCTTGGGGGTAGTAGGGTGACGAATGTTCTTGGTGTAACCCAAGCTTTGATGTTAACTTGGTCATCATTTGGTTCTGAAAGTGACTTCCATGGTCAGTAAAAATCTCTCTTGGGACGCCGAACCTTGCTATTAACTGATTGAATAAAAAGAAAGTTGCAGTCTCTCCATCATCTTTAAACGTTGGCATAGCTTCAAACCACTTTGTGAAGTAGTATAAAACTATGATTATATAGCGGTGCCCCCTTGCTAAAGGAGGGTTGCATGTAGTGTAATCAATCCCCCACTTGGTGAAGGGACCAACTGTGATGATAGGAAACATGGGAGTGGGATGTGTCCTCATCTTCCGAGAGAAGATTTGGCACGGATGGTACTTCTTGACTGATTCGATACAATCCTTGATAAGTGTCGGCCAAAAGTAACCTGCTCATAGAATCTTTTGGGCTGTTGCCAACCCATACAAATGACTGCCAAAGCTCCGGTATGGAAATCGTTAAGCATGATAACTGCTTCTTCGTGAGAGAGACATTGGCGTAGGATGCAGTTTACACCTCTCCGATACAATGTATCATCGAGTATGAGATAATTCTTAGCCTGATGGCATATGCGTCGATGCTCATCATGAGAAGCAGTAGTGGGGCACTTCAAAGTTTGGAGATAGATAAGTATATCTCTGTACCAGGGATCCGAAGAGGTGATAAAAAACATATCTCCTCTAATAGGCGACTCTTTGGGCATAAGATCACCTGACTCAACCGGAAGTTCTGAAATAAGCTATGTGAAGACTAGTGACCTTTTGGACTTCGCTGAAACGAAATCCAAGTCAAACTCTTGGAGGATGACTATCCATCTACTGATTTTTCCTCCTATTACCTGTCATGTCAACATGTATTGAAATGGATTCACGACATCAATGAAGGTGGTCTTGCGAAAAATAACATAATGAGGGAACCGTTGAACAACATTGACTACTGCCAACGCAAGTTTTTTGGTATGAGAATAATTGAGTTCCGGTCCTATGAGGCCTTGGCTCAGGTAATAGATGACATATTCTGAGAACAAGTCATCTTCCTGAACTAAGACCATGCCAATGGTTGACTCTGCTGCAGGCAGATATAATAGGAAATCCTTGTTATAGTTAGGTGGCCGGAGCAGAGGGGAAGTTGTGAGTTCATGTTTCAATGTGAAGAAAGAGCATTGAGTGGCATCATCCCAACAAAAGGGAATGTATTTTTTAAGTAAGCGCATAAAACCCTTGGTGATCTCGGCATAGTTAGCGATAAAGCGTCTTAGAAAATTCTCCTTGCCTTGTAGACTCTAAAGTTGAAGGATTGTGCATGGGGGGGGGAAACTGAATTATTGCCTCAACCTTGAGAGGATTGAACATGATTCCTATTGTTTACACTATGAAACCTAACAATTGTCTTGAAATTAGGTAGAAGCTGCACTTGTTTGGATTCAAGCGAATCCGAAAGTAGCAACAACGTTTGAAGATAAGTTGGATGTGTGTGGGATGATCTGTTCTCTTGCGAGATCGAGATGCTAAATCATCTAAATAGGCCTCGACTATATGCTTGAGGTCATGGAAAGCAAAATACATGGCCCGATGAAAGGTGGCTCCAACATTTTTGAGACCGAAAGGCATCTTACGATACACGAATGTACCCCATGGATAGATGAATGCCATTTTGTGTTGGTCTTCGGGTTTGATTTGTATTTGATTATATCCCAAAAAACCGCCCATGAAAGAAAAGGCTTCGCAACCCGCACATTCATCAATGATCTGGTCGATGAAAGGTGTGGGAAAATTATCTTTGGGACATGCCTTGTTCAAATAATGAAAGTCTATACATACATGAATTGTGCCTTTTTTTTATTGACCGACACGGGGTTTGACACCCATTGGGTCAAATGGATGGGATAGATAAAACCAGCTTTTATCAATTTCTCAACCTCGACCTTAATGGTTGCTGCTTTTTTGGGGTTAATTGGACGAAGTTTCTGCCAGATAGGCTTGGCATCTAGATACGTTGTGATTTCATGCTCAACTATTTTTGGATCGATGCCTGGCATTTCCTTGTAAGACCAGGCAAAAAAGTCGTGGAATTCTGTAAAAAGATATGTGTATATTTGAATCTCTTTGGGGGAGTAGTAAGCTCTAAAGAAGACATTATCCACGATGCCAGGGTTTTGGGAAATATTTATCGGTAAGGTTTCATCGATAGTTTCCATATTACCCTCAGCATAAACCTCGTGTGTAGCTAGGGGATTAATAGGACAAGACCGATCTCTCATCATAGTCATGGTGAATTCTCCTGCTTCAATTTGGCTTAACTCTGGGAGGAAGTATGGTCTGTGATGAATATCTTCCCAGGGTTTTTCTGGACTAGTCATTGCTTCATCAGAGGGAAAGACTAAGTCTAATGAATCGGTTTGAGCGAGAGAACCCTGAGCCCAAATAGGATCTAGAAGTGGATTGAACTCTTGTGCAGGAACTGGATCAGTGTGGGATGAAGTTTGCTGAAATAAAGAGTACACTACTTCAGCTGTGGAAAAGGGCATGGACATGCCCAGGTGTCCTGTCCCATCCATCATGGCCGATGGGGAAGGAAGTATCCACAGATCGTCGAAGTAAGTCATGCGGAATGATGAAACTTGAAAAATTTCAACCTTATGGTGATTGGATATAAACTTGATATCGCCTTGAGGGGGTGGGTAATTGAAGGTACCCATCAAATATGGGCACAAACCAACCCCCACGTTGACCACACCTAGTTGAGGATTATCAATCATCGGGACTGTGGATGCCCCCAATGCAGGGTTAGGTCTGGAGAAGGACAATTGATCGATGGTCACTATCCGACCCTCATGTGGAAACAACATGACCTGGAAAACTGTAGCAACCACAACTTGCATGGCATAAGTCCAACTCCTTCCTAATAAGAGGTTATAGTTGAGGGGAGCATCAAATACCTCTACTTCGACACACACATCTTTCCCTCTTAACTGCACGGGGAAAGAAGGAACAATACCATGTGGTCGGAATGAACAACCATCGAAAGTAGTGAGGAGAGTAGGTGACGGAGGCAAAATGGGCTGGCCAACAGCCTTCCAACATGCCAATGACATAATGCATGTCGAGGCACCCTCATCAACCACCGTGCAGAAGATATTCCGAGTAAAAATTTTCATGGGATAAGCCACTTCTATCTGACATGCTATGTGGTAAGGCAGACGAGGTTTTAAGTCATTTGTATCCATCATGATTGTACCCAGATTACAAGTCTCGGTAGATCCTAAAGCGGTTAACAAGGCTTTCCTCTGGGAAGGGCAGCTTTGGAGGACCTCCAAAGTGGACATCACATAAGGGGTTTGTGATAAATCTTCCACCGCAGAGTAGTTCTGGGCATCCCTTGCATTTGGGTTATGAGAAGCTTTTTTGAATGCGCCTTTAGATATGCGTGTCATTGTTTCACCCAACATCTTCTCAATCTGTAGAGGAAGAGATGGGAGTTTGGCTACTTTACCCTTCTCAAAAGTGCTTGGTTTACTATATTCATGTGCTCTAGTCGATATAAAAGCATCACCCATCACCATATATACGTTCACAGATGCGGGGTTATTCGCAGGTGGAGAGGGTTCTTGGCTGCCCCCTTCCATGCTTGCAGAGGCTTGGGTTAGATTTTTCCCATGTTGAAATGGATTGGTCAACACAACAGGCTGTTGCTACGTCACAAACTTTTGGGCTTCTGCAAGCCGAGGACATAGATGGGTCGGGTGGTCTTCCACGCACAGGTTGCATGGATACCTTGCCTTCCATTTCTCAGTGTTGTCCCCGCCAACATTATTGGTAGGTTTTTTATCCCCCTTACCCTTCTTTCATTGTTTTTTCTTTCCTTCAGGCTGCTGGGTGGCCTTTGGGTTAGTCGATTGCACTGTGTGTACCTCCAACATTTTGGTAGGGGGAGCAGCCAAAGTAATAGTTTGGTTGGCCACTGTGTGTTGTATAGATAACTGCTGCAACTACTTTTTCAATTGCTCAACGGGCTTTGTTTGTGCTGAACCAACAATACCATCGGCATGTGTTCCAACTCTTTGTTTAGTTTTATCAAGTATTGAGCGTGGTGCATCTAGAAAGATGTTGTATAATAAACTAGACTGAGAATAGATTAGCTCAAATTGTTGAGCTCTCATGATGGCGTATTCTTCGGAGAATACTCTTGACGTCGTGACATATTTGGATAACTGTGGGACCAAAGACTTAAGGAACCACTCAAGTAGGAATACTGGTGGGACTGGCACCTTAATTAAACTCTTCCGGCATCTCCATTCTTGGATGTGATAAGAGATATGGTCCGATGTTGTCTGTTCAAAATTGGCGAGTAGCTCTGTGCCAGTGTTGTATCTCACAGGTAATTGGAAATGGTTTAGGAAGGCCATCACCAGTTCACCGAAGGAAGAGTATATTGAGCGATCGAGCTCAATGTGCCATTTTGCGACACTCCCAATGAGAGTAAGTTGAAACAATCACAACTATACAGAGTCATATTTCAATGAGTTAGATGAGCACCGAAGATGGAAGGTAGTCACATGATCTACTGGATCTTGGTTAGTCTTGGCTTCAAACTTTGGAATGTCCGAAGGCAAATTCATCGACATAGGAGGACAAAGCGGATCATGACAAATAGAGTCATTCAACAACCTTGTCAAATCTGGAAAGTGCAAAGTCGCCAGGAAGGGTAGTTTGGGTTGTTGGTGATAACTTGGGAAAAAGGGGTCTGGAGTTTAACTGGCACGAGGTTGCAAGGAAAAGTTCGGTTGCTGGCCTAGATTCTAGTAGAAACCATGGCCCTGTCCAGCGTATGGATTTTGCATATGTGGAGACATCATCGACTGATTTCCCAAATAGGACATAGATGGTTGGGCATGCATTATATTCGAAGGACTCTGGGAAGGGTTGCCCCATGTAGGTCCCGTGGGGATAGGCATAGTAGTTTGTCTGATGTTCCATTGATTGTGGAAATAATTACCCCAGATCAACATTCCAAATGAGGGAACGGATCCCTGCCAAGAATTCCAAGGCCCTGATGCGGAAGAAGTTCCTAGGTTTGCCCCCTGTGCAGGAATAGTACCCTGCATAGGAATAGGTTGTCCAAAACTTTGATTGCCCCCAGTCGAGAAGGTGGTTGATGAGAAGGCGTTGTTACCAAATGTTCCAGTCAAAGAAAACAATGTCGAACCTACCGGCATATTATGCGAAGGTGGTCCTTGACTCCCTGCTCCAAATAAACTATTGTGTGTAGGTTGCCCAACAGATTGTTGATGCAAGCCACCAAGTGAAGGGGATGAAGGAGGTATATGACCTCCTCTATAAGGGAAAGCGTTAAAAGGAGTAGGAGTGACCCCCATGTGACTTTTCAGAGGAGTGCTAGAGCTCCCTACCCCCAGACCTGAAGTCTAAAAAGTGGAGTAGGAAAGCACAGGACTTATACCAGAACTAGGCATCCCGTATGAGAATGGAGGGCCTGTCGCACTTGGTGTGATAGGGGTTGTGGCTGCCACCAAAGATGGGAGTGGACCACTGTGTGATGTAGAGGTGGTCGAGAACATGGTGGCTTGGACCGGTGACGGTAGGTTAGGAGGTGAAAACTCTCCTGTGGTGATGACCGTAGTGGGAACTGAAGAATTCCTAGAAGGAGTGACAACATTTGTTTCCATTGCTGCGTGCAACACTGTCTGGTATAAGTAAGGATGAATCAGTATGATGATGGGTGCTGAAAGATCAGTGGTGGAGGTTTCAACCAGAACAAAATCTTGCGCTCCAAGATCTAAAACAGTCGATTCCTTTGAAGGTTGGTCGGGCACAATTTCTTGTGACCCGATCGCTTCAAAAGACCCTTGTTGGTCTAGCTTTCGCCTTAGTGGTGGCGAGGGTGGATCCAGTGTAATCGATGACAGGCCAAGAATCCTTCTTGAATGAAAAAGCTTGTGATCCTCCACTATGTGAGAAGATCAAAGACACTCTAGGGTAGTTTAAATGTTCAAAGGAAACACACACTAAAAAAGTCCCTAGAAGATAAGACAGGTGAACACTAAATTAATTGGATGAACAGTTACAACAACTAACACTAGAGCAACTTACCAGTGCAAATGCAACTCGAAAATGGAAGCACCCTCTGGGTAGACTCTGCAAAGTGTGGCCCTATGTATGTCCTAGGTACTGCGGTATACCCCTGAAGTCACCTATGTATGTCCCTAAAAAAGATAGGCAACTAGGTTGCCAGCGCGTGAACAATTACCAGGCGGGTACAGTGGAAAGTCGGGTAGACGGCAATGAGCAGGGTATCGAGCCCAAAACCTGTCAAGGGTATCAAAATCAAGTGGTCTGGAAGACAACTGAGGATCTCGAATGGATTCGATACCCACAAAGCCCCGTGGAAAATGCAATCGACGGAATCCCAATACAAGCCCTCTATATGTGTTCTCCACTACGATTGGTCCAGCTTTGGAGGGGTTATCTCCAATACCTTTCTGCACGCGACCTCGTGTTTATCCCCTGTGTTAGAGGGGGGTCCCAGATAAATTTCATGATACTGGACTTAGACACTCCTTAACTCAGACTCCAATGTTTGATTTTAAATGGCCTTGAAGAGTTTTCTCTCCAACCTAATCCAAGGCCCTAATCCTGAACTAGTTGGTTAACCCTACAAACATAAAAGTGTAATAAATTTTAGATTTAGTGCTAATTTTATGGCTTGTCTTATGTCAAGGGGTATGAAAGTGAAATTGATATTGTGTAAAATATGAAAGAAAAAAATGAATAAAAAGCTAGAAACAAAAACTTTTACTTAATGCAAAATTTCAACAACTTTTCATTTTTTTTTTTTAAATATTCTAAGATTTTGGACAGCAAACTCAAAAGGAATTTCACTCGACTACGAGATACTTATGATCTAAGTAAACTGCAAAGAACTTATGAAATAAAAAAATTTCCCTGGTTAATAATGCAGAATCACACTCTTCAACCAAACAAGAAAATGAAAGAGATTTTTTTATTTATTTAAATGCTGATAAAGAAAAAAGGAAAAATACCAACAAGTAAAAACCAAGAAAAACAATTCTGGCCTAATAGCAGATAAAAAAGAATCACTTCAAGAAATCACACACTAGCAACTTAAAAAATGACTCTCACACTTGTCTAAAAACCCTAAATTTTTTTTTTTATGACAACTTTTAAAATGAGAAAAAACAAGCTAAGGCTAAGATTAATCCTAAGCTACTGACTGCTAAGACATAGATTCAAAAACCCGAGAGGTATAACTCTCATCAAGGAAAAGGATGACTGCCTTACCCTGAACAAAAACTATCCTGCTCAAGCACGCTACTGATAATCCAACGTCAAGCGTGTGAACGCGAGCTGTATAGAGACAGAGGGTGTGTACACGCGGGATGACCTTCTACAGACCACCTGTATCTCTAAAACTCTGAAAAAAAATAAAAACAGACAATCGAAACTAGGAAGAGATCACTGATATTGATAACCAGGATCTCTTGAAGGCTTAGACACTCTCTTTAACAGACCTTCTTGGCTTAGAGCTACAGGGAACTAAATGAAATTATCATGAACTGAAATAAATCATACATCACAATTCAATGGTAATCACCCAACTAGATCATCCATGCTCGGTTCATTCAGTGTTGAAAGGAAAGAAACACAGGGAACTGATTAAAACCGACAACATTGTCACTGTGATCAAACATACATCACACAAACAAAACTATCCTTGACTGGATCTTCCATGCTCGAGTGTTCTAATACAACCGTTACAAAGAGATGAAAAGGAAACTGATTTTCATTAGACAAGAAGTCTCAAATACATAACATAAACATAGAACCAGAGGCTTTTACTAAAGCTTTACAATCGGGAGCTCTGCTCAACCATTGACACTTACAAAATATAAAACATGAGTATATATACTCAGAACTACTAATGTCCCCCAGGGACACAATTGAACCCCTGGATTCAAAGATTTGTGTTTCTTCTCCTTCTATCAGACTGCACAGGCTTTCCTTTGTCAGACACAAATCTAAGACAGTATGGGTTTTGCAGGAAAATTTCATGACAGGGTGACCTTGGGTTGACATCCCGCCTCCATGTTTGGTGCTTCCATGCTTCCTATTTATGGTTGAAATGAGGTTTCAACCACCTTCTTGGGCTTCATTAACTGCCCTTATTGGGATCAAGATGAGCCCAGGCATCCATGAATGCTCTTAGGTGGCACTCCTGACTTGTTGAGTTAAACTTGGCACCTTGAAACCATGTTACCTTCCTCTGTTGTTAATACAAACGCTCTCGACCCCTTTGGCATGGCTCTTTTAAACTGCCCCATGTAACTGTGGGTTGTGACCTCACGCTTGTCCTGCATGATGTTTCGGGGTTTCTCATTTCCAGAGTTTTCACCACATCTTGGCTTCAATATCACGATGCCCGAAATTGTGAAATGGTCGCTGAGATTAGCGGTCAGACTCGCTTCAAAATGGACAGCCACGATCGTTCCCTTGAAAATATGAAATGTCGACTATGCGATGAGCACTATCCCCTTTTCCTAGACTTTCTTCCTTTGTGATCAGGTGCTAGGAACGTGGGCCCAATTTCTGGGAGCTTTCACAATTTCACGTTTCGGGAGAAAGAGATGATGCTCATGGGAAACCTCCGATTCACAAAATCACGAAATCGAGATTTCTCATTTCGGGGCTTCGGGCTATGGGTGCACTTGTCGATGAGAACCTCGAACTCCCGATTCCCGAAATCGTCGAAGTCAAATCAATGACCCTCTGCTTCTCACAAATGGACAGCCTAGATCTTTCCCTTAGCGAATCAGTATTTCACGATCCTTGAGGCATAATCTCTCAAAATTTGAAATCCCTACTACCGTGCTTTCTTGATTCCATAGACGACTACTCTTAGTGCTACGACCTGTAATAATGAAGACTTGGATGGAACAACTAGGATTTGGGAAAAAGAAAAGACTCGATAATAGAGGGAAAAAGATAAGTAATCAACCATAGGGGGAATAGAAAAGCTCGGGGCTGATATCTCTCAGGAAAATTTTGACAAGGAAAACCAGTCAACCAAAGGATAAAAGAAAACAACTAAGGAAAATATACGTCAGGAGGAGAAATCTATGATCGGGTCTGCACAAAAGGAGGAAAAAGACAGGAAAAATCACAGACCTAGACCAAAATCACCATCCACCAAAACATGATAAGATTAATCGCTAACACAATGCAAGGGTGCATTAGGTATGAATGTGGCCATGAATGTTGGCACATTCATTAAAATCAATTGATCACTGAATTACATTTTGAAAGGTTTGGTAGGATGAAATGATGCATAGGTAAGGGATGATCTTTTTTTCCTCCCATGTTTATATAGATGTGGTGCAACTGTTAGAATGCACAACTTAAGAAAGGCTGTGATGACATTTTAAATGCGGTGAGAGTATATATATACATGAGAAACTAACAGTTTGTTTGGCTGTGTAAAGAATGAATTGTAGGAAGAAAGAGTCTTGGATATGGAAATATTGTAAGCATGCTGAGCTAAAATTCCATGGGGAGGGAAGTCCCATGCTTGTGAATCTGGTTCTATGTGGAGCAGATCTAGAAATAAATGAAGAAATTGGAAAATCTGTGGGTGATAGATTTGCAATAAAATTCTGAAATTTAGAATTGTGATGATGTATCATGAATTGTGTATACTTGTGATACAGGTGAGAAAAAAAGATTTGTCTAGAAAGGGCGGATGAAGGCTATCCAGTTGAAAATCATGAAGGAGAGCACTGTTGAGCCATGACAACCTCGTGGTAAGCCGTGATCGCCTGGAATATGTTGTGTTGAGGTAACACAAGCCGAAGGGACGTCTCGGTAGAGAAATTATGAGGGACGCCTTGACTGTAAGGCTCGATAAAGTCTCTGGGATTATTCCTATGCAAGAAAACCTTGGCAAGGAAATATGGATCACTTGAGGAACTGTATAACAGAGAAGGGGATGCATGAGCCTGGGCTTGGAGTGTGAGTGACTGCAAGGAAGAAGAGACTCTGATAGTTCTTGTAAACTATTGATTGGGATCATGCACACAATGGGTATGTCAAGGAAAAACAGTGATCCTGGATAAAAAGACACCCATGTGGATACAAATCCACAAACTGCGCAGAAAAGTATTGTTCTAGATTATGAAATTTTCCTAGAAATTTTATGCAACAATAATATGTTTTCGCATGAGACTATGATTAATGTTCTTGTTGTTCAAGAATTATTGAAGGAAAGTGACGAATATTAAGAGTATGAAAAAGGACCTGATCAAGAAATAAGGTCGAGACTTCTGAAGTGGATGAATGAGAAAGGCATGATAGGTGTTACTGAGAAAGAACACCAAGGACGGTGTTCCTTTTAAGAGAGAGGGGATTGTAACACCCCTGTTTCCTCCAACTTGTAATTAATCATTAATTAGGATTAGCATGTTGTGGCATGGGAACAGTGTAAATGTATTAATGTTTGAATTTCCAATAAATGACTTTGGGGGTGAAGCATTGAAAGTACTAGCCATGATATCACTAGAGGAAAGAATGTGAAAACTATAAGAGATCAGTTAATAAAAAAAGGACTGGTGGTTGAACCATCAAATACCCCATGAATGGAAGCATGATCTAGCTGTAGAAGGTCAACCCGAAGTACCACAAGGTCTTGCAGATCCAGACTGACCCGGGTTTCCTTCTGACAGAAGGAACAAGTTATGAGGGATGTGTGTGCAAGGCAAGCCAGAGAATAAAAAGAAGAGTGCAGAATGCGAGGAAATTGCTAGCAGAGAACGCGCCGAAGGCCATGATATTAATGTTGAGGAAGCATCTGATAAAACTCGTCAAGGCCATGACAAAGAGAGAAATATATGATATTATGTAGAGAATGAGACATGATTAGAAGGCTGTGATCTTGATGCTAAGGAAGCACCTGATAAACCTTGCGGAAGATGTGAAAGAGAAAGGATCGTTGAGAATTCGCATAAATTCCATGGTGATATCATGGCTTGGCATGAGGTTGGCCATAGCACTAAGAATGAATGCCTCTAAGCATATTGTTGGGTGTAAAGGAAGACAACCATAGTCAGTTAGTTGGCTACAACTTGTAACATATAAGTATTCTCATATCTTGTGTATTTAAGCGGTAATGTGAATTAAAGTTGGATATCCTATGAATGTTGCAGGGATGTGCATGTTTTCTCAATGGTTATATTGTATCCCTTTAACTATGCCTAATTGTGTATTTAAGAAAATAAGGAATTCTCTGTCTTGTACACATAAATGCATGAGCCCTGTGGTGGCTCAAGTTAAAATAAATGAACTGTGAATTTGTGACCTTAGGCATAGCCTCACGTGTGCATGATGACACTCCTAGTCGTTCTAAAGGAAGGAGTCTATTAAGCTTAGGAGAGGTATTACATGTATGCACAGAGTCTCTGCGAGGCAGGTATATACCGAGAACCCCCTTAAGTTCTAGAGTTGATAAATGACTGTAAGGGGTGCACAAAATATTTTTCTAACTGTTAAGTTCAGAAGAAATAACACAAAATACGTAAGTACTTAAGGAGATGACAAAGATCTGGAAGGATAGCGAGACTCAAGCCTCGAAAGGAGAGATCCTTTCGTTTGGAAGAAGAATGGATGATATTAGTTCGGGAGGAGTCAAAGTTCTTCACAATTTTCGGATCTAGAGAAGGAACATGAGCATTAACCCTTAGAGCCCTTCATACTTCGCGGGTTCAACGAATTGAACATATTCACCGCAGAGGAGGTGAATCCCCCGAGGTCCTGAAGTCCCAAAATTAATATGGGTCGTAGATATGGGGATGCCTAGGAACTATCCTGACCATCAGATCTATGATATATTCAACCTGATGTTAACCACTTCGGGAGGACAGAGGTTTGGTAACACCAAAACCCCCCAAGTCTGGAAGTTCATGTGGACCATGGATCTAAGGATCCTTTGGGATCCCTCATTAATGTTCGATCGGGGGACACATGTATTAGGTCGAGATCATATTGGGGCCCATGTGTCGAGTGACGACGTTTCTAGGTGTCCCTCTCAGAGTGGCACACACTGGGACCCAAGGTACCCTTGAATGGAAGTTACAAGCCATATATCTATGGGGTTGCATAGATACCCTCAGACTGTCAGATTAAGGCTTTGTTCAGCCCGACATTGACTGAATCTGAGATAAAATAGGAGTTTGCATCGAAAAACTCCTAAAGAGCTGGGAGCTGAAGCAAATCTGAGCCATCCAATCCAAAGGGACAATTGTCTTCATATTTTGCACTACAGAGAGAAGTCACTCCGGGAGAATCGAGGTGTGAAGGCATGAGGATTTCCTAAGGCTCGATTCTTGAAGTCATCCCAGCCGTCCATTGGAAAGGGATGCATGGTAGAAGATCTGCCATTTCTAAGAAAAGTCACTACGGGAGAAAAGGGAGTGTGTTGAACAAGAAACCCCGAAGGTCGGAGAGCGGGAGTTCATCTGAGTCATCCATCAGTTGAGGATAGGTGTCAACAGATCTTCCATTTTAGAAGATATCCACTTCAAAGGAAAGTGGGGTCATGCGAGTTGAGAAATCTTGAAGCCTGAACTGCCGAAGTAAATCGCGACGATCGATTTGAGAGGGACATGTGTTAGCATATCATGGAGTACAGAAGTGAGAACTCCAAAGGAAAGGAAGTGGATAGTTGATCAGAAGCCATCCGAAGCTCCAAAGGTAAGGAATCATCCTAGTCATCCATCATTGGAGCACGTGGAGACTGGATATTTACTTTGGGGGAAAGTCACTCCAAAGGAATTGAAGAGTACAAGCATGAGAACTCTCGAAGGCTAGAGCATTGGAATTCATCAGAACCCTCCATTGGAATAGGATGTGTGGCATGAGATCTGCTACTTCGGAGGATTGGTAATTCAGAAGAAAGAACATGAAGGACCATTGACTGCAAGTCACCCGAAGTAGGGAAAATGGCAGATATCGACTGTTGATCGAGGAAAACACATGGCACGCGATCAGTAAATTCGGGTATGGAGCACTTTAGAGAAAAGAGGTGTTTGGAGCATTCAAAATTCCTGAATGCCAAAGTCCCAAAGTAAATCTTAGCCATTAGTTGTGAAAGAAGTGTGGACCATAGATCCAGTCCGTGTGTGTTCACGAGCTCGGAGTTCGGCGTATTTGGAGTCAAGTGTGTTGAGAACAATCGAATCTCCAAAGAACGCTTTGAGTTGGCACCTGAGAACAACCCGAGGTCATATGAAGGAAGGGGCCTAGCAATGAAAGCTAGTGCCTACTATTCAAATCCTTCAAAGGGGCTAGGAAAGAGCCCGCTGGTTTGGAAGAACATGAACTTTGGTGAAAGGGGAACCTAGAGAGAGTTAAGGGAAACAAAATTTTGATATCCCACCCCTTAAAAGAGAACCTAGGGGTCGGATGTGTTACATAAAAACATGGATACAAGTCTATAACTAGAATAGTCTAAGTCACATTTATGCATACATTTACAACTCATTTTCTCATGACATGTAATATAAGAAAGAGTAACAAAATTGCAAGAAAAAATGTATTGCATCAGAATAGTCCATAAACAAACATGCTCTTACATCCCATGTGAACAAAAATCATTTTTCTTGAAATAGTTTACAAGAAAAAAACAACACATGAGAGTCCTTCTCTCTGTCAAAATTTGGCCCTGAGGGCTTCTCCATATTAGAAGTTTCAACAATAGTACATGAAAAATCTAAGGACAACTCTCCAATTTTAGTTGACACTGTATTCCCGAAATAATTTAGAAGTGTGCAATGTTTGAAGAGAAAAAATCCTCTCTCTTAGATACAATTCCGGTATTTATTAGAGGTCGATGTGACCCTTGGCCTTATGCATGCCTCGGTGACTTTTCATTTACAAACCTTTTTCTTTATCACCTTTTTAATGATGAGGGGGATATTCCGTGGTTACAATTAAAATTTGTTTTCTAGTGTTGGTGGGACATCATGGATTTTGGCCATGGTGCACCTTTTCCATCATAATGATTGGCTTGGGAATTAAGGAAATCGATCATCATAGTTCAAGTTGGGTTCAAAATCATTATTCAGTAGTTGAAGCTTGGTTCTCCTCAATGTTTTACATTGCTAGAACCATTGAGATCATTTATTGTTCTATTTTTCTTTAGCTGTAGGTTGCATTGCAAGAGTGCATATCCCTCTTGGAATCGACACCTAACACCGTTCAACATACAGTAGATGAGAGTATATCAAAATAAGCCATTAATACTAATCATTATAATGCATATGAATGGGGCATAAAATAATTGAAATATCAAGTAAGATTCCATGGATTCAATCCCTGGTTCGTCCACTCATGATTGAGGTGTTATGTTTTTCGGGGCTGCCAACAATGTACTAGATATTCATCTAAAACTATGTATACCATAGGTTAGGAATTTCTCAAATAATATAAATAGGAAGTTGTATATCTCGAAAATACCTTTCCAATGGTATAAAGAAAGCACCCAATGGACACTCACATCAAATGTTATGATTTATTTACGAAGACAGATTTTTTAGTTTTGGAGGAGTTACTACTAACTCATACAAAAATTTGTATCGGAAGAGTTAGTACTAACTCCTCTCAAAGGATTTATTACCAAATCCTCCTACTTTCCATCATAGGAGTTTGAACTAACTCCTACAACTTTCCATTGGAGGGGTTTGAGCTAACTCCTCCGATATGTTTCAGAGGGATTTGAACTAACTCCTCTAACACATATCGGAGGAGTTTGAACTAACTCCTCCAATATTTTTTAGAGGGATTTGAACTAACTCCTCCAATATGTATTAGATGTATTTGAACTAAATCCTCCAACACATATCGAAGGAGTTTGAACTAACTCCTCCGATATGTTTCAGAGGGATTTTAACTAACTCCTCTGACACATATCGAAGGATTTTGAACAAACTCCTCTGATGGATTAAGAGGATATTTCAAAAACTATCAAAGGATTTCATGGAAACTCTTCCTTCATTTTTTGAAGATAAAATTGGGAAAATTTCTAAGTGTCCCTTCACCAGAAAGAAACAACAAGATCTTGAGTTTGAAACACCATAACTCTCTCATACAACATTCGATTGAGGTGCCATTTGTTTGCAACATGGAGGGCAATTGAGATAACTGAACTTGTTAGTTAAGCATTTGAATGGATCCAATTTTAAATGATGTCCATGGTTAGCGAGGCTTACTTGGAGGGAAAAACTTGGCAATCATATTTGACACTTTAGGGCCTCAGATTTTGATTCTGTCAGTTTTGTTAGAACACTTATAATTTTCATCTTTTATTCTTTTGTTTTTTAACTCTTACAAATAAAATTTTACTAAAAAGCTAAAAATTTAGGAAATTGCCTTTTAATTTAAAAATAAATTTATTGGTCGTTATATATAGATAAAGCTCTTACAATAAATCTCATCGATGAGTTGTACGATTTGATCAAACGGTTATGGTGATCTTCGAAGTGTAGAAATTGTCTGAATTTTAAAAGAAAATCTTTAACAGTAGCTTCGGAGCTTCGTGCTTCGGGTATTCCAAAAAATCTAAACAACAAAAACCCCGAAGTCCCAAACTCTCAAAGATAGTTCCTCATGATAATTTATAAAGGAATTACAAACAAGTCATAGTACATGCGTCATTTAAAAAATATTTTCTTAGGCTGACACATGGCACTTATTTTTAACATTTATGTTAGATGATTCACATGATTTCAAGTGACACATGTCACCTCTCCTTTCTTTACACGTCATCAAGAATGACATCATATCTGCCACGTCACTCTGAGATATTGTCCTTCGAGAGTTTTAAATAATGATTGAGTTCACAATCGTCGAAGTATCAAAGCACCAAAGCATTGGATATTATAAAAAAAAGTAAAAAATGCGTTTCAAAGAATTAATAAAACAGTTAACAACTTTAATTAATCATGATTAAGTATTAATTAATGACTTCGTGAATTAGTCCTTTAGAGGATTTCCATCATCCTTCATCCAAAACCCCTGAATACCGAACTTCCGAGTTACTTAAGGCTAACAAGATTCCCTTTAAAACATGATTAATTAAAACATAAAAGAGATTACTTAGAGATTAGCTTTTCCGTGAATTCGGCCTTTGAGAAATTTCTACCCTGTCATAATCAAAACTTTTGAATGTCGAATCATCAAAGTATTAATAATATTTATGATTGACGAAGGTTAATGATTTCAATAAAGATTGTGAATCACCAGGTAATAAATTCCATTAAGTTTTTAATAAATTCTTTGTCAGTAGATCTATACGAAGATCGATAGACTTTATGAATAAAAAATCGATAGACTTTATACCTTTCCAATGGTATAAATAAAGAACCCAATGGACCCCCACGTCAAACGTTATGATTAATTTAAGAAATATTTTTTTTTTAGTTTCGGAGGAGTTAATACTAACTCGTACAAAAATTTGTATCGGAAGAGTTAGTACTAACTCATTTGACCTGTATCGGAGGATTTATTACCAACTCCTCCTAATTTCCATTGGAGGATTTTGAACTAACTCCTACGACTTTCCACTGGAGGAGTTTGAGCTAACTCCTCTGATATGTTTCAGAGGGATTTGAACTAACCCCTCTAACACATATCGGAGGAGTTTGAACTAACTCCTCCAATATGTTTTAGAGGGATTTGAACTAACTCCTCCAATATGTTTTAGAGGGATTTGAACTAAATCCTCCGACACATATCGAAGGATTTTGAACTAACTCCTTCGATATGTTTCAGAGGTATTTTAACTAACTCCTCCGACACATATCGAAGGATTTTGAACCAACTCCTCTGATGGATTAAGAGGATATTTCAAAAACTATCAAAGGATTTCATGGAAACTCTTCCTTCACCTTTTGAAGATAAAATTGGAAAAATTTCTAAGTGTCCCTTCACCAGAAAGAAACAACAAGATCTTGAGTTTGAAATACCATAATTCTATCCTACGACATTAGATTGAGGTGCCATTTTTTTGCAACATGGAGGGCAATTGAGATAACTGAACTTGTTAGTTAAGCATTTGAATGGATCCATTTTTAAATGATGTCTATGGTTAGTGAGGCTTACTTGGAGGGAAAAAATTGGCTATCAAATTTGACACTTTAGGACCTTAGATTTTGATTCTGTCAGTTTTGTTAGAACACTTATATTTTTCAACCTTTATTCTTTTGTTTTTTACCTCTTAGAAATAAAATTTTACTAAAAAGACAAAAATTTAGGAAATTGCCTTTTAATTTAAAAAAAAATTCATTGGTCATTATATATAGATAAAGCGCTTACAATAACTCTCGTTGATAAGTTGTACCATTTGATCAAACGGTTTTGGTGATCTCTGAAGTGTAAAAACTATTTGAATTTTAAAAGAAAATCTTTAACAGCCACTTCAGAGCTTCACACTTCGAGTATTCCAAAAAATCTAAACAACAAAAACCCCGAAGTCCCGAACTCTCAAAGATAGTTCCTCTTGATAATTTATAAACGACTTACAGACGAGTCATAGTACATGCGTCATTTAAAAAATCTTTTTTTGGGCTGACACGTGGCACTTATTTTTACATTTTCGTTAGATGATTCACACGATTTCAAGTGACACATGTCACCTCTCCTTTCTTGACACGTCATCAAGAATGACAAGATCTCTACCACATGACTCCGAGAGATTCTCCTTTGAGGTTTTTAAATACTGATTTAGTTCACAATCGTCGAAGTATCAAAATGCCAAAGCATTGGATATTATAAAAAAGTAAAAAATGTGTTTCAAAGAATTAATAAAACAATTAACAACTTTAATTAATCATGATTAAGTATTAATTAATGACTTCACAAATTAGGCCTTCAGAGGAATTATGTCATCCTTCATCCAAAACCCCCAAATACCAAACTTCTAAGTTACTTAAGGCTAACAAGATTCCCTTTAAAACATGATTAATTAAAACATAAAAGCAATTACTTAGAGATTAGCTTTTCCGTGAATTCGGCCTTCGGGAAATTTCTACCGTGTCATACTCAAAACTTTTGAACGTCAAATTGTCGAAGTATTAATAACATTTATGATTGACTAAGGTTAATGATTTCAATAAAGATTGTGAATCACCAGGTAATAAATTCCATTAAGTTTTTAATAAATTTTTCGCCAATAGATCTATACGAAGATCGATAGACTTTATGAATAAAACACTTCAAATTTCAAAGTCATTTTACCATTTGCAATTAACAGTTTTTCATTCAGTGAAGAGATTACAAACTTCTCTTGTTACAAGCAGGCTAATTTTATTTTCTTACGTATTATGGAACCACATAAAGTTGCAAGGAAGTTTGATGCATCAGGTGATGATTCCAATCGAAATGTAGATGTTCTATCAGACACCACTTCTCTAGTTATGGATGCCATTAAGTCTTGGAAGCAGGTTTATGATATCTTAGAGCATGAGATTATTAACTGTCTAGACGACTCTGCTAAGGAAGACGATGAGTCCTTTTCAGCCAAGCTTAGATTGGTAGCACAGTTAGAACTACATAATATTGTTGCACAAACTAGAATTATACCCTACAATGATATGATAAATTGGTCTTTGGATCATGTTGACATTCAAAACAGAAGCATCATCAACCACCATCAGAATTCTATCGGCTCTTTTTGACTGGAGAACCTACAAGTAATGTATAAGATTTCTTCTACACCTAAATATACTTACAATGCAAAATTTCTCCTATATTTTGAGAGAAAATAATGAACTCAATACGATAGAAATTACCATGATATAATCAAGTCCTGGTGGGGACATCTAGATAAATTTATAACGGACGCTCATGGTATGTATTCCTCGACGTCTTTAGATGCTCATATATTATATATAGCCATGATGCTCTATCGTCTATTTGGGAAAAAGAACCCTGCATATTTATCAGTTGAGTGGGTACCCATAATGAATGAAGTAGTCAAGGGTTATACCTTCAATTGGGATAAAATGTTGTTTGATAACTTGGCTAAGGAAATTGTTGAGTATCAATCATTGAAATCAAAAGGGAAACCTACTCCTTTTTATATGTCTGCATATATCATGGATGCCATGTGTTTCATGATCCCATTCCCCATGATGAACTGGAGTTGGATCTCGGCTAGTTCTGAGCCAATACATTTCTACCACTCCAAATTATGGGAAGAAAATGCCAAATATTTATTTTATGAAATCTATCATAGCATAGTGCTACCTATTCACACAACTATCTTTGGCCACCCACCGCCCAGGATTTTAGAGAAGATTGTGGGAAAATTAGGAACACTTGTAGAATGGTTCATTGAGGAGAATTTATCCTAAATTAGAGTGTTTGGTTGTTTCATTCCTCCTCACTCCCTTCCAAAACTTTTACCTGACAGGCTAGTGTGTAGAGAAGTGGCATACCAAATAGTAGTAGAAGGTATCACCAAAGAATTGAAAGCGGCTCAGAAAATGGTTTGGCCAACTTTTCCCATTCAAGTTGGTATGTTTACATTGTTAGATTTTGGTCATTCCAAAGTCGAGGCTACAACCTTGGAAGATGTAAAATCATTTGACATCGAATTCAAAAGACATGATCCACATAAGATAGTGGAGAATCATTTGGTTCAATACAACATGAAAAAATACATCCACGAGGAGTCTCCTTAAGATGAGATTTTTAGGGGAGTTAGATCCTATGAATAAGCTCAAAGTATATTCTAGACTCTACCTCCTGACCAACATGATGGTTTCCCCAACTTCCAAAATCATAGACAAAACAATTTGCCTAATATCTTACAAGGAGAATCAAATCCCATGCCATCTTCGTAGGAATCTAAACCCACGGGATCTGAGCCAAGTTTCTCCACTAAGAAAAAAGATGAAGAAGTTTCAAAAAGTTCAGAAGAATTATTTAAAGAGATGAAATCATCATTGCTAGGTCTTAATGATCAGGAAATATTATCCCAGATTGAAGCTTTCATGAATCATGGACAAGTTATTCCTCACTCAACACCATCTACTCCTACTAGCAACCCACATACAACAGGTCCAGAAAACTCCATGAAAATTATCCCTCCTAATACCTCACTAACCCCTTTACAGACTAGTTTTGGAACTCCTAGTTCAGAGCTCATTCATGTAGATGATCTTAATCCTATCTTACCTGAAGAAATGCCTCCCTCAAGTTTCTTTTTCAGCAAGAAATGAAAATCTATTGTGATGCAGGGGCATCGCCTTCAAATTCAAAGACACAGGTGTGGAGGCAAGGGAACGACATCTCAACATGACAGAGTTTCACATCAACAATTAACTCAGAAGTAAATAGAGTTGTTGAGATATTTTTGAAAGAAGCATTTTTAAATATGTCATGTTCGTAAAGTCGTGAAGGACTATAAGGGGTTGCAGATATAGAGTGTTGACACTTATATTGAAATAACTGGTAGTTATTGTAATAGGAAAAAGTATTTAACCGCTAAGAGTTTGATAGGATAGGTTGCAGACAGGACGAGGAGAGCTCGTGGAGCCAATACTCAGATAGTTTGTTGTTGCATTGTAAAAGAAGAATAATGATGATCATAAGATAGATATAGATATTAGTAGAGGAGAATAGAGTAGAAGAAAGATGCAGTGGAGAACTGCAAGATTATGTAATTTATTTCATGAATGACTAGAACAGACAGAATTGTCCCAAATCCTTGGACTGTGTTCATTTGATGTGTGAATGAATGAATGTTATATTTTGTGTATGTCATTTATTTCATCTCATTCATGTGTTATTGTTCGAGAAGTTGATCATATGAGTTTGTGACGAAACTGGATAAGTTTCAGTTGTTTCTCTTCTAAAACTCGTATGCAAGGTGTGCATCTCCAATGCAAGGAGTGTGTCGATTGAGTCTCAGATTGACTCAGAGGAGTTTAGAGAGAACACAGGGAACTTAGACCAAGTGAAATGTGTTCACATCATCAAGAAGTGACCAAGCATTGAAGAACCAAAACAGAGGAATGCCAGGTGGGAGAGAATATTTTCTTTTCAATAAATCCTTTGATCTGAGTTATAGAAATCTCAAGAATGCAAGGAGTGCATGGGAAGTCG
This sequence comes from Picea glauca, assembly GCA_000966675.3. Lineage (NCBI taxonomy): Eukaryota > Viridiplantae > Streptophyta > Pinopsida > Pinales > Pinaceae > Picea > Picea glauca. The sequence continues at coordinate 637,996 of JZKD02S1608014.1, read as the reverse complement.
AAATCCTTTAAGGATCAATATCAGAAGGGATAACACTTTTCAGAAGTGTTGACGAGATCCAAGAGTTGGACTCATAGGAGGAGAAAAGGTTTGAAACCTTTGAAGACTGATAAATCTTCTAAGTCAAAAGAAATCAGAAGCTTAGGCGGAGGAGCGACAGTGGTCGTTGAATCATAGAGAAAAGGATCAATAGTCGTATAATCTGTGTAAGGTGCATGAGCCTTAATTCTTCACACACACAAGAGAGAGAACCTATCAAGGTTTGAGACTGGAGATTTCCAAAGCCCGAAGAGATGGAAATATGAAGTAAAATATCAGTCGTTCAATCATCTGAAGCAGACCCGAGTCATCGGATCGTCCGAAGTGAACCTTAGGCGTCAGATCGACCAAGTGAATCTGAGTCTTCAGATATTGTAAGTTCAGGAGGAGGCAATCTTGAAACTTGAGATTCCTGAAGTGTGAAGAGCCGAAGAGCCAAATTGAATCTGGACCGTTAGATCCATAAGGGTACATGTTGGCGGGTCGTGAGATCCAGAGGAAGGAAAAGGTGAAAGGTTGAAACATCTGAAGCCTGAATAGCCAAAGATACAAAGTAAATCTAGACCGCTAGATGTAGAGGAGACATGGCATGAATCTGTGGACTCCAGGTAAAGTCCCAAAGTGATTCGTAGCCGTTAGATCTAAGAGAGACATGGAATAGATCCATGCACTTCGAGTAAAGACCCGAAGTAATCCTAGATCATTAGATCAAGAGGACATGCATCACTGGATTATAGCCTTCAGATAAAGAGCATTAGGAAGAAGGGTGAAGTTTGATATTTGAGATCTGAGAAGTCCGAAGACCCAGAGGATATCTCGACCGTTGATCAAGAAGAGGGCCGCAAGACCGTTGATCTGAGTTGAAAGGTCAAAAACCCAAACTGAAGGCAGGACCGTTGATTAGAGGACATATGTTCGCAAATTGTCAACTATGGAAGATTGGTGTATGGAGGAAATAAAGGTTTGATATTTCAAAAGTCTGAAGTCCGGAATTGCAAAGGAGATCACAGTCGTTGATTTAAGGGGGACAAATATGGTCCATAGATTTGAAAGGCACAGATCCAAACCATCAGTTCAGATATTATCGTCAATATTTCAAGATCAATGATCTCATAGCATTGCGGGGATAGGATTTGTGATTACTTTAAAACATTAAGGGAGGGCCACAATCCATACCGTGGTTTTTCCAAGAGGACAAGTGGAAGCTCGAAGATAATTATGGGATAAAAAGTGGGTTGATCCCAAACCTCTTTTGGTCGTGCTCGCAATCATGTGGTCATGAGAAGTCATCACTCAAGGTCACATCGAGAGGGGGCTTATCATAAAAATAGCTAACTCCCATTAATTTGAGATTGCGCAGGAGGGAAAAAGGGAAGTTTGTGGGTGCTGTCAGACCTGCAACAAGGAGCTGAAAGGGACTATGTTTAGATACAAAAGGGGACCATTAAGGTTTCAGAGAGTCATTTGACTCAAGAATCAAAGATCCTTTGACTGGGAGGTTATGTAGCCCTATGGGGGAGTAGGGGGGTTGCATCAAGTACTCCACTGGTTAAAATTTTCATGGACTCATGTCCATGAGCTCCTGCACTATTTTTTCCATGCTTCAAAATATCAGGTTTTGTGACCCAACTTGCATCTTCCATTGGATGATATTTCCACTTCACTAAGTACTCAAGATATGTCTTCCTCTTGGTCTTGTTTCCATCTCTCTGTTCAATGATTTTCTCCATCTGAGGTTTTTCTACTATGGACAATTGTTCTTCCCACTAAACTTCTTTTTGATCATTTGATTTTCCTGCCTCATCTCTCCTGTAAGGATACATGTCTGCAACATTGAATATTGGTGATGTCCCAACATTGTCTAGAAACTCAGTTTCATAAGCATTTTCTGTGAATTTTCTGAGAATCATGCATGGTCCTATCTTCTTCATCTTCAACTTGTTATATGTTCCCCTTGGAAACCTTTCTTTTCTCAAATGAGCTAAAACTTCATCTCCAACTTTGAATTGAACTACTCTCCTCTTTTTATCAACTTCGCTCTTATATTTCAGGCTGCTATTATGTAGTTTTTCTCTGACTCTGTCATGGAGTTTCTACATTTCTATTGCAAAATCCTCTGCTCCAGCACTTCTGAACTCATATTGATTCATATCTATCAATTATGTAATCCCTCTTGGTTGTATACCATACACAATTTCAAATGGAATTTTCCCTGTGCTCCTGTTCACTGAATTGTTGAATGCAAATTCTGCTTGTGCCAGAATCTAACCCATTGATGACCTTGCTCAGTGACTAAACTTCTCAACAAGTTTCCTAGACTCATGTTTACTACTTCAATCTATCCATCTGTCTGAGGATGATATGTTGAACTAAAGGACAATTTTGTCCCCAACCTCTTCCATAGAGTCCTCCAAAAGTGTCCTACAAATTTGGTATCCCTGTCTGAGACTATGCTCCTAGGCAATTTATGTAGTCTCACTACTTCTCTGAAAAACAAATTGGCTATGTGTGCAGCATCATTTTTTTTCTGGCATGGTATGAAATGTGCCATTTTTTAAAATCTGTTCACCACAACAAATATGGAATCGCTCCCTTTCTGAGTTCTAGGCAATCCAAAAACAAAATCCATATTGATTGCATCCCACGGCCTCTCTGGAATTGGTAATGTTTGATACAAACCAGTGTACTATTGTCTCCCTTTTGCATACTGACAAATTTTGCATTTTTTCACAAAATTTTTCACTTATGCCCTCATGTTCGGCCAATAATACGAATTACTCAACTGTGCAAATGTATTATCATGACCAAAATGTCCATCTAAACCTCCATTGTGTTTCTCTTTTAGAAAATTATCTCTCATTGAGCATTTTGGTATGCACAGTTGGCTTCCCTTGAACAATAATCCATCATGGATCAAATATTCAGTCCATTGGCTTCTATCTCCCAACAAAGGATTATTGCATGCCTCATAAGCTTCCTTAAAATCTACATCTTCTCTATACATCTCCTTGAGGTGTTCAAACCCTAAGATCTCCACTTGGAATTCCTGTACAATCAAAATCCTCCTGTTCAAAGAATCTACAACGTTGTTAGCAATGCCAATGATATGTTTAATAACAAAAGTAAAATTTTGCATAAATTCTACCCATCTAGTAGGTCTCTGATTCAACTTTTCTTGCCTAGTAATAAACTGCAAATCTTGGTTATCACTGTACAAGACAAATTCTTTAGGAATTAAATAGTGCATCCACTTCTTCAAATCTTGAATCACTGCATAAAATTATTTGTCATATGTTGAATACTTCTTCTTGGTGTTATTAATATTCTCACAGAAATAAGAAATTGGCCTATTATCCTGACTCAAGACTGCTCCAATAGCTAATCCACTTGCATCACATCTCACTTGAAATGTTTTTCCAAAATCTAGTAAGACCGGAATTGGTTGTTCTGTGATTTTCTCCTTCAACACTTTGAAACTTTTTTCAGATTCCTCTGTTCAACTGAAGGACTTGTGTTTCTTCTTCACAGTGTCCAACATGGGTGTACATATACCACTGAAATTTTTGATAAACTTTATATAAAATCTTGCTAACCCATGAAAACTTCTTACCTCAAATATGTTGCTTGGTGATGACCATTCTTTGATTTCTCTCACCTTTTATGGATCCATCTTCAATTAATTTGAGGATCTCACATAACCCAAGTATATGAGTTATGTATTCATAAAAGAACTTTTCTTCAGATTTATCATCATTTTTTCCTGCTGCAATTTTTCCATCACTGATGTCAAATGTCTTAAGTGTTCTTTCTCTATCTTACTGAATATTAGTATGTCATCCATATATACTATGAAAATTTTTCCTATGAATTTTTTCAATACTTCATTCATCAATCTCATAAATGTGCTTGGTGCATTTGTCAACCCAAATTGCATGACCAACCATTCAAACAATCCTTTATTTGTCTTGAATGGTGTTTTCCATTCATGTCCCTCTCTCATTCTTATTTGATGATATCCACTCTTCAATTCTATCTTGGAAAAATAGCTTGCTCCACTCAAACAATCCATCAAATCATCCATCCCTGGTAAAGGGAATCTATACCTAATGGTTATCTTGTTGATGGCTCTGGAATTTATACACATTCTCCATCCTCCATCCTTCTTTGGACTTAACACAGTTGGTATTGTGCATGGGCTTAGGCTTTCCCTAACTAAACCTTTATTCAACAACTCCTAGACTTGTTTTTTCACTTCCTCATTCTCCCTAGGTGTCAACCTATAAGCTGCTTTGTTTGGTAAACTAGCTCCTGGAATAAGGTCAATATGATGGCTTATACTCCTAATGGGTGGCAATGAGTGAGGTAACTCATCCACTACTATGTCAACAAAGTTTTCTAATAGTTTCTGGATTTCTTTAGGCAAATTATCCACAGAATTATTTGTAAGGATAACTTCAGGCTTCCTCACTAAAAAAAACTACATTTCTTTCTCATTCTTGACTTCATTCAAGAGTTCCTTCCCACTCATGACAAGTATACTCAAACTAGCTTCCCTCTTTTGTTATTTGTCTTCTATGGGTAACAACATATGTGTCCTACCATTCTTTTCTAGGGTATAAGTATTCTTTCTTCCATCATGAATAATTTTTTTGTCAAATTGCCAGGGTCTCCCCAATAAAATATGACAGACATCCATAGGAATTACATCACACAATATTTCATCCCTATAACCTCTTATTTTAAATTCAACTTGGCATTGTTGACTTACCATTAATTGATATCCTTTATGAAACGATGATACCTTGTATGGGTTTGGATGTGTAGTTGTCTTCAACTCCAACTTCTCCAAAATATCTGTGGATACTAGATTGCCAGTGCTCCCACTGTTTATGATCACCTTGCAAAATTTGTCCTTCATCTTGTAAGCAGTTCTAAACAAACTTGTTTGTTGAACTGGTTCATATACCTCCTTCTCTATTTTAAGAATAACTTTCCTCATCATGAGGTGCTTTCCTCCTTCTGTTGCTTCTGCTTCCACATGCTTCTATGCTTGAACAATGTGTGATTCACCTCCTCCTTCTTTCTTTCTCTCGAGACATTCCCAAGACTTGTGCCCTGATTTTCCACAGATATAACATATAACTTCACCTCCTCTGGCTCTTCATCTTCCTATTCCTCTGGAAAAAGAGCTTCTTCCTCCATTTTTTTTTTCTTTAGAACTTCCAAATTTCTCATGGTGACTATGTTGTTTTTCAGCTTCATGCTTCGACTTCTGGAACTTCTCTCTATTGGTTCCCTTACCTCTGCTTGAATTTACTCTTCTGCTTCATTGGCTTTGTTTCCTGGCCAATTTTTCTTCATCTTTCAATATTGCTTGATAAGCATCCTTGACTTTACTAACAAACATCATGTTGATCTCCTCTTGTATTTCATATCTCATCCCATTGATATATATGGTTATTTTCACATCTTCATTCTCTTTCTGTCTAGCCCTGATGTTCAGTATGTAAAATTCCTCAGTGTACTCCTTCACTGATAAACTCTTCAGTCTTAGGTTCTACAATCTTCTGAACAGATTGATTTGATAGTCCTTCAGGATAAATTTGGCCTTCAGTTTAGATAACATCCTATCCCATTTCTTAATTTTCTGCTTACCTTTGCTCCTGCGTTCGACTTGCAGTTCATCCCACCATAGTGATGTGTGACCCTTCTGTCTTGTCACTGCATGATTCACCATCTTGTCTTCTTCGATATATTTGTAATCGAAGTACTTGTCCATAACACATACCCAATCCAAAATGTATTCAACTTCTAAATTGCCTTCATACATTGGTACCTCTATTCTTGCTCTGGCTCATATTCTTGAAACAAATTTCAATAAGCAATGTTGTGCAACATCCTCTATAACATTTTCTTCGACCTCTATCTCTTTGCTCTCAGATTCACTGATATATTCAACACCTGGTGCTCTCCTTTATGTTGTTTCCATGGCATCCAATATCATTCAGAGTCACCTTATTTATTCTTCCATTTCTTAATTCGCTCTATGCCTTCTGGGTGGAATGATTCCACTGCCTCACCTATAAATAGAAATCAAATTCTTGATACCACAATTGATACCAACTTACCTCCTTTCTCCTTTTCCTGCTATCTACAAAAAAACTCTATATCAACTCTAATACCACCTGATGTAGCCCCCCCACTCCCCCATAGGGCTACACGACCTCTCGATCAAAGGATATTTGATTCTTGAGTCAAATGACTCTCCGGAACCTTAATGGTCCCCTTTTGTATCTAAACACAGGCCCTTTCAGCTCCTTGGTGCAGGTTTGACAACACTCACAACCTTCCCTTTATCCCCGCTGTGAAATCTCAGAGTACTGGGTGTTAGATCTTTTTCTGATAATCCCCCTCTCGATGTGACCTTGGGCAATGACTTCTCATGACCACGCGATTATGGGCGCGAACAAAAGTGGTTTGGGATCAACCCACTTTTCAGCTCGCAATTCTCTTCGAGCTTCCACATGTCCTCTTGGAAAAACCATGGTATGGATTGTGGCCTGCCCTCAATGTTTTAAAGTCCACGCAACTCATGTCCTCGTAATGATACGGGATCGTCAATCTCACGATATTGACGATACTTCCTGAACTGATGGTTTAGATCTGTTCCTTTCAAATCTACAGACCAGATCTCCCCCCCTTAAATCAATGGTTGCGATCTCCTTCACAATTCTAGACTTCGTACTTTTGAAATATCAATCCTCGCTTTCCTTCATATGTCATTCTTCTGGATTTTACTATCTGCGCACCAATCCTCTAATCAATGGTCTTGTCTTCACTTTGGGTGTTTGACCTTTCAACTCAGATCAATGGTCTCGTGGCCCTCTTCTCGATCAATGGTTGAGATCTCCTCTGGGTCTTCGAACTTCTGAGATCTCAAATCTCAAACTTCACCCTTCTTCCCAATTCCTTTTATCTGAAGGCTATAATCCACTGAGGCATGTCCTCTTGATCTGACAATCGAGGATTACTTCAAGTCTTTACCTGGAGTGCATGGATCTATGCCATGTCTCTCTTAGATATGACGACTACGAATCACTTCGAAACTTTACCCAGAGTCCACAGATTCATGCCACATCTCCTCTAGATCTGGCGGTCCAGATTTACTTCGGATCTTCGACTATTTGGGCTTCAGATGTTTCAACCTTTCACCTTTTCCTTCCTTGGGATATAACAACCCATCGACACGTACCCTTCTGGATCTAATGGTCTAGATTAACTTCGGCTCTTCAGCTCTTCACACTTCAGGAATCTCAAGTTTCAATCTTTCCTCCTCCTGAGTTTACGATATCTGACAACTCAAATTCACTTGGTCTATCTGACACATGAGGTTCACTTTGGATGATCTGACTACTCAAGTCTGCGTCAAATGATCGAATGACTAAGATTTCACTTAGGCTTTTTGGCTCTTCGAGCTTCAAAAATATCAAGTCTCATACCTGGATAGTTTCTCTCTCATGTGCATGTGAAGCGTTAAGGCTTGTGAACCTTACATAGAACAGACGACTGTTGATCCTTTTCTCTATTATATGATGACCACTGTCTCTCCTCCTTCTGAGCTTCTGATTTCTTTCGACTTAGAAGATTTATCAGTCTTCAAAGGTTTCAAACCTTTGTTCCTCCTATGAGTCTGACTCTTGGATCTCATCAACACTTCTGAAAATTTTTATCCCTTCTGAGTTTTATCCTTAAAGGATTCTGACTTCCCACTAATTCCTTGCATTCTCAGGATTTCGATAACTCCGATCGAAGGATTTCTTTAAAATAAATTCTTCTTGCCCACTTGGCATTCCTTTGTTTTGTTTCTTCAATGCTTGGTATCTTCTTGATGTTGTGCACACCTTGCACCTGGTATAAGTTCCCTTTGTTCTCTCTAAACTCCTCTGAGTCAATATGCAACTCAATCGATGCACTTCTTGTGTTTGAGATGCATACCTTACATACGAGTTTCATAAGAGAAACAATTGAAACTTATCCAGTTTCGTTATGAACTCATACAATCAACTTCTCAAGCAATCACACATGAACGAGAGGAAATAAATGACATACACATAATATAACATTCATTCATTCACACATCAAATGAACACAATCCAAGTATTTGGGACAATTATGTCTGTTATATTCATTCATGAAACAAATTACATAATCTTGCAGTTCTCCACTGCATATTTCTTATACTCTATTCTTCTCTACTGATCTCTATCTCTATCTTATGATCATCATTATTCTTCTTTTACAATGAAACAACAAACTCTCTAAGTACTGGATCCATGAGCTCTCGTTGTCTTGTCTGCAACCTATCCTATCAAACTCTTAGTGGTTACCTACTTTGTCCTATTACAATAGCTACTAGTTATTGCCAGATAATATTCAACACTCTATATCTGCAACCCCTTACATCCCTTCACAACTTTACAAACACAAAATATTTAAAAATGTTACTTTCAAAATATCTCAATAACTCAATTTACTTCTGAGTTAATTTCTGATGTGAAACTCTGGCATGTTGAGATTTTGTTCCCTTGCCTCCACACCTGCGTATTTTATTTTGAAGTCGATGCTCCTGCATCATATTGGAAAAAGAGAATCTCAACAAAAGGATGGAGTATTCACTAAAATGAAAAGGTTAGTGTATGATGGGAAAGACCAATATGATCCTAAGTTTGCAAAGGAAGTTGTAGATTCACTAGGGGATTTTTCCACTTACAATCAATGGTCAGTGGACAATATGAGCAAACAACTGCAAAAAAACATCTCTTGGTGGAGAAATTGCAGAATGAGATACATAGTACAGAACAAACTGTCAGAAGAAGAATGAATCAAGACATAGATCAATATAGGGTTAATTATCAACATCAGATGAAGCAGTTACAAGATAAACTCGAGTTGATCTACCAGAGTTCACATACCAGCAAAGGTTTGATCACTTAGTGGGACAATTTGATAGAACAACTACATGCCAAATTGGCCCTAATAGCGAACAAAACAATAGAAATTGTTGCCTTCAAAACACAAGCATCAGAAATCAATGAAAAGCTAGAAGTTGTCCAGCATGAGCTATATCAGAAGGTGGATACTATTTATAAATTCTAGCACGCAATGAACCTTTCTCTGAAAAGTATTTTATGTCAAAGAAAAATATGCTTGTATGGATAGGTCTAAGTTTCAGGAATTTATCATATGGAGGCAGAAAGCCAATATCCCTAGTCTCCCCCCTTTCTCACATTATGAACAAGTGAAGGGTGAAATGGCCTTCAAAGTTTGGGAAACAAATTTGGAAGAAAGAAAGAAAATTTCCAGAGAGGAAAAGGAGGCTTGTCTAGAGACATTATCTTCAGTAAATAAAAAAATGATTGAATTTGAAGAAAATAATATCTCAGAGGCATTGGGGTAGATTAGAATAGAAATGAATCAAGAAAACTCCAGAAAGAATAAGGAAAATATTCAATCTTCTATCCAACAAATGAATCAGATCGATTTAATAAAATCAATGAGTTGTTGGTGAATCCAAATTTACAGTATCAAATCATATCCCAAGAAGCAAAGAAGATCCAGAAAAAGCTGCCACTAGTACAAAAGAAGATGTTCTCCTTTGAATTGAATGAGAAGATTGAGCCTTTGAGATTCATGGTACCCTTGATGGACATGTGTACTAAATTCAATGAGTAGTTGAAAGCAAGTGCATCTAGGAGAAAATTAAGGAACACATGAAGCGCATGCTCATCAAATCATGACTCAACAATATCTACATTATGTTTTCCATTCAGATTGTATTCTATTTTTAGATCAGATATTGTGGAAAGTACAACTACTTTAAGTTTTGACAATTTTGTATAAGTAGATAGATTTTAGATCTATTAAAGGCGAATTCTAGCCTAATGTAAAAGAGAAAACCTTTTTTGAATATTAAGACAAGTGCAGACAAAGATTCTAAGTTTTGTTCCATTTGAGTTATGTGCTTCCTCTGTGTTTCCATCCCTCATGAATTTCTTTCTGGAATTATTGAAGAGTGATTGATTACAATTTAGTAATATGTCTATTGTGATCATAATATATCAAAAGTTCATTCAGTAACAATTTTTCCTCTATTATTACTGTGAGTAAAAACAAGACATGTGACCTATGTGAATTGATGTATTTTTAATCTCCTTTCAAGGGTGCATCTTCTACTTTTCTTCTACTTCAAACAAGGTGAGACTTATCTATAATTGATACCTAGATTTGTTTCAACAGTTTTTCAAATCATTTCTACATCATTTGAAATTATAATTACAACTCAGATAACGAGATACAACCTCTTTATTGTCTTATCATAAATTTCATTTAAAGATTATTTCTCAGAAAATTGAAGGTATAAAAAAACACTTATAAAAAAAATTCATTTAAAATATTTGATGCCTGACATTATTCTTTGAGCCTTAGAATAAATCTCAGGAACAACAATTTGCATTGGAATCTTAATCACGTAATTCATACAACTACCCTATTTAGGCAGTGACAAATCCACTTTGGATAGTACCCAAAATTGTGAGCAAGGAGACTTTTAAATGAAAGTTTGGACCATGTCCTTGCTATTGCTTCGCCAGAATTCGATTCCATAAGTTCATGTGTCATATATGATATATAGGCTCTTAGTTCATCCATTGACACTGAGGTGATGTGTCAATAACATAGAATTAGAAACAACCACTTGAAATTTGAGGTTCTAAATACGGTTTCAGAGCCGAGGTGGCCAATTTTCCTTTAAGATGCATTTTTTTAGCCAACACAAGACCTACATATGATTTAGTTAACCTATCTGATGATATACAACACTTTCATGATCATGGTTAGTCATAAAATCAAGAGGTGAAAATAAAAAAAGATGATGCAGTGCGTGAATGTGAGCTACTTGTGACACAGACAAAATCGATTACGAATGCAGTCTGAAGTGGATTAGATGAGATAGGAAATCAGTGACCAGTTGTCTAGATTGGGATGGAGAGTTTGGTCATTGATAATGTATGGGTATTTATTGATGAGTGCATCAAGGAGGGATTTGAGTTGGGAGAGAGATGAGATGGGCCTCAAGATGAAAGTGGTATATGCTGACCTGAACATCATTGAAAAGAGGGATAAGGTTGTCATCAATGCACTCGAAAACGATGAGGGGTTGACATCCTTCCATTGATTCATTTGTGACAGAAGAGGAAAACTCATCAATGGGTAGCACATCGAGAACAAAGATGTGAACATCATCTATAAGACATATAATGAATCGAAAGGGGGGGAGTGTTTTCGATATGTGATGTATCGACGAAAGTGGAAGAAATTTAGTTGATGGAAGGAGTGTTCATTCTGATGATGAATGTGCAAACATTACTGATGTGTTGGCGTTGATCACGCATACTTCACAGTTGACAAAGACATGTGACAATGAAGTTTATCTGCGCTACATTGGCATGTCATCCAATTTCAAAGGGAGGTTGTTCGTGAATTGGCGAAGGAAACAATGGTGCACCAATGTAGAGGTGAAATAAAGGGTGTGTGCTTCGATGCACTATGTGTCAATGCATGAAGAGGGAACTTGTGAAAGCATGGATTGTAGACTAGAAGTGATATGAGGAGGAGCTAGAAATGATAAAGAGAGGTAGGGTGAGGAGAACTTGGGTGTAAAATTTGAAAACCCAAAATCTCTCATATTCTTTTGTTGAAACATTTGCTCAATCTTGACAACAACACGTAGGCATCTCTTGATGAAGAGATGTCCGAAAATTGCATTTATGTTTGGATGTACATGTGTAGGTCACTATGGTATTTTATAACTAAGTGCCACTTGGAATCACTAATAAAATATCTTTGAATACAAGGTATTGGAGGTATTAGTGTACTCTATCACTACCTGGCCTTTCTCTCAGCTCAAAGTTGTCCATCTCATGTATTTTTCATTATAGGTTTCAATAGGGTATAATTCCTCCTTCAAGGTGTCGACAAAATCTACCGAAGTGGATTCTATCTCAAATGTCTCAAATTCATTTTTGATGTGTTACATATAGTAAGTGTCCCAACAATATTTTACATGGGACTATTAGCCTCTTTCTCATATACAATCATGAGGATTCTCATGAAAAATTACAAACAACAATATCATTTGTAAAAGGTTGCTAGCAGATATTGCATGGTGATCAATTTATGAAGAAATTTGTAGAATGGGGAGAAAACAAGTAATATTGTAACCCTGCAAAATCAATTAAAAAAAAAATATTTTTGTTGTGGTGTTGTGTCCTTGATCTAGCTTGAAATTTGAATAAGGGGATTAAAGACATTTTGTGTGCTTTAGAATCATTGGATTCATGGATTTTTTTCTTGCCTATCCAGTGAGTCATATTACAAGCACAAAGTATTTAGGGATAAATTAAATTTCTGCAATTAAAATTAAATTAATAAAATCAAGGCACACGATTAATGAAATTCGAGCATAATTAATGTCATAAAATCAAGAACAAGAAATGAAGAAACAACCACGCATATTCAATACTTAAAATTGAGCATTCAACAATGATTCTACATAATTCACTGAAAGAAAAGGGAAAATCAAGTAAATGAAGCATTTTTAAGCATCATCAAATTTGAAGATCAACTCAAACTTGAAATCAGAATTCATTGTAAACTTGCAATAGTCTTTTTTTTTTTTTTTTTGTAAGTATCAAATCAAATCAAGTTGAACTACATTGTAATTTTTGAGTGCATTCTCGGTTGAACGCGACACCCATGGCTTGCTTATCTCATTATATTCCTGGGTCTATAGGTTGAGTGGTTAAAACTCAAAGGATTGTAAACATCACACTTTGGGTGCATTTTCGGTAGTATTTGACACCCTTAGTTGTTGAAACAAAATCAAGAGAGTGAATTCAAGAAAGAAAAGTTCAAGTGAGGAAGTTAAAGCAAGCGAGTTACAATACAACATCATAATAAATGGGTAAAGGAGGAAATCATTTACAAAATGCCTCTCAAGAAATCAAGGAATTGCAAGAGTACGACCGTGATTACAAGATCAAATTGATATGAAAGATAAATTGATTGAAACACTTGAGTTGAAGTTAATTCAAAACCAAAACATAATTGATCACATGGTTGATACAATACAATCAACAAGTGATCTTTTATATGACATAGAAATGAAGAATCAATTGATTGATGCACTTCAGATAAAGTTAAGAGAAGATTAGAATCAAATTGATGACATGATTGATGCTGTTAACTCCCAAAGTAAAACCGTCCTTTCGGTTTAACTTTGTAGAGGATATCCTAAGCTATTGGTTGCATGCTCAACTAGTTTTCTATTTTCATAGTTCAATAAAATTTTTGATACTTGGTTTTATCCAAAAGGTGTAAAAAAGCGACTTTCGGTGGTTTGGGCGAGTCCCCGGCGTGCTCATTAACCACCGAAAACGTTTGGTTTCATCAGCAGAATGGTCGATTTCAAATACAAAGCAACCACCGAAAGGGTTTGGTCGAGCAAAAAGAGAGCTCGTGCTTTCGCACGAGCCATGTGTCAAAACACTGCAATGATGGAAGTTTCAAGCCGCCGATTAGCCCGCATTGGAGGACATGATGATCGTTCGTGGTTTCAACCAAAAGGTTCCAGATTTCGGCGCATTATCCTTATCACGTCATCTCCAAATCTATGCTAATCAATGACAGTCAGTCACGGTCGCACGAAGTTCATTCCCTCTCAGCAACAGATAGGTTCATGATTGATTGACAGGTTATATGTTCAGTTTAAAATTCCAAATGTCATATAGAGCCCGGAGATCGCTGAAGATATTTTCCAAACACGCGATTCTCCAGCAAGTCGCGATTCCCAAATCTCACTTCCTCCATTCGGGCGATTGGAATGCGGTCTCCAAATTCAAGCAGGGAGCTCGAACCGAGTAATGCGGAGTAAGTTAACGGGTAAGCTGTAAACCCTTCTCTGTTAAACAATTTCAGGAATTCATTTGCCCGAAAAGGTCGAAATTTCAGTTTTCCCTTCCTAACTGTCACATAGCTGTGGGTCAGTA
>JZKD02S1608014.1:611734-622602 GCA_000966675.3 Picea glauca | reverse complement strand
ACACGTGGTCTCTCCTTTCAGCTAACAAAGGGGGGAATTAATGATGGTTGTCTGACTGAAATTTTAGACAAACCATATGCCAGATGGGCATCAAATTTTATAGATAGGCAATTGCAGTCTGTAGATGGAATACTTTGGAAAAATTATGGTTCAATGAGTTGAAGTTGAATCATACATGAGATACATGATTGTGATTTTGTTTTTGAGAGAAATGATGTGGACATTTGGTTCACCTAGATGGTAATTATACCTAGCAGAGGATAGCAGGATCCTTCTACATTGCATCTTGGAATTGATTGAGTTGTCAGGCATTTTCAAGGATGTGTCAGACTTACAGTTGATTCACTTCTCTTTATCCTCTCTCATCATATTGGATTTCAAATCAGTGAACACATTGTAGGTATTATGGCTCACATGATTACACTATAAGATTTCCATAGTTTTCAAAATACATATTTGGTGTTTTTTCAAGTTGTTCTTCATTGAGGCTCGGTTTGGGAGTTTCAATATGAATACCTAGAGATGATACTAGTTTATCCTTCTTTGTTGGTATTATTGCTCAGACTTATGATTAATGGGGGGGATGTTAGCCTCTTTCTCATATAAAATCACTAAGTCCTAGTATACCACCTTTATGTATTTCACATAACTAGGATATAGTTGTTATCCTAAGTGAGTTTCTATATTCCTACTTTTCCTCCTCCTACCTTATCTCTTGATGAGGTGTCGAGGTGAGAGAAATTGAGGTGGTTTTACTACTTTATTATATATTGTATCATTAAAATGAATACAAGTGTGTGAGATGGATTCAGGCATTTCATACTCCTCGGCATGGCCGAACCCCAATTGTACATATAATTGTAAATGTAAATATGTTTATAGGCCGGTGAGTCATTCGCACTTGGTTTTGGTGTTGTGCACACTTGGGTAAGTGCGTAGAGATTCCTTATCAACATACAAGCGCACAAGTCATAATGTTTCATGCACTTGGGTAAGTGCGCGATAGTGACCTGGAAGTGCACAGAGTTGAGTTATCTATGACTGCATATGTATTGAGGCCGAAGTGTCTATGTGGTTATTAGGCTAAAGAGATAGATGTTAAATGGCCAGTGAGACAACATTATAATATGTAATCACATGTAAATATTAATGAAAACACATCGTTATTGCATACCAACCATGTATAAGAGTATGGGGGACTAAACTCCACTAGATAGGGAAAGAGGGCTAAAAGTTAAGGATAAGGGGATAATATAGGGAGCTTAAGCCCAAAGGAATATTATATTAATATTCCTTAAAGTATAAAGTATGGATAATTATTTTATCCTAAGTTCTAAGGATGGGTACAAGTGGGCCCAAGGTGCTTCTCAACATGACAAGTGTCAAGTTGGGAACATGCATACATATAGTTTGGACTTAGTTCATTTTCCTATCATTCCATCACCATTCACTCACTCATTCAGATGTCCTTCATACCTTGATGTTACTGTCACTGTATCTATACCTTGGTTAGCTAGGAGAGGGACTGAAGAAGCAGATTTTCAGGCCCGTAGGATATTGAAGAGGTGTTTTTTCAGGCCCATGTGCATTCTCTCTAAGTGAGAGAATTGTTGGTAATTGATTCTCGAAGGTGCCAAACTACAGCTGTAGGGATCTAAGACTTCATGTATGTATTGCTATTGAATCCTCGAAAGGGAAGTGGGGAAATCGAGGGACTATTGAGCATAGAAGGGGAACACTTCCTGGGGTGGGATAGGCATGTGGGGAATGAGGGGTTGTATGATGTTTGTTTGACTTGGCACCTGTGACTAAGTTTTCCTGTTGTCTAAGAATACCTTAGATGGGTTAGGAATCCTTTTCTTAGGTGGATTTTAGTCCTATCTGGGGGGTGACCCACTGCTCAGAGTTATGGTTAGTTCGGTCTAAGGTTGGTAGGAAGGAGGAAGGTCTGCACGCAGTTGGTGTTATTTTAATCAAAGATAAGTGTCAATTTGTGTTAATTCATGTGCTGCATTAATATTTATGCATTTTTTTCATGGTTTTTTTTCCTATCTATGTTGCATGTGTATTTATGTTATTATTTTGTATGAATCTATGCATTTGCAAAGTATTTTTATAATTTAAATTTGTATCAAAGTTCGAAACTTAAGTGTCATATCCCAGCAGGTGGCTGAGGATGATACAATGTGGTATCAGAGCCCAGTTTTCAACATTGATCCTGGATGGGCCAAGTTAACATAATGTTGAAGTGGAAATTCATAGAGAATTAATTTTAAGAGTATGTGTGTAGCTTGTACGATTAAATTATTGCAGAAAAATTGAGATAAATCTCATGGGTAATGTGAAGAATCAAGCCGAAAATTGAAAACAAGTAATTTCAATTTATAATGGGAAAAAGTCGGGCCTTTAGATGACTAAATTTTTGAGTTTATAGAATAGCCATCGTGCCCATGGAAAAATTGGGTGAAATCAGGAAAAATCCCTAATTTATGAAACAAAATTATGGAAAAATCAGTTAAGCGGAGAAAATATTTGGTTGCACTAAGTAGCAGTGATGCACAGGAAAAAAAAGGTGTGTAGGTGTGCACACTAAAAATTTAGCATTGCACGAAAAAATAAGGATGTGCATTCATGCACACTACAAATTTGGCGTGGCATGGAAAATAAAATAAGGGTGCATGGTGGTGCACACTAAAATTTTGGCGTTGTGCAGAAACATAAGGGTGCATGGTTGAGCGCACTAAAAACGTGGTGGTGTGTAGAAAAATAATGTTGTGCAAGTGTGTGCACTAAAAAGTGGGTGTTGTGTAGTGTAGAGCTGGTGGTGCACAAAAAATAGTGGTGCACACGTGTACGCACTAGAATTGGGCGCTACGCAGTGCAAAGATGGGCATGTGCGAAAAATTATGGTGCGCGAGTGTGCGCACTAAAATTTTTCACTGTGCAGTGCAAGCTGGTAATGCGCGAAAAAAAATGGCGCGCTGGTGTACACACTAAAATCAAGTGCTCAGAAGAGTAAATCTTGTGATGCGCAGAAATATTATAGTGCGCGGGTGTGCACACTAAAATTCAACACCACACAGTGTAGAACTAGTGGCACACGCATAATATTGGTGTGCAGTGTGAGCATACTGAACCTTGGTATTGTGTAGTGTGGAGATTTCATTGTGCGCAATATATATTGGCATGTGACACAAAAGTTGTTCGCAATAGATATTAGTGCTCGACACAAGAGTTGTGTGCACTAGATATTGGCGTGCGGCAGAAAAGTGGTACACACTCTAGATATATGTGTGATGCATTCCCTACATTTCAACATTGCGCGTGTAGAAATTGTTCACGCAAATTCGGTTTGGTGGTCTACAACAACAGAAAACCAGTGATTTTCCACGACATTTTTGTATTATTTGAAGGTCATCCTTTTGCACGACATTTTTGAGGCCCTAGATAGTGTTTTTAGCAACTAAAAAATAGTGTACTAGATCATAAATTTTGCATCTCAAATGAAATAGATCGAAAATAGATTTCTAACGATGTATCCCATTCATAAAACAGAGTTAACTCGACAACCCGAACAATGGAGAGTAAATTTTAATCCTAGTTAACTTTTGAAGGCCATAACTTCCTCCTTCAGAATCAGATTGAGGCACAAGAGCATTCTATGGAAATATATTGAACCATAGAACACAGTCATGGAGATGAATTAAAATTCTGGGCATGTTAAAAAAATTTAATATGGCATAGAAGGTACCTATATCATTCAAGGCCAAAAACACTAATTGGCCTGAAACTTCAGCAGGCTGTATCTAGCATCCCAGCACCCAGAAAGAGGTGAAACTTGGAAAGACTATAAAAAATATATATATGAAGAAACACAATTGGGATCCTACAAAAACCCCAATGGAGCAGGTGAAAAATGCATAATTATGGTTCAAATTTGCACCTCATTGAAGCATGAACAGAAGAATTAATGGACAATTTTCAAATAGCCATAACTTTCTTATCAAGACTCGGAATTGAGCACAGAAGAATGCGTTGGAAATTTATTGGACTTTAGAATATAAATATTCACAAAAAAAATTAATCTGGGCAATCAATGTTATAATAAATCAAAAGAAATAATTATGATGCATTATTGAACTAGAATTGTACATAATTTCATGAATTTGTTAAATTATTTAGCCTAACAAGTTTTGTTGGTTGCACATTTTGAATATTTAACAAAAAATAGATCAAATTAGGGTAAAAAATGAGATCAGAACCATGGAATATAAACATGGAGCTTACATCCATGAATATGAGATCATAGGGACATTTGTCAATATAGGTAATGAAGGTGCAAATTCAAATGGGCATGGAGAAGGAAAGGAAGAAAGCATGAACTTTGTAGAGACCATAAAAAGTTTTCAAAAGGAAGTTCAAAGTTATAAGGTTGATAATGAGAGGATTATGAAAGCCAAGGATCATCATGAGGGATTCAAAATAAATTTAACGCAAAGCTTGGACGTAATACAAAAGAAGATGGATAAGGAGAATGACTCAAGCAAATCAGGAAGTCACCTGTCTCATGATGAGAGGAGACGAACAAGAAGTGTTGGAAGACATCACCATCACTCCCCAAGGAATTACACTAGGAGAGAACATAGTAGTTCCATTCCATATCCTTCCAGGATCTCACCAGTTGACTCAGTCTAGCTAAGGGGTTAACTAATTCCCATTCACATGATCAAAGTTTGGTGATCCTCTGGTTTCCTCCCTCTCTCTCGCAAATCCTCTCTACATAAACATGTTCTTATGAATATTTCCAGAGGATCCTGTTTGGAGTGAGTGCATATGTAACTAATTCACCTACCTAATCCCTATAATATCCATGGTCGTTGACCACCTATTAGCTCAGGCTAGCTAAGGGGGTAACCAATTCCTGTTTGCATGATCAAAGTTTGGTGATCCTCTAGTTTCCTCCTCAAAATTAATTGATTGTCCTGATGCTCCAAATGCAGTCTTGGTACTCCAATTCATTATGAATTTGATGCTCCAACTCCAAAAGTTGTTGCCGGTAAGGAGAAATTATAAATAGGATTCTACTAGGGAACTCTATATGGTGGGTGGAAAAAAACTACGCTTGTGAATTAAATGAGTTATGTGTTAAGACGAGGTCTGGGGTGGATGAGCTACAGGGAGAAATGAACAAAATAAATCCTCCTACATTTGATGGTGAACACCAGAAGGATGTGAATGTATATACATGGCTTATAATCATGGGGAAGTATTTTCAATTGCATAATTACTCTTCACACGCAAAAGGAAGAATTTCCATCTATCAACTCAAGGGAAAAGCATCAATGTGGTGGGACCAATTTGTGCAGGTGAAACACAATGATGAGAAGAATGTTACTTTGAGGGAACTCAAGAGGTATTTTCAAAAGAAATACTCGACTAAGAGATACTATGAAAATAAAATAAATAAGTTCTTTGAACTCAAGCTTGGGAGTATGACCATAGATGAATATGAAAGTTGGTTTTTAGAGCTACTAAAGTATGTTTCTTTCATCAAGGAT
Source organism: Picea glauca (assembly GCA_000966675.3). Classification (NCBI taxonomy): domain Eukaryota; kingdom Viridiplantae; phylum Streptophyta; class Pinopsida; order Pinales; family Pinaceae; genus Picea; species Picea glauca. Next base: position 617,044 of record JZKD02S1608014.1, on the reverse strand, counting down.
GAGTCAATTAAGATTCATAGGTATTTGAGTGTGATTCTATCATTTATCAGTGACAAGATAAAATATGATTGTCCCAAAACATTGGAGGAAACCATAAGGCAAGTTAAATTTCTTTATGGTCAACATAAAGGAAGGACAACTTTCCAAATATCTTGGGAAGACACGAAGAAAAGAAAGATGGAAAAAAGGAAGAAGGGGACTAAGCCACCATTCTTTAGAAATAATTATCAGATACACCCAAATTCTAAAGAACCCATAATGACCGAGATAGTGGGGCAAAGACCAAGGCATCCATCTATTCAATGTCTAGGTTGTGGGGGAGATCATATGTACAGAGATTTCCCTCACAGAGGTGAAAAAGTGAGGATTGTTCACAATGTACAACAAGATAATATAGTGCAGGACATGGGTAGAAATGCAATTGGGATCTATGCAGCCCTGGAAAACAAGAAAGTTGATTTTTAGTCACATATCATTGAAGTGGAAGGTAATATCAACAACCAAACCATTGTTATTTTAATTGATTCAGGAGCTATTCATAGTTATCTAGATCCTAAGATGGTGGAAAGATTTCATTTTCCAGGAAGCAAGATGGGAAAATCTTGGTTGGTGTAGCTGGATATAGGAGCTAAAATAAAAATTCATGAGATGGTTAAGGCATGCCCAATGGACATGAATGGACTAAGAACCAGGGAATATTTGAACATCATACCTTTAGGTTCCTATGACTGCATAATTGGTATGGATTGGTTGGACCAACATCACGTTGTCCTAGACTGTTATAATAAGGAATTTACCTTCTTGGATGAGGAAGGTAACTTAAAGATAGTACTGGGAATTCCCAGGGAAGTAACCGTCAAAGAAGTTTCAGCCTTGCAGCTGGAGAAAATTTATAGGAAAGGGGGTCAAATATTTGCAATGCATATGGAAGAGACACCTAAATATAAGGTACCAAATATTGAATATTATACAGTCCTAAAGGAGTTTGAATATGTATTTAAATAAATACCCATATTTCCCCCTAAAAGAGATATTGATTTCTCCATCAATCTGATGCTTGGACTAGCCCCAGTATCCAAGACCCCTTACATGATGAGTATGCCAGAATTGAAGGAATTGCAAATGCAACTTGAAGAGATTTTGAAGAAGGGGTATATACGCCCAAGTGTGTCACATTGTGATGCCCCAGTATTATTTGTGAATAAAAAAGATGGAACATTGAAACTTTGCATTGACTTGAGGCAGTTGAACAAGGTAACTATGAAGAACAAGTATCCTTTTCCAAGGATCGATGACTGTCAGACAATTGGATTAGGTTTATGGACATTTGGTATGGATTGTTGGTTGTCATTGATGTCAACCATTAGAGAGTGATATTATAGATTGATTTCAACCCTTAGTGATTGATTTCAACCCTTAGAGAAGCCTGGTAGCGAATTTTGGTAGCACAAATGCATGGGTAAGGGACCTGCATCTCTTTGAGGTATAAGGGCTTGAAGATCAATGAATTTATAGGTAATACTATTCTATATGGATATTACATGTCATTCCATTTATGGTGATATGTGGAACATCACATAACTCCTCACGGTTAGAGATTTATGGCCTTGTGAAGTTGGAGAACCCTCATGAGTTATCTAGAAGCCCCTAGAAGGTCAAATAAGTCAAATTACTCTAGAAACTCCTGGAAAAAGTTGACTAGTTAGAGTGGGTGAAACTAGGAGTTAATAATGGGTATAGTTTTTGCATTAATAAAATAATTAAAAATAAATTAGTTGCAACAATAAGTTGTGAATTTGGTAATTATGGCAAAGTAGTTGTGATGAGAAGATTGAATAGTCAAAGTGGTTGACCAAGAAATAAATTAAATAATAAAGTGGTTAAAAAAGAAGTTAGTTAAGGGAAAATAAGCTATGAATTGAATAATTATATAAAATTTAGTTGCAACAAGAATTTTTCGAGTAAAGAGAAATTATTTAAATAATAAAGTAGTCAAAGTGGTTAAGTGGACAGAGTGGCTAAGTGGACAAAGTTGGTTAAGTGGACAAAGTGGCTAAGTGGAAAAAATGGTTAAGTGGACAAAGTCGCTAAGTTGAAAAAGTTGGTTAAGTGGACAAAGTGGCTAAGTGGACAAAATGGTTAAGTGGACAAAGTGGCCAAGTGGACAAAGTTGGTTAAGTGGACAAAGTGGCTAAGTGGACAAAGTGGTTAAGTGGATACTTCTAGAGGAAGCTACTTGGAGAGTATAAATAAGAGAGAAAGGATCTCCCATTTGTATACATTGAGCATATTGAATATCTACAAGTGACTGAGGTAACCAAAGGATATCTAAGGACAATTTTAGAGGGAAGGTGAAGTAAACAAGGCCGAAATTCAAGAGAGGATAAAGTCTTTTGATGATGCTTTCTAAGGTATGTTATTTACAGGTCATCTCACCATGTTCACAATAAATGTTTTTATAAATTGATTCAAGAAACAAAATCAGGAGGTTGTTGAGAGAACATATCCAAGTAATTGTGATAAAAATTTCATCTTGTGGGTTGTTGTATTTTGGGAGTTACACTCCGTGGAAAATAGGGTTTATGGCTAGTCTTGAAACTAGTCTAAAACAGATGTTTCAGGTAAAAACGTCATAACTTCTTCATAACAAATCCAAATTTAGTAAGACCAAATGTATTGGTTAGGGTACATTATTTAATATCTATTGTACCAATTTCAGATCTATACAACAAATATTCCGTGTGGGGCACGCTCTATAAGTTCACTCTCTAGAATAAGCCAGAATTCAACAAGGTATGTCATTTTTTTTATAACTTCTTTTCTGTGAGGTTCCAAGTAGTGGAACCTGGAGGAATTGCATAAAAGACACCATAGAACATTGTGTACTATTCTCATATCTGTATTCATTACAGGTACATAGTTATGATTATTTCAGGTTGGGGTTGTTGACTAATCCCAAATTAGTCATGTGAGACTAATGTAAAGTTTGATGAAAATGCTAGTTTCTTGTTGTTAAAGTTAAGGAAGGTTTGCAGGTATGTGATCATATGCACCAGGTCTATTACAGAGTTACAAATCATATTTGGATGATGAAATTGATGGGGGATTTTGGTTGAGGTATGGTACATATAGAGGTTGTATAACAGTGAGGTTGTGGCACATGGTTTGATGTAATGGTTTATGGTATTTGGTTGCTACAGAACATTTTGATGGTTATATTGGTATATGTATTTGATATATGGTTGAGGTACCTGTTGGGTACATGGTTGAGACAAGTAATTGGTGATTTGGCACATACATGAGGTGTATAGTTGATGATGTTAGCACATCTTGATGAGTCGTAGTTGATGAGTAGTTGATGCATGATTGGTACATACTTGGTACATGGTTGGAGGCACATGTTAGTAGTATTGTTGAAACATGGTTTACGGATTATGTAGAATACTTGTCTTGGTATATTATTAGAAGCACAATTTAGTTTAGAACAACTAAGGAAGTGCCCTTGCACTTCTTCCAACATTAATACATTCAGAAATTCTAACATTTATACAATTCGAGTTCCTTTCAATTAGAAATTGATTACAACAGCTGAACTGAAACATTTCATATTCTAAAACTGCCTACAATAATTACATTTGATAGTTTCAGTATGGGAACCGATTACAATGATTAATAAAAAACATTTTATGGACCAACGGTCGATTCCTCTGACCCTTCATCTTTTTCCTTTTCCATTTGTCCTGTTTTGGTCCTCTGTCAGTTTTTCCATTTTGGTGATACTTGGGCATTATCTATTGGTTCTTGGAAAACTGCACTTTGTTTTTCCTAGCCGCACTATCTCCTTCCACTGCAAGTCAAAAGGAATATCGTAGTCCATCATCTCTTTAATTAGGATCTCTAGGTCAATGCATGATTCATACGTCATGAATGACAATCCAATCTTTATTCTCTTGAACTGATTCAAGATCTCAAAATCTATTATCAAATATTCCACTAGGGTTTCTCATTTCAAGTTTTCCTCCAGGATTTCAAACTTGGAGTGATCCATTATTCATTGGGGGAGGCAAGAGTTGTATTCCTTATGATCATACAATTTTCCTTTTCCATCCCAAAATGGTGGGAGGCCTTTGATGAACAACTCTTCAAACAAATATTTGAATTTCTGTATACTATGTTCCATCTGTATGGCCTTGGTTTGGACTGATTTTAGCAGGTTATGCTTGGCAATGAACCTCCTGGCCCAAATGATCAATGTAGTCCTATCTTTGACCCCAATGGTGTGAAGTTCTGCAGTGGGGATAGAATTCAGTAGGTTTATATCATTTTGGGTCCACTTAGAGGGATTCTTTGCTAGGGTCTCATTTACAATAGTGAACCTGCTTCTAGCTGTGATGGCCATGCTATCTTTGTCATTGATGAATTTCAAGTACACCCTGAATTGGTAACTTCAGAAGTAATAGAATCCCATATGATGTGTTTGGCTCCCTGCAACAGTCCTTTTCCTTTCAACCTTATTTTCATCTTGTCTACTATTTCCTTCAAAGCTTGATTCTCCTTCTGGAACTGAGCCATCCTCTCATCTTTTGTTTTCATTTCTTGCTTCAATTTTTATATATCTCCCTTTAGGCCTTTGATTTCTCCCACCTTCAAGCTAACTTGTGACATAGACTGGACAAGCCCTTCAGTGCTTGGCCCATATTTTGCAGTTGAAGGTACATTTACAGCCATGTTTGGTACTTATGTCTGTCATTGTGATCAGATCACTTTTTCTTTCTCTAGCTACAATACCTTGGCCTTGTAATTCAATGTCTCTTGTCGAAATGCCCCCTTCTCTTGTTCTAGAGCAACCAGTTCTGTTGTTTGTGGGTTCTCTATGCCAGACATTTTTAGTTTCTTCTTCAAGATTTTAATGAACTTGTATTTTTCTTCTAAGGAGTATTCCATTCCCTGAGGGCCTTCAGATTCCAGCCTCTTCACCTGAGTTTTCCAAGCTATGCTGGATAATTTTTCTTGCCTCAACTGCCCTTCCAAATTGATTGCATAAGTTGACAGTTTTGAATTATTTAGGCTTAGACCCAAGTAATATGAATGCAACATGTCACTAGTGTTCCTGTGGAATTTCACCTTGTCTGGGGCACTAATGTTTTAATATTTTAGCTTGATCTTAGATACTTTATCCTTATCTACAATTGTTATATTTGTTGGATTACTGAGAGGGGGGGTGAATCAGTAATAATATAATTATAATCCTTTTTCTTCAAATGTTATATCAATGTAGAATTATTATCCAATAATGAGCAGTAATAAATA
>JZKD02S1608014.1:585792-603793 GCA_000966675.3 Picea glauca | reverse complement strand
AAAAAATAATGAGTCATATTTATATCAAACACTATTGGGTCCATTACCCAAACCTTTGTGCTACGGGTCTTTCTTCAAGGGTTGACATCAATGACAACCAACCTTAATCAACAATATTGAATGTCTTCTTCTCTACATCTCTCACTGTGAACAAAGAAGACTTATGCTGAGATATATTTTCCACTTCATGGATCAATTCCCTCATTTCACTCATATCCAGGTTTCCTTTCTCAGCATATTTCTTTGCCAAATCTTCTTTATATTGATAGGCTGGTCCAACTGCCTTATCAAAGATGTGCTTTTTGTTGCTGAAATTCCGGGAGTTTCCTTCACTTTGGAGCTTCCTTCCTTTCCTGACTTCTACATCGTTGGTTGCCACTCTCCACCATATCCATATTTAATTTTTATTTATGCTCTTCCTCCTCCATATCCACTATTTGTGGGGATTGTGTGATATTCATCTTCTTAGGGGCATCCTGCTGACTACTGGTGCCCAGGGCCTATGCACTGCTTCTTTTGTTGTAAACACTTACCTTGGGGACTTTGACTATCAATTTCTGAGGATTTTGTTGTGTTTGAATATGTTGTAGGGTTGTATCTACTTTATGTGTTTGATTTGGTTGTAATATTGCTTCCATATCAATACAGACAACTAGATTGGCCAATTTTTCAAATCCCTAAACATGTTCATGCTCATAGGGGGCCTATTTTTTCATCTGTCTTCTCTTGGATATGATCTGATGTGAATCATATCTTCTTCCTTGTAGCCATGCAAATCCAAACTCCTTGAGATTGGCCTATATATTGGATAAACGTTATCTTGTCTTGACAATGAAAGGTCCAATGATGAAAGGAAATTTGAGGTTGGATCCCTTGTGTAATTTCAGGAAGTGTTATGTTTTTGATATGATTCTTTTCCTGGTGAATTCAAGGGCAAAGACTCTAGGTTTCAGAAAGATAGGCAGAAGATAGGGGGATTCATGAAAACCATAAACCCATATCACCGTTGAATGCATGAACAAAACCCAATCCCCCACTCTATTTTCTGGATTTGGCTACAAATAACTCTGCATGTCATCTAGGACTCTTGGCAGGCCGGTTTTGAAAATTAGGTTGTAAACCTTGGACATGACCTTGTTGATCAAAATGAGCATTGTGATTCTTTTACATTCGATTGATATGAATTTTTCTTCAAGGGAGTCTCTCTTGTTTGTCTCCAGGAAAATATTAAACAAGTATGTGCAATACCGGAAATGTCTTAGTGATTGAAAATTCATTAGATGCTTGTGGATATTATCAGCTATGAATCTATGCAAATTAACTGATTGAACTCCGACTAGAAAAAATCCAATAGAAAACCTAACATGACCTCGACCACATACTTGTCACTATCTAGAACTAAAATATGAATCAATATGGAATAGACCCTTTGGACTTCAATGACCATGTAATTACACTCATTGGTAGGGACAAACTTTCAAAAATATGCTCTGATTTGACAATTGTTTGCAAAAATAGGTCTTTGACCTCTGAGGGACATTCCTTGTAAACCATGATTATATTTTCTTCTTCAAATGTTTCAGATGTTGTGGAGAGGGACTTTGGTATGCCGAGGGTGCTTCAAATAGACAGACTCTCTACCATACACAGGACCTTGGACCCTAGTTTATTTAAGACAACTTTCTCTTCCTGCGCATATTTCTCTTCGCACCAACCTATGAATTCTTGGAAAGGGAATGAAACCTCGATAGCGTAAGGGAATATGGTGGCCTAGACTTCTTCAAGGAAGGGTATTTGTTTCCCTATATTATCGAATAAATTATGACCAGACATAGAGATGTGCGAAATGGTGATTTTGGTGTTGAACACATCTGAATCTTTGTCAATTAGGGATTCTTTGTTTGACATGGGGTATTGCTCTCCTATAGACATAACGATAGGGTCCATGGTGGTGATGAAAAATACCTGTAAACAAGAAAAAATTGTGTGAGTTTGGTGTACTGTTGAGCTTCAGTTTGAATGGTGTGGTTGCACCAATATTCCAACGTTCCGGTAATTTGAAAAATAATAAAATAATGACGAGTGCCCCCTTTATATACTTTTCTGATTTAGGGGACGAGGGGGAGAGGTTTGGGGCAACCTGATTATCACTCCAAAATTCACCCAGTGGCGCCACGTGTTCCTGAGATGAAACAACGGTTTACTTTTCGGTTTGCTTTTGGGAATTATCCTCCACACAAGTTCTACCCCCAAAACGATCCCCCACTGTTGATCTGTAGTTACCGCGATATGTGACCCATCAGGTCCCATAAACTCCACTTTTCCGCTAGAATTAGCCTCCTCCCACTAGACCTCACTCTGTCCTCCATTTTTTCATTCCTTCGCATCAATTTTTCACTTTGCTAAGTCCTGGAAACTGGATTTCACATAGAAATTGTTATGGTGATAACATGAGCTCCAAATGGGTATGTTATCCTCTTTGTGAGGTAGAAAATAATGGAAGATCGAGTTCCTACCCATTGGGCTATGATCTATTCCTGTAACTGAATTTACCAACATTTATTCGGAAAACTCAAAATCTACTCAGCATAGCTCAGGGCCTTCACCTTGGGCTTCAATTCTGCTGATTTAATTTCAACTGCTTCAACTAAAAAACAAAATGGTTATGTACAATGAATGGAAAGGGTGATGGTTTCTTTAAACGATATAATGTTTGAGGAACCTTCTATTCACAGGTCCTCCTCCAACTATGTCTCCATTACTTTCCTGTATCACATAGGCATTATTCCCATGGTATGCCATGATTTTGAAAGGTATTAGCCATAGATGGTCAAATTTCCCATGCTTTCCCTTATCTTCATTTCTGGCATCCCATCTCAATACCAAGTCTCCCACTTTGAAGTCATCCTCCTTGGTATGCCTATCAAAATATTTTTTGATCTTGTCTTGGTGCATTTGAGCATTGTTGAAATATTTTTCTCTTGTTTGTTGGACATTGATCAATTCATCCTTCCTTCTTTGAGTGGCATTTGTTTCAGCATCCTTCTCATGTAATAACGTCATCACTGGAAACCCTAATTTAGTAGGAAAAATTGCTTGTGTTCCATAAAACATATGGAAGGTTGAAGTGTCAATAGATCTTTTTGGAGTGATCCTGTCAGCCCATAGTGCATGGATGATCTTTTACGGCCAAGATTTTTTGTTATCTTGAAGCAACTTTTTGATAATTCCAGTTAATCTTTTATTTGAGGAATCAGCTAAACCATTACCTTGAGGGTAATAATATGTGGAGTGGCCAAGAGTTATATTCTAGTCACTGCAAAATTTCTCCATATTTTTGGACTTAAATGTTGTTGCATTGTTTGTAATGACTTTGAATGGACACCCAAACCTAGACAAAATGTTTTCTTCCAAAAAATGGATGATAACAACATATGTGGCCTGCCTGGTGGGAACTACCTCAATCCACTTAGTGAAGTGATATGTGGTTGTCATAATCCACTTGTGATGAGATGAGGATTGTGTATGAATTTATCCTATGAAATCAATGACCCATTGTCTAAAAGGTTCTTCAACATAGATGGGTTTCAAAGCCAAAGGCCGCAATTTTCTCTTCCCATCAAAAAATTGGCATTCATGACATCTTGAAACCTCCTTGTAGACATCTGAAAAAACGCTAGGCCATTAGAACCCAGCCCTCAATATCTTGTGCACAGTATTTTTATAGTAATAGTGTCATCCACAATCACCCTTATGAAATTCTCTAATGGTCCTCTCTGCCTCTTCCTCCAGCAAGCAGCTCAACAAGATTCCCGTTGGATCCTTCCAATATAGAGATTGATTTACCATACAAAAATTTGTTGCTTTTAGTTTTAAGAACCTGGCCTTAGTTTTACTTAATTCAGGAGGAGCCTACAAATTTCTCAACACATAAATGATATTTGCATACCATGGGGAGTCAAGGAATCTTTGGGATATCTATGGGACTCCTTCTTCTTCTGAATCTGCTGACAAATCAACAATGAAATTTATTCCCAGGAGTTGACAATTTGTCTCTTCCATAAGCTTGGAAATTCCCTTCCCTTTGATCAACTTTGTAGGTTTGATCTCAAGGTCATACTCCAACAACACAGCTATCCACTTTCCCCTTTTTCCCTCAGGTTTAGGCTGAGTTAAAATGTCTTTCACTGAACTTTTGGGCACATAAGAAGTGGTATGAGAATGAAAGATATAAACTATGAACTCTTTCAGGGCCTTGACCAGTGCATATGCCTTCTTTTTCATGATATCATAGTTTAATGGGGCATCTCTCAATGCCCTACTATAGTATGTTATAGGCTTCTAAAAATTTTGCTCATCCTTCTATAGTAAAACACCAACAATGGTGTGCTCTGAGGCAAAAGAGAACAATATAAATTATTTTTCAAAGTTAGAACTGGTTAGTATTGGGGCCTTGGTCAATGCCACTTTAATGTCTTCAAAGAATTTCTTAGCTTCTAGGGTCCACTTTATCTCATTTCCTTTCTTGATCATGTTAGTGATGTACTTTATTATTTTAACCAGGTTAGGGATGAATCTCCTAAGAAAATTCACTTTTCCCAGGAAAGATTGCACTTCCTTTTTGCTTTTGGGTTTGCCAATTTTTAAGATCCCCTCAACTCTGTTGGGATCTATCTTTATCCCCTCTTTTGAAATAATTTTTCCCAGTATCTTCCCTTCTTCCATGCCAAAATTTGACTTCTTGGGCTTCAATGAAATGCCAAACTTTTTGCACTTTTGAAAAGCCCTTCTTAAATGCTTGAGATGTTCTTCATTAGAAACTGAGTACACAATGATATCATCTAAGTATATAACACTGAATTTGTCTTTCTCATTAGTAAAAGATATGTCCATATCTCTTTGAAATGTTTCCCCTGCATTCATGAGCCCAAAATGCATATTGGCATACATGAATGTACCCCATGGTGTTGTGAATGTTGTCTTTTCCTGATCATCGGGGTGCACCATGATCTTATTGTACCCAGAGATACCATCCAACATTGACATTTTCTGAGAACCTACCACTTTCTGTAGAATGTGATCCATCTTAGGCAGTGGGTAGTTATCCTTGAGAGATGCCCTGTTCAGATTTATGAAGTCCACACACAATCTGATCTCCCCACTCTTCTTTATTATAGGCACCATATTTTCCACCCATTTGGAAAACCTCAAAGATACTATGATCTTGGCTTCAAACAACTTCTTTATCTCTTTCTCAATCAAGGGAACCAACAAAGGATTTATCCTTATTAATTTATGTTTGAAAGGTTTATTATCTTCTTTGATTCGGATCACATGCTGAATTACCTCAGTGTCATAAAATTTCAAATCTTCATAGCTCCATGCAAAAACATTAGGGAATTATTTCATCAAATTGATATATCTATGCTTGACTTTTGGGATGAGTGTTTTGGACAGCTTAATGATCTTGGGATCTTCCTGAGTCCCAATGTTGCAATCTTCAACATACCCTTCATTTATTGTAATCTGTGGAATCCTGGCCACATCATTGTTATCAAAGAGTTTCTCCAATGGGACCATGCCCTTGGGAATGATGTTATTTTTCATCTACACTATATCTCTACCAACGATCTGATTTTCTAAGTAACTATACTTTGTGAACACAGTTGCATCCACCTCTTCATCACAATATTCTCCATCAATATTCAAATTATCAAATCCATATTCCATTTTGAGGAAACTTTCTATTTGTTTATCATCTTCAAAAACCTGCCAGTACTTAATGTTAACAGGCACTGTTGGTCTGTGCTTGATCTCAACTTCATATCCCCTGCTAGGAAATATTGGAATTTTGAAAACTGAAGCTGAAGTGGTAAGGGCATCAACAATCTGATTATGACCCCTTGGAATTGTTGAGATGCTATATTCTGAAAAAATTTCAAGCAGGTCAAGCATTGTATTCCTGTATGCTCTTAATACAGGGTGCTTGGCTTGATATATTCCCTTCACTTGATTTATGATCAACTCAGAATCACCATGAAAAACTATATTATTAGTACCCATTTCTTTTAAATCCTTCAATCCTAACACCAATGCCTCATATTCAACCATGTTATTTGTGAAATCAAAAGCCAGCTTATAAGAGCATAGTTTTGTAGCCAATATGGGGGGGTTAATCCACAAACCAACTCCTTCCCCCTCTCTTTTGACAGCTCCATCGAAGCTCATGCTCCACATCTCATTTTTTTCACTGTCATGTTTCTCTGAAAAATTCTCAATCTGTTGATCAGATTTATCTTTGACAATCATATCAATCTCTGGCCCCTTCTCTTCAAAACACGGATGATTGAATAAAATCGAAGACCCCAACTCAGTCTCCATGTAGCATATGGGATGTTTATTCAACTATGACTTGTTACTGACCATGTATTTGAGAAAAACCTCTCTATACAATCTCCTATCTTAACCAAATATAGGGATGGTGGCGTATGGAATATCCATCTAAAGAGTTCCTTTGAACTTTGCAGCCCATGACCTAGATAACAACATGCCAAACTTGGGAGGGATATCAGCAACCACTACATCCATGACCATATTCTTTGTTGGAATTTGAGACAAAGACACCACCAGATCTTTGTTTAGTCCTAAGCATTTCACCTTCCTTGAATCAAAGGAGAAAAGATATTTGTAAGGCCTTGTGATGTCAAGGCCCAACTGGTCCATGACCACCTTGGGAATCAGGTTATGGGATGCTCCTGAATCCAACATGGCATTGTGCAGAATCATATCATGGATCTTCAAGTTGACATAGAAAGGGGGTACCTCTTCAGCATCACTATTTTCCTCTACACATGGGCCAAATAAGATGGCAGGGTGATCATATTGTATGTTCAAAGTATCAGAAGTTTGTTCCATCTTAAGCATCTTGATGATCTAATTTTTATATTCATTGTTCTTGATCAATTCATTGAATGGTACAAAAATATTAATCTTGGTCATCTCATTTTCAAAATTAAAGGAGGATGAGGTTTTCTCTACCTCTTTGGTGATTGTCTCCTTTATTGTTTCAGGTACATTTTTATGGGATTATTCCTTCTTCTTTTCTTTGTCCACAACATATTTTGCAGCAGAGTCCTTTTTGGGATAACTTGAAGAGGGTATGTTATTCTGAGCTTCTTTGGTAGGGTTTCCCTTTTGGAGGGTTTGTAGGAACTTTATGATTTCGAAGATTATATTATCTCTGGAATTGCATGATGACATTCTGCAACCCTGTTTGGTAATATTCTCTTTCTATTGACAACCTGTCATCATTTTCTTGCATGAATATTTCATTAACATCCATGAACTGGTCATGTTCCTCTTTAGTCAAAAACACCTCTGTCTCATCACCATCACAACAATGCATTTTGTCTTCAAAATTGCCATCATAATTCTCATTTACATAGTTATTTTGAAAAGCAGGTTTTATTTGTTGATCCTCCTGATTCCCCTAATTCCCCTGACGTCTTTGATCTCTTTGTCTGATTTGTGCGACTGCTGGTCTTCTCTGATTTCTGGGTGGAACACCAGCCCGTTCTTTGGTGTTAGATTATTATCTAAATCCATTCTCTCCATAATTTTCTCCATATTTTTCATCATCATTTCAAACCTTTCTTCTGATGTTTGTGAGGTTGAAGGTTGTGCCTTATCTTGAACTTTGTTCATGTCCCTGTCAGAGTCAACTTTGATCTTTCCTGAGGCCATTAGATTCACTTCCACTTTTATTGCATTATTCATGATTTCATCTAATGAGGTAGATCTTCTTTCCCTCAACAACAAAGAAAAATCACTTTCAAAGGAATTATCATATCTGAGTTGAGCAGCTTTTGAGGGGAGTTTTACCTCGGTAGGAAATAGATTATAGACCTTTACAAATCTGGCTGAAAACTCCTGCACTATTTCGTTAGGTGACCTCCTCATGTTGTTATATTGATTTAATAATTGAAGGGGGTTTTATTGTCGCCCCACTTTGCAAGAAAAATGGTTTCAAAGGATTCAAAATTTATGATACTAGCTGTTGAGAGAGCTCTGAACCACTTTCTGACCTCTCCTGCAAGACTTTGTGCAAACAACCTCATTTTTGCATCCTCAAAATACACTTCTTTTAATTCTATAAAATCATTGAACCAGTCTAGATGCTTCTAGGCTGACACACTACCTTCAACATCATACAGTTTTATCCTTAGATTATACTCTCGAGGAAAATCATTTAACTAAGCAGGGAGTACAAGAGGGGAAAACCTATATGCCATGGATGTTGTGAGGACTTGAAGTGGCTGTTGGTTTTGAGTGTGGATCAAAAGAGGTTTGGTAGAGGAAGCTAAAATTAAATCTTGGAACCTCTTCTCGTCAAAGATGACCTCATTCAAACAAGATTCAGATTTAGTTATGAACAGAGTTTACTCAAAATTCACATCAAACTCAAGATCTTCAATGCTTGGTACTCCATCTTTGGTAAAGGATAGATATATGTCTAAACACAAAGATGATCTTATTGGCCTTTATTTTCTTTTGTTTACTGTAACACCTTGTTTCCCATAGCTTGCAATTAATCATAAAATAGGATTACCATGCTAAGGCATGTGGACAATGTAAATGTATTATTTTTAAAATTCTCATATTAACTGAGTGTTGGGGGTGAAGCCTTAAAGTACAATCCATGATATCTATAGAGGAAAGAAATTAGTTAATGAAGAGAGGACCAGTGGTTGAATTATCACCTACCCCCATGAATGGAAGTATGGTCTAGATACAGAATGCCAACCCGAAGTACCATAGAGACTTGCAAACCGGAGCTTCCTTCTGACAGAAGGAACATGACAGGTCGAACAACCTTCCAAAGGAGGGAAGGCAAGATACATACACAAAAACAACAAGAGGGGGATACGAGAGTAGAGCACAAGCTCGTAACAAAGATGTCTGAACCCAAAAGGAAGTGCAGGGAACATAACCTGAAGGACTTGAACATGAGCTTGATGTTGAGGAAGCATCTGATAAACCTCACAGGGTCATTGTGATAGAGAGAGTCTCTCTGATAAATGGCATAAGTTCCGTAGTGATATCATGGCTTGGCACAGGGGTGTCTAGAGTGATAAGAATGAATGCCTCTGAGCCTCTGGTTGGGTGGAAAGGAACACACCCATAGTTAGTTAGTTGGATGCAACTTGTAATAGATAAGTATTCTCATACACTGTGAAATTGAGTTGTAATTATGTAATAAAATTAGATATACTATGAATGACCCAGGGATGTGCCTGTTTTCTTAATGGTTATACTGTATCTCTTTATTCTTTCTAAAATTATGTATTTAAGCGAGTACGATATTGCTTGATTTGTATACGTAAATGATCAAGCCCTGTGATGGATTAAGTTAAAATAAGTGGATTGTGAGTTCTTCGACCTTGGTCACAATTTTCACGGGTGTCTGTCGACACTCCCAGTTTCCCTAAGTCTTTGGGAGGATGTAATCTATTAATCTTAGGAGAGATAGTGCAGATATGCATAGAATATCTACGTGGCACGCAGAGACTCAGAACTCCTTGATTTATAAACTTAATACAGGAGCACAAGGGGTTTGCAGAAGACCCTTCTAAATGTTGAGTTCAGGAGAAATAGCGCAAATCTCTTAAGTCTTTAAGAGATTTCAAATCTCAAGAAGAGTAGTGAGGTTGAAGTATCGAAAGGGGAGGTCCCTTTGTTTGGAAGGAGAACAGATGAAAACCTATTCAGAAAGAGCCACGGTATGTTGTGACCATTGGATATGGGAAAGAGTGTGGGAGTTAACCCTTGGATCCATTAAAACTTCATGAGTTCGGTGAATTGAACGAGTTCATCGTAAGGGAGGTAAAATCCCAAAAGTTCTAAAGTCCCAAAGTTAACTCTGAGCCTTAAATCTGAGGATGCCTGGGAACCATACCGACTATTAGATCTAGGAAGTAGACGATAGTCAAGTTAATCGAACTACCGATGACTTAAGAATCTGATAGCGGAGATGGATGCAAGCCATTTAATGGGAGGAGAGGCCATCCCGATCATCAGATCGACTCAAATACTAAAATACATAATAAGTGTGTGGGAAATCGAAATCTTCAAGGAGATCAAGATTAGAAGAGATAAGCGCTTTTCAGAAGTGTAGATGAGGTCCAAGACAGAGACTCATAGGAGGAACAAAGGTTGAGGCCTTTGAACACTTAGATAATATTCTAATTTGGAAGGGATCAAAAGCTCAGGAGGAGGAGCGACAGTGGTCATTTGATCACAGCGAAGAGGACTAATAGTCATCTGATCGAAGAAAGTTTCTTGAGCCTTAGTTCTTTTCACATGCAAGAGACTGGACTTACCATAGTCCCAAAGTGATAAAGTAATTTTGGACCGTCCATCGTCAAGAAGGACAGGTGGTGCAAGGTCCATAACTCTAGAAGTTCGTAGACCAAAAGGAGGTGAAATAGCCGAAGTAAATTGAGGTTGTTCATCACCAGGAGGAGAATATAGGTCATTCATTGTCAGAAGACATGTGTTAGCAGACCGTGATTTCAGGAGGAAGAAAAGTTTGAGAATTGAGATTTCTGAACCCTAAAGAGACGAAGGAGATATGGACCGTCAGGTCCAGAGGGACATGTGACGACAGATCATGGACTCTGTAGAAATCACTTTGTGAGTTTTAGTTGAGATTTGAAACTCCCTAAGCCCGAAGATCCAGAGATCGAAGTAAATCTCAACCGTCTGATCATGTGAAATAGATATCAGTCATCATATTGTCTGAAGTAAATCTCAAGCATCGGATCCATAGGACAGGTGGCGTAAGCCTGTAGACTCTAGGAAAAGACCTGAAGTAAACGAAAACCATCAGATCGTCTGAAGTAAATGTCATTCATTGGATCTAGAGGAAAGGTGGCATAAGTCTTTGGACTCCAGGTAAAGACCCGAAGTAGGTCATGGTCATTTATCACTAGGAGGGGTACATGCCGATAGATCGAAATCTCCGGGTGAATCCACTCTGGAATAAACGAGAGCATAGAATATTGAAACTTCTGAAGCCCGAAGAGTTGAAGAGTTGAAGGGATAAAGTGGATCCTATCCATTGGCCAACAGGAGACATGTGTTAATAGATCAGATACTTCAAGAAAAACACTTCGAGAGTTTCAGTTGAGAGTTGAAACTCCCGAAGCCCGAAGAGGTGGAAACTTGAAGTGAATCTGGACCGTAGATCTAGAAGAGTGTGTGGTGATAGATTGTGGACTCCAGGCGGAAGAACTCAGGAAGAACGCAAAGGAAAAGATTTTGAAAGTGCCAAAGTTCTAAAGAAGAATATCAACCATTGATCAGGAAGGGAGATGAAGGCCACAGATCTGGTCTTGGTTGAAAAGTCTCGAAGTCCTGAAGAGGGCCAAGGCCATTGATTTTGAGAGGATGCATGGAAAACAATCTGCCACTACGGGAGAAATCACTCCGAAAGAAGGAGAGGGTATTGAACAAGAAATACCAAAGGCTGGAGAGTTGGAGTTCATGTGAATTTCCCAATTGAGAGGGACAAGTGTCGACATATATTCCACTCCACGAGATAGCCACTGTAGAGAAAATAAGGTTTGAGAGTTGAAAACTCTGAACGTCGAAGTCCCAAATAAAATCACATTCGTTGATTTAAAAAGGGGTATATACGAGCCGTCATTTTAGGAGTACCATCAATATCATTAGATCAAAGGTCCCATCGCATTACAGGGGTCGAAGGTGCATAAGCTTTAAAACTTTGATGGTGGGCCGCAATCCAAACCATGGTTTTGGAGAAAGGACACGTGGAGGCTTAGGATTAATTGTGGGGTGAAACATAGTTTGGTTTCAAACCACCCTTGGTTGCACCCACAATCGCGTGGTTATGTGAGGTTATCGCCCAAGGTCACCTCAAGGAGGGGCTTATCATAAAAGGGGCTAGAACCCAAACTTAGAGATTTCACAAGCGTGAAGGGAAGGTCACGGGTACCATTAGACCTGCATCAGGAAGTCAAAAAGGTTTGTGTTTAATTACAGAATGAGACCATCAAGGTCTCAGATATTTGTTTGGCTCTATAATCAGAGATCCTTGACCAGGAGGTCGGTTTGGTTCCCCGACTTTCCAAATTAGAAACAGTAGAAAGATAAAAAGTGTTTATGTAAGGAGAACGATTTTTTTTTTGCCCCATCATGGGTGTGTTACAAATTGGTATCAGGGCATGTTTACAACACTTGGCCTACTTGGGACCATGCACAAGTCATGTAAATAGGTATTTTTATCTGCATTTACTCCTTGAGGAGAAGGACTGCAGATTGAACCGATGATTTTTGGGAATTCTTATTGAATTTCAGCAGAATAATTTCTTTATCCCTTGTCAAAGTGATAACTACTCTTACTAGAGTAGGGATATTTTAATTAACATTTATAATAATACTTGAATGTGGATATCTTAAGGTGGCAGGGTTCTGTCAAGAGAAGCTGAATCCTGAAGGAAGGATGACTTGGTGTTCGTAACACTACTTCTAAGCATGGGCAGTTGGAACCTCAGGCACTGATGATGGTTGATTATATAATGGTTAATTCCTTTTTGGGATTAAAGGAATATGATAGGATCAGGAAGGATCCTTGGAAGTTATAGTTACTTCTTTATATTAAACTCAGAGTATATAACTCCTCATGACCAGAGAAAAGTGATATGGGTAAAACCCTATGGACGCTAAGGCAAGAAGGTTTTCTTGCTAGACGTTGTCGCATAAAGAGGAAAGTGACCCTGGTTGGTTATATCCATGAGAGAAGGAAACATCAACACGAGATATGACTGTGATATTAGTCATGTAAGTGACTGAAATCTCAAACTAAAGGACACTAATGATGAAATTAAACCATCAAGTGAATGCATTATCTAAAAAGGTTCAATAGATGCACCTACATATACATGAATGTGTATACATTATCATAAGGATGCTTGGAAGATCATTGGAAAAAGGATATAGAAGCCTAATATGTCCATGTGTGTGAATGACATGGAAAAGGTGTAAGCAATAAGCTAGCATGATGAATACTTAGCTGTGTTTAATTATGCTTGAGTGAATGGTTTTAATGCATTGTGAAGATTCTTAATATGAAGCTTGATATCGATACCAGTTAGGTATGAATGATGTTAAATGTGAAAGTGACGCACATGTATGATGAAAGAGTATAGTTGTAGGAACCATATGGTTACCTCGATGAGTGAAATATAAAGAAAGAATTGCTCTTGTCTAGATTAAATGAATACTATGGATGCATAGCTAACTCCATTTTGAAGAGTCATGAAAGTTTTGTTCCAAATAATATCTTAAGGGGAAGGTATTCCCTTTCCTTGGGGAATACTAATATAATTAGATAAAAGGGTAAATGAGAAAAGATGTTATGTTTTCATAATAAGAGGCAAATTATTATGCCTTTGAGAATCATATGAGAAGGATTGTGAACAATCCTGAGTTGACTGATCTTAAAAGTAAAGATGTATGTGGGTTGTGAAATATACCTATGAAATCTACATGCAGGCTTAGGATTATGAATATGATTAAATACATCATGGATGTAAGTTAACAAAATCAGAATACTTATGGATACATAATTAGGTACATGAAAAAGATGCATGTTTATATTCCTTGGGGAATATTTGGTAAATAGATAAAAGCTAACTCAAGGTTGAGTCCAACACAAATAGTGATGGATGTGCAAGAAGGAATTTGCATGATGAAGGAGTTCCCTGTGGAAGAACTATGTGAAAAATCTGTCAAGAGGTCAGATTCACAACCTTAATAACTGTTGAGAAACTGAGCAGTGAGCTACAAGCTTATATATATATGAATCCTGGATTACATTTTGAAAGAATCATGTAATGAATAGAAGAATAATGAATGAATAAAGAAGTATGTTTGATTGAATAGGATGGGTTGAAGCTATATTAAGAAAAGGCAGTAAAGCCTTTAGAGATAACTCAACTGGGTTGGAAAGTCCCTGGCGGTGTATAAAGAATTGGAAGAAGGGGAGAGCCCCTAACTCCTTTCTTGCTATGTGTTATGTTTCCTCTGGAATGAAAAGGATGACTTACTAATAAAAGTAAATGTTTTTACACCATAGTGATGATGATTGTATTACTGCATAAACAATTGAGAACTGTTTGTATTTCATTCATGGAAACCCTTGAAGATAATGTGATGAAGTGCATAAAGATGCGCTAGGACATTTAAAGACGTTTTATGGGTTTGAAGGTTATGATACATGAATTTTAATTGATATTACAACTAATGATGCATGTTGTGTATAGAAAGGAATTGGTACTGTTGAGGAAGAAAATTAACAATAATGGGAAACCTCAAGAAGAGGATGACCATGGGAAGGCTGATATCGGAAGATTGTTGACAGGACTGTGAAAATATCGCTAAAGAACTGTTGATGAGGTAAAAATCAAAAGGAGAGTGATAGCAGCCAAGAACAGGTATAAAAATTTTCATGCCTATGTGGCTCAAGGTATGAAAATATTTGGGTGAGAATCCCTTCTGAAATATTTTATTGTCTCATGTCGTGCATGAAATTTTGAAAGGGAAGTTGTATTCCTTGGATACCCAAGTAAGGTATGATTCAGGGGAGAGAACTTGAATGTTGGAGGTATGAACCTCTGGCAGTGAAGACTAATTGTATGATGCAACAACATCTGAACCAAATGATCTATGTTGACTTAGAAGGTCAAAAACCTTTACTAAGAGATCGAAGGAATCCCTTCAATTAACTATAGATAGAGATCATGAGGATCATGAAAGAAAACCCTGATCGAATTAGGTTAATCAAGACCCTGATAGAGGAAATGAACACAAGTCGTTCATCAGAAGGAAATCGATCTCATTCTTCAAATCGATTTCAAGATCCACCGGAATTATAGGATCAAATGCCAGTCGTCTGATAAGATTGACGACCCGTATTCATTACGGGGATCGGAAGGAGAATTAAATCACGAGCCAGTTGAGGTTTTGTAATCCCTTGAAATCATTATATCTGGAGAAAGATGGATTTGCACCATCGATTTCCAGGAAACAGGCTTAGCCAGGATCATAACGCTTGGACACGAGAGCTGAAAGGATAGTGATGAAACAAATAGAGATGGGGTCACAGGTATTGATCATGCGGAGAGAAAACAGAGTCCATTTGGGCCAGTCAAGGAAGGTAGAGTTTAGCACTCTCCATTAGACTATGGTCGTGGGGACTGGTTCTATGGGAATAAAGGTGCTCCTAGTTAGCACATTGCATGGAATTGCTTCGAGGAAATGCATGTTTGCGTAAAGGACAGACAATGTATTTCCCATTGAGGAAGGAGGACCTTATAATATTTCTACTTACATTGTGTAGGTGTTAGGGAAAAAAAATTTCAGTGGCCATGAGTGTTGGCACTCTGGTTATTAATCAAGGAGGAATTCTTAAAGGCATTCATTTGAAAATTTTGATTTTCATGTGTACTGTTTTGGAATCGTGATCAACCTATGGTAGGAAGTATGGTCCTGTTGTAAGAATGAATGAAAATGAATAGGCCATATGGTGAAAATCTTGGCTAAGCTCCAATGCATCATGGAAAAGTACTTGTCGTAAAGTGTGGGAGACTCAAAATCAATGAAAGAGTGCATTTTGTATGAATGTGGCCATGAATATTGGCACATCTGTTAAATCCTTTGAAATTTTGAATTACGTTTTGAAAGGTTTGGTATGTTGAAATGAGGCATAGGCAAGGAATGGGATTCCCTTTTCATGTTTATATAGATGTGATGAACTGTTAGTATGCATGGTTTTGAATATAGATATATATACATGGATGCATGAGAGAATAACAGTTTGTTTGGCTATGTAAATAATGAATTGTAGAGAGGAAATGGGTCTTGGATATGGCAGTACTATAAGCCCATAAGGAATAACAATTTCCTACTGAGCCAAACTACAAGGAATCGTATTTCCTTTTTGATAAAGTGAATTTGATTGTTAGTATGCACAATTTTGAAATTGTTTGTGATGATGTTATAAAGGTGCAATAAAAAGGTATGTGCATGGAAAACTAACAATTTGTTTGGTTGGTTGAAGTTGAAAGTGCAGGAAGAAAAGGGGTCTTGGATATGGTAACATTGTAATCCCATAAGGATGACTAATTTCATGTTGAGCCAAACCGCTATGAGAAGGAAAGTCCCATAATTATGAATCTGGTTCTTGTGTGGTACAAATATGAAAACAACGTGTGGAATTTGGAAAATCTGTGGGTGACAAATTTACAAGAAAATTTTGAATTTAAAATTTATGATGTCTCATGAATTTTTGTATACCTATGATACAGGTGAAAGGAAAATATCTAGGAAGAGTGCAGAGATGAGAGAATCATCTCTCGGGTTCCAGGAAGAACTATGAAAAAGAGTATGTTACGAGCACAGGAAATAGAGACTCACTCAGGAGAAGGATAGTAACCTTCGTTCCTATCTATTTATGTGTCAGGGGAAGGAGAGTAACCTTCGTCCCTAAATTTAATTGAGTTGAAAGGTTGTCAAGTTGTAAAAGCATGAAAAATGGCTACTAATGAGCCATGAGAACCCCGTGGTAAGACATGATCGCCTAGAATATGTTGTGTTGTGGTAACACAAGCTGAAGGGAAGCCTCATGAAATCAAGTCTGAGGGACACCTCAACTATAAGGCTCGATAAAGTCTCTGGAATTCTTACTGTGTGAGAAAACCTTGGCAAGGCAAGATGGATCACCCGAGGAACCGTATAGCAGAGAAGGGGATGCTTGAGCCTGGGCCTGGAGGGTGAGTGACTGCAAGGAAGAGGAGACCTTAATAGTTCTTGTAAACTATTGATTGCAATCATGCACACGATCGATAGTTCTTCTTGTGCAAGAAAACCTTGGCAAGGCAAGATGGATCACCCAAGGGACTGTATAGCAGAGAAGGGAATGTCTGAGCCTGGGCCTGGAGGGTGAGTGACCACAAGGAAGAGGAGACATTAATAGTTCTTGTAAACTATTTATTGGGATCATACACCCAATGGGTATGTCAAGGAAAAACAATGATCCTGGATATCAAAACAACCATGTGGATAGAAATCCACAAACTGCATAGATAATTATTGTGCTAAGATTATGAAATTTTCCTAGAAATTTTTATGCAATGCTTTCGCATAAGACTATGATTAACGTTCTTGTTGTCGAAGAATTATTGAAACTAGGTAACCAAGATTAAGGGTCTAAAAAAGGACCTAGCCGAGGAAGAAGGATCGATATTTTTGAAACAACTAAATGAGAAAGGCATGACAGGTTCTTTTGAGAAAGAACATCGAGGACAATGTTCCTTTAAGGGGGAGGGAATTGTTTATTAAGGTTGGTTGTCATTGATGTCAACCCTTGAAGAAAGTCCCGTAGCAAAAAGGTTTGGGTAATGGACCCAATATTGTTTGATGTAAATATTACTTATTATTGTTTTGTCATAGTTGATAAGAAGTAAATATGGATGAACTCCAAAGTGGTCCCCCTATGGTGAAAGCCCTCACGGGAAGATGCTTTGTGGAGTAAGAGAACCCATGGTTAATTGTGGAATAATGAGATGAAGGAAAGTGAACTTTCTAGGGAAAATATCCTATATGGATAGTGCTTGTCATGTCATTTCCGGTGGTATGTGGAACGTCACATAATTCTTCACGGTTAGAGAGTTATGGCCATGAGAAGTTGGAGACCCCAAATTTGGGTAATGGACCCAAGTTTTTTTCATGGGTAACAGTATGATTTATGATATATTTTTAGATAATACTATTCTATATGGATAGTACATGTCATGCCATTTCTGATGGTATGTAGAACTTCACATAACTCCTCACGGTTTGAGAGTTATGGCCTTACGAAGTTGGAGGACCCTCATATGTCATCTAGAAGCCCCAAAAGGTCAAAGTAGTCAAAGTGGTT
>JZKD02S1608014.1:562648-573377 GCA_000966675.3 Picea glauca | reverse complement strand
ATGTAGTTCATCTAACAATTCATCAATGAGGGGAATGGGAAACTTATCTTTAATAGTGATCTTGTTGAGCTCTCTATAATCTGGACACATACACCATGAGCCATCTTTCTTGAATGCTATTACCACCGGTGTAGAGTAAGAACTTTGGCTAGGTCTAATAATGTCATCCTCTAACATTTCTTCAACCATGTGCTCAACTTCACTCTTCTAGGAATAAGGGTATCTGTATGGCCTGATGTTAGGAGGAACACTCCCAATAATTAGGTGAATATCATGATCATTATTTCGAGTGGGTGGAAGACCTTTGGGAATATCTTCAAATACTTTGGAATGCTTATCAATGATCCCTTGGAGATCCAGAGGAATAGATGGCTTAGATGTTTGAACATCTAGTGAGCATAGTTGCACAATAACACATTGATTCCCCTTTTTCAATAATTTTGTCATGCCATTAGAAATTATCACCTTATTGGGTTTCCCTGTGATACCTCTTAGCTCAATTTATTTTCCTTCCAATGAAAATTTCATGAAAATTAAAAGCCACTGTTCCTAATGATTGTAACCATTGGATTCCTAGTACAACATTAGCACCACCCATGGGTATAGAAATAATTGGAATATTCATTACATATTCCCCCATAGTAAGATTGATCTAATTTCATTTTCCTGATCAATTGATAGTTCCTCCATCTACAATCATTACTTGAAATTCTGGTGCTGGATATATAAAGCAATTGAGAGCTTTGGCTAATTTATAGTGAATGAAATTATGAGTACTACCAAAACCAATTAGGACTATTACCTTTTTCTTTTTTATATATCATTCAATCTTGAGGGTTTGAGGAGTGCTAATTCCAGCCAATGCATTACACGATATCGTGGGAGTCAACTCTTCAGACGAAATTGCTTCTACGTTTTCATCTTGAGATGGTTCTTGTTCTTATTCTTCTTCCTCTTCACAATGTATGTAGAATAATTTATTCTCACCACACTTATGTCCCTTACTGTACTTGTTGTCACAATTAAATCATAAATCTTTTTCTTTTATTCCCTCCAATTGTTGAGGTTTCAACCTTGTAGGTTGGGGTTTTTTAGAAGAAGGAGCATTATTCTCTCTATAGATGTTAGGATTGGTCCTTTTAGTAGCCATATCCATATTTCTACTTTCAACATTTCCTGCCACCCTAAATGCATTCTCCAATGATTTGGGTTCCCAAAGCCGAACCTCATGTTGAATGTTATCCTTTAAAGTTCCTATGAATACAACAATCAAGTGCTCATCTGGAATATATGTTACCTTTATATTCAATATTTGGAAGTTCTTAATGTGCTTTGTAACTGAACCCTTTTGCTTTAGATTTATCAATTGGCTAAAGAAGGTATTGCTCCTTGTATCCTCATAGTGTGTTATATTTTCTTCCGTGAAAATTGTCAAAGTGACGAGTGATTTGCGAGCACAAAGTCATCGATACCATACAAATTGATTGGGTTCTAACTATAAAGAAGAAATTCATACCTTTTGTATATGTGGCACATTATGTAGATCAAATAATTTCTCCATATGAAGTATCCATGTGATTGGGTCCTTGCCATCAAACTTCCTCATATCAATCTTAGGAACGTGGTTGGCCTTCAACCCAAAGTTGGTGTTTCTCCATTCTTGATTCATATTCTTTTTGTCTGTTACCCATGACTTTTGTCATCATGATGATATATTGATGATGGTGTACTCAGGCTCCTCATAAGAACTTTCTCCTGAGTAAATTGACATTCATATCGTCCCAGAAAACATACTTTTGAAGAGATTTCGCAGGTTGCCAATATACCAGGGTGCGAGAATGACCCATTCTCGTAGGATGCCTTAAGCTAGGGTGCAAACTTCTCGCATTGTGTTACATAGCCAGGGTGTGAACCTTCTCTAAAGCATGGAAAAAGATGAATTCTCGATGGTTCTAGAAGGGAATCTTCTAGAAGAATGGGTTGACATTCGAATGGTTATCCTTGTATTGGATTCCCTGATATTGTCACTCCGACACTACCACCTGGATAACGTGCGTTTAATGCTTCCATTCACACTCCTACGCAAACCCCATCTGGCTGTCCTGGTGGTCCTTCTTCTTCTGGGCACTCTCTTCCCAGTTTTATTCCGACACTCCCTCAATTTCCTTTTGGAGGACCTTCTTCATCTTCTACTGGCAATCTTTATCCTAGTGACACTATTCTGTCATTCACACCAAATTACCAGATTCCCATCGGTGGAAAATTTCACCAAGGTGGTATTACTCAACCCCCTCTCAGCGGGAAAATTCCTTTTGGCACACAAATCCCACTTGGAACACAACCCTCAATTGGAACACCACCTTCGATAGGAGGACCGACCCCACCTTATGGGCAAAACATACCTCCGTCCTTGGCCCAGTATTGGAATCAATTGATACAACATCCTCCTTAATCGACTGGGGGGCAGCAGTTTCCAGCTGCATCCATAATACCCCCTAGTCTGGGCCAACCATATCCAGGTTCATTCAATCCCATTTGGGGGGCGAATGCTCAAACTCAAGTCCCTGTTCCAGGGTACAATCCTATGAGCTACTATCCTCTTCAACCACCACTAAATCTGCCTAGTTCTTCACATTATATGAAGACTGCTTATGGTCCTACTAGTTTGTCGATAGGGATTCCTCCCCAAAGCCACCAGTACTCACAAGTGAATCGACAGTTACCCTTGATAGCCACTTTGGATCTTCCATACTTGTCAAGGATTTTAAATGATCCAATTCGTCACTCTCCCCAATGGCCTGCTATACCCACCAAGCTACCATTGGACATTCCCAAATTCGATGGAAAAGCGGGATAGGACCCAAACACTCACATTATTAATTTTCACCTATGGTGTTCATCCAACTCGTTGATGGATTACTCTATTCATTTACGTCTTTTTCAATGAACTCTCACAGGTTCTGCTACGAAGTGGTATATAGAATTGCCACGAGGTTTCTTCTCTGAATTCAACACCCTAGACATGGCTTTCCTCACACACTACCAGTTACCAATCCGTTATGACACGGGGACCAAAATTTTGACTTTTTTCAAACATAACAAAGCCACTCATATATCCGATCACATTCATGAGTGGCAACGAAGATGACGTCTTATTAAACTCGGACTCCCCGATCAGTTGCTGGCAGAATGGTTCACCAAATCATTTGTGAATGACATCAGTCATGACATTTCCATGGGTGGAGTGGTCACAGAAGAATAGGCTATAAGTCACGCTCAATATCTTGACCTCTTTTACTCACAAACGGGTACCCTTTACAATTTTCTACGTGACTTACCTCGTCCTTCCACTTCCACAAATTCAACTACTCGAGCTGCCTTGCATGCAACTGACGGTGTGATTGGCACTTTCCAGGCCCAACCACATTCCACCACAAGCACAAACCCCAAACCTGCTTCTTCTAATGTTCAAAATGCTCCGTCTCCTGCCCCTCCCACCAGCAAGACTTCTGAGGTAAATGCAGTCCAATCTACCCCAGTTGGTAAAAACAAATCTAAAAAGGGGAGAGGTAAGAATAAGGAGGAAAAAAATACTTCTCAAGCAGAGTGACCCAAATCTACACCTGTTGAGGATCGGGATAAGAACAAACCTCAATACCCTTGTCTTATCTGTGGTGATGATCATTACACGAAATATTGTCCACAATGTGCCGAGGTCACTAAGTTCCTTCAAGGAGCTCCAAAACCACCTGCACCGGCCATTTTGTCCCAACCCTTCCCATCTCAACAATAGGCTCAGTTGGCCATTCATGACCAACCCTCATCTTCTACTACATCCTATGTTTTGATGTGTACTAGCGATTCAAAGTAGAGCGACGTTGCACTCACTACTCGAGCCAAAGATTATTCTCTCTCTAAAGAGAAGGTCGATGATCTACCTCTTTCCTTGGTACAACCCTCTCCCATGACTCCACCTACCAACGGTCCTCTTCATCTCGAATGACCGAGCCTCGGCATAGTTCTGCGAACCCCCCCCTAAGGGTGTCATTCAAAAATCATCTTTCAATCCTCATGCTCATGCGGCCTAGAACTACAGCATTGTTGAAGATCTGGCCCAAGCACCCTCTGCGATGTCAGCCCTTGAAGTCCTTCAAAGTTGTCCCACACAATGGAAGGCACTGTTGAAAGCTATTGGTGGAATTGACCCAATGGATACTAATTTGATAATCTTTGACTTGGAAGATCACATTCCAAGGTTACCCCCTCAACTCGCGTTCCAGATCCAAGTGATTGTCTCTGACAAAAACATTTGTCGAACCGTTATAGACAAGGGTGCCTCAATGTGTGTCATGTCTCTTGCTTGCTGGAAAGCCATTGGGTCTCCTTCTTTGAATGAATCCCATAACACTCTTAAAGCCTTCAACAGCTCCAATTTTAATCCCTACGGTGTCCTTCCTTCATTTCCCATCACGTTAGAAGGAAAAACGGTCCAAGTCGAAGTGGAAGTATTTGACGCTCCCCTTGATTACAATATTCTGCTTGGCTGCAGCTGGATCGATTCCATGCGTGCAGTTGTGTCGACCCTTTTCCATGTGGTACGTTTCCCACATCAAGGTAAGGTCATCATCGTCGACCAACTATCCTTATTTAATTCAGATACCCATACTAGCAATGTACCGTTCATCGCTAAAACCCCACCAGGTTATGAGAACGTCGGTGTAGGCCTTCTAAAAGACTCTTCGTTAATGGGTACTTTCCCCATTCCACTGCCCAATGTTCCACGCTCGTCTATTGCTTCCATCAACATTATCTCCACCTTGCCTCACAAAATTCCTACGTCTCACGACCTCTGGATAGTACCTGACCCTGGAGATGATCTTCGTTTCGGCGACACAATGTGGTTAAGTCCGGTCGAATCTGCCTATCAGGCCATTCAATTGGCAACACCTTCTACCCCCTCTCTTGGTGAGTTGTCTCCCAATCCTTTTCGTTGCATTTTTCCCATCGAAAAAATGATCATGTCTGTCATGGAAGACACCCCTTGGGACGATGGACATCATCATTCCATCCTCTTTCTGGAGCAACATACCATTGAGAACTATCAACGGATCTCGACCCCATCGACTGTTGTCGACATCTCAACCATTCTTGCGTCCACACACAATGTGTTTTCTGAAGGGAACTTAAGCAATATCTCACCCACTATTCCCCTTGAAATACCCGTCAAACCAGGGATTGTCGAAAATTTCCATATCGGAGCTTCGTGTTCTTCTAACGAAATCATCACCTACACATCCCTTTTCAAATAATTTCATGACATCTTTGCATGGAGCTACGAAGAAATGTCGGGTATCGACCCTGAGATTGTGATACATGATATCAAGACATACCTTGATGCTAAACTCGTCCAGCAACGCCTTCGTCCAGTTCACCCACGTAAAGCGGCTGCCATCAAGCTCGAAGTCGAGAAACTTCTTAAATCCATCTTTATTTATCCGGTGGCTCTCACAGATTGGGTTTCCAATCTTGTCCCGATCGATAAGAAACAAGTCACAATTCGTGTATGCGTTGATTATAGGGATATCAACAAAGATTGTCCCAAAGACAACTTTCCTACCCCCTTCGTCGATCAGATTGTTGATGATTGCGTCGGAAGTGAAATCTTCTCTCTCATGGATGGTTTCTCTTGGTATAATCAAATCAACATTGTTCCTGAGGATCAACATAAGACCACTTTTATTTTTCCTTGGGGTACTTTTTCCTATCGGAAACTTCCTTTCGGTCTCAAGAACGCTGACGCAACTTTTCAACGCACTATGTCTTATGCTTTCCATGATATCAAGCACATTGTTCAACCATATTTGGACGATTTACCCGCTCACTCAATGCGTCGAGTCGATCACCCAAAACACATCTGAGCCATTTTCATCCACTGTCGATTCTACCATATACATTTGAATCCTCATAAGTGCGTTTTCTGCGTGGAATCTGGCCGACTTCTAGGTTTTATCATTTCGCATCAAGGGATCTAGGTGGATCCTTTAAAGGTTGAGGCGATCCTTAATCTCCCTCCTCCTTCTACTCTCCACCAGTTACAAAGTTTACAGGGGAAAGAAAACTTTCTTCGTCATTTTATCCCAAATTATGCCGAGATAACTCGTGGATTTACGTGGCTATTAAAAAGGGGTTCAGATTTCGTCTGGGATACCATTGCCAACAATGCTTTTGAAGCTTTGAAATTGTCCCTAAAGCGTGCTCCGCTTCTCTTTTGCCCCGATTACAGTCACGATTATTTCCTCTATCTTGCTACCTCAGATTATACCATTGGTATGGTTCTCGTCCAAGAGGATGATGCTAATGACGAACATGTTATCTACTACTTGAGTCGAAGTCTAACACCTACTAAAATCAAGTATTTACATGTCGAAAAACTGGCCTTGGTTGTTGTCCAAGCCGTCCAACGCTTCCGACACTATATCCTCTCGCGCAAGACTACAGTGATTTATCACTGCAACCCTATGCAACATATTATGACACGTCAATTGCTAGGGGGAAAGTACTCCAAATGGATTGTGATTCTCGAGGAGTTTGACTTGGAATTTGAACGCGCCAAGTCCAAGAAGTCCTTAGTTTTTGCTGAGTTGATATGCGACTTTCCCCATTCTGCAATGAAAAATGTAGTAGTTGATTCATTACCCGATGAATCTCTTTTCCTTATCAGCACTGATAATATTTGGTATGGTGATATCATTATATATCTCCAAACCCAGACTTTCCGGCCAACTTTGTCTAGTACTGACGGACATCGTATACGCTATCAAGCCCATCAATATATTATCCTCGAGGATACTCTTTATCATCAGGGGATTGACTTTGTTTTTTGACATTGCTTAACGTTCGATGAAGCTGAGAAATCTCTGAATGAATACCATTCTAGAGCCTGTGGTGGTCATATGTCTGGGTATGCTACTGCCCAGAAGATTTTATGAGTAGGGTATTTTTGGCCTTCTTTATTTAACGACTGCATAACCTCCATTCAAAAATGCCATGCTTTCCAGACCTATAATCAGAAGATACGGTCACATCCTGCTCCTCTTCACCCTGTGGTCTCCGTTGGTCCTTTTGTGAAATGGGGCATCGATTTCATGACATGTCACCCTCACTCGGCCGGGGGGCATGGTTACATCATTGTAGCCGCCGATTACTTTACGAAATGGGCCGAGGCGATGCCGACATTTGACAACACTGGAAAGACCACAACATTATTCATTTTTAATCATGTCATAGCTCATTTTGGTGTTCCCCAAGCTATCGTCACTGATCATGGTATCGACTTCAGAAACTTCATGATGTCTGAACTTAATGAAAAGTTGGGTCGTCTCCATGATAACTCAATGCCCTATTACCCACAAGCCAATGGCCAGGTCGAAGCAATTAACATATTTCTCATAACTATGCTCTGATGAATGATAAGGATTCACAAAACAAGTTGGCACACAATGTTGTTTTCGACATTGTGGGCTTACCGGACATCCGTAAAATCTGCTACTGGGTTTACACCTTTCTGGTTAGTCTATGGTTTGGAAGCTATTCTCCTGATTGAATGCGAGATACCCTCTTTAAAACTAGTTTTTGAACTCCTACCAAACACTTCTACTGAGGAAGAACGTCTATTGTATCTTATGCGATTAGACGAAACTCGACGCGATGATACCCTAGTCATAGAAGCTCAGAAAAAATGTGTTAAGGCCCAATAAGACAAACATGTCAAGCCTCGTGTTTTCTCTGAAGGAGATCTCGTTCTCCTTTATGATCAAGATCGAGATATGCTAGGAGCTGGAAAATTCGAAGCCATGTGGCGAGGTCCTTATATCGTTCGACGAGTTTTGGAAAAAGGAGCTTATGAGTTAGTAGATTACGATGGTATCCCTTTGAGTGAACCCAGGAATGGGTTGTACTTAAAGAAGTACTATGCATAAAATCATCTGTGCACGAGTACTTGTATTTTTATTGTATCATACTTCTTGTGTGTTATTGTAGCTTGCTTTTGTCGTTATCTGGTCTCTACCCTTATGTGACGTTGTGTTTGATTTTCATATTTCGGAGTCTTCGCTACCCTATATTGGCTTCGCTGATGGAGCTAGACATAGTACTCAGAACCTTGCTTCCACTGCATGGGAAATTTATGCCCCTACAAATGAGCTTGTCTCCTTACGAGGTGTGTGTCTTGGACATGCGACCAACAACATTGCAGAGTATAGCGTCGTTATTGAATTATTGGTTGATACTATCTCACTCGGAATCTGTCATTTGGTTGTGCGACTCGATTCGCAGCTTGTAGTACTACAGTTAAGTAATGTCTATACTATTTGAAGTCCTACGTTGTTACGGGTGTATTTGTGAATTCGCCTTTTGGAACGTTATTTTGATTACATTGAATATCAACATATTCCTAGATGTCTAAATACATTAACTGATGCATTGGCTAACTATGTATTAGACATACATTTGGATCATTTATAAATCAATCACATCAATTTTCATAACACATGATAAACCGGTAGAAGCCGTCTGTATATATAACGATTAAAAGAGTTTTTTACAAAAAGTTTTGTCCAAAGACCAAAATGTCAAAATCTAAAGCTCATAGCTTCTATAAAGTGATGTCATGGATGACGTTCATGGTAACACACGACTGCCCGGGCAACTCTACAGAGAAGTCGACTCATGGACTCTGACACTCCTACTGTATGACGTTGATTGCGTCGTGGAACCTCTCCAAGAGGCATGTCTAGAATATTTGTTGTCAAACCCTCTAGGTTT
The DNA here is from genome assembly GCA_000966675.3 of Picea glauca. Lineage (NCBI taxonomy): Eukaryota > Viridiplantae > Streptophyta > Pinopsida > Pinales > Pinaceae > Picea > Picea glauca. The sequence continues at coordinate 564,554 of JZKD02S1608014.1, read as the reverse complement.
TGTTCCACTACTTGATAATCCCCGACTTCCCATTGTGGCACCGGCACTACCTCTCCTCGCCCCTGAATGGGAGAAGTACCAGGAGGTCGGTAAGGTCCCACATCTGTGTCATCAACAACGATTTCGTATTTAGTCTTTGGATGAACATACAAAAAACATTTGAATATGATAAAATTCACAAAAACATTTAAACAGAAAAAAAATTGTGTACTTATTACCAAGTTCCCCCCACTGAGCATCCTCCGGCAGGACTAAGTCTGGATCTCCTCAGAAATCCAACCCAGCATAAGCATAATCGTCAACCATCAACATCTGTGGTTGCATCCAGTCGAAGAAGGTATCATCATACTTGATAATTGGTCCAGATACGTGTCGGACCATGAGCTGACACCATCTCGGCATTCTTGGATCCCTGGGAGCCGGTAAATTCCACTCCACCTGCAGCCTCAGTAATGGAACCCTCTCGAGAAACAAGGACACTAACAAAGATCCGTACCCGAATTGATTCAGGTTGCCTCGTCTGCATTTGGTCAATTTCCTTTTTATGCTACGAAGCACTGCATCTGCCTAGTTAAAAACCCGAGGTTCAGTACACTCAATAGCATACTGAAAGTAACTCTGGAGTTCCATGTGAGGAGCAGAGCTCCCATCCATTCGAGAAATGGTGAACAAGATAGTACAGAGGGTCAAATCCCATCATCCCCAAATAGCTACTTTCCCTTTCTTCCTCTCTACCTCGGGAACACAGTGTAAGTGGCAGTACTCACTCATGGGCAGCCCACCACCTCTGCTACCAGTCAGGCTCACGTGGTACCCACGCTGTGACAATCCAATCAAGAATTAAATGTCCTCAATATCTAAGGACAGTGTATGGACCCCTACATGAAATACCTGATGATCAGGATCCCACATACGCACAAGGTACTCTAATAACCTGACTTGGGTCCTCATGCCCGGGATACGAAAGTACTTCAGAAGGCCACAATTTCTCAATGCACCAATAGTGGGTGGATGATTTCCGACAATGGAATTGTCTTCTTCGTGCTCCCTCTAGCGCCATTCAAGAACCATTTTGATGGCCAATTACCTGCATAAGAAGCACGAAAAGAGGATTAGCAACTCTTTTCATGAATTGGCTCTTTATTTGAGTAAATTTTTAAAACAATTTTGTGATTTGCGGTTCTCACAGGTTCCCTTTAGTCACAGTGCAAGAACATCGCAGGATTCTATGGGCTCACCTGCGAGAATGACCCATTCTCGCAGGTCCCGTGTAGCCCACCTGCGAGAATGGCTGAGAGCAAGTAGGGCTCACAAAACCAACTCAAAAAATGAATTTTAACCAATGAAAATGAAAAATTAAACCATGAAAGAGTAGAGGACGAAGATCCTACCTCACTTTCACTGACGGATCGACGAATGGACACTCGTAATTCCCGCAATTTGACGTCGAACTTCAAGGGTAAAAGAGGGGTTTTTGGGATCAAATAGTGGAAAAGTAAAAATGATATGGTAAAAAGAGTTTTACTCCTTTATATTTACTTTTACCATGTTATTTGGTTTTTTATGATTATTTATCTATTAAACCCTAATCCCTAATGTCCTTTTGAGTGTAACTTTTGCATGCGTATTGACTTCGATGTTCATATACAGGGATGCAGACATAATTTTTCTTTTTTCATCCATGTTTTGATTGTTTTCTTATGGTTTTTGTATAAAACCTCGAACGTGGTCTTTGTCCGTTCTCGCGCTCGAAAATACATGAGAACGCGATCGAGCATACTTTTATCACTTTTTCGGGCTCATCAAGGTTATACAAAAAAGGAACCCCCCTGGAGTCCTCTTTAAGCTCTTTTCAGACTCTATAAACATGAAAAGATAACCGAGCAACCTTGCTATTTTCACGCTC
>JZKD02S1608014.1:548350-562598 GCA_000966675.3 Picea glauca | reverse complement strand
ATTTTACGAAAAAGGAACTGAGAGAGTTCTCTTTTAAGTGTTTTTCCAGACTCTATAATCATGAAAAACCTTCGAGTTTTCTATCTTTGGACTCGTTAAACAAACATCGACAGACATGTAATGGGACTGAACCACTCCTTCTTAGGGTTCGTTAAACATACTCTGAAGAACTTATCCAAAGGATAAGCTTATATCAACAAGAATATGTTATCCTCCTCAAGCTTGCATAAAAATAAAGAGGTACTCGCCAGAAATGGTGGGGGGAAATTTGGGAAAGGGATATGTTTTCATCTTCATATTGATTGGCAGTAAGTGTCGCTCTTGAACATGATACCCCCTATTCATTATATTTGAAGCCGGTTTGGGAAATCCATTTGTCTCTCATTTGATTTTCTACAAGGTCATTCCCTATGTCGTCTTTGAGTCAATGCTGCCAAATCATTGGTCGTGTCATTCATATGTTCAAGAGAAGTCCATCTGAAACCTCTATTGAGTCGGCGATCTGCAGTTGTCCATTCTCTTCGTGTCATCCTTCCCTATGTCCAGTTTAATTTACATCATACTTTGCTTCACCTTCAAAATCGGTTACTCATTTCATGTCATTGATGGGGGATACATCAAGGCCCTCCTGTGACGAGTTTTGTTCGTCGACTTCAGCTCATTATCCGGATTCAAGACTTAGAAATTCTTTGGTACCTTGGAACTTGCATGCCTTAATGGCAGGTTTCCTCGCTTTCGACAGTGGGTTTATATCATTGACCCCCGATCGAAAGATTCCATCGGCTGTTCGACTTCAACTCACTCATTCACACTCGATGGATTGTACTAGAGTACCTTGGGAGTCATTGACATCAATGGTGATTTCCCTCGCACTTGTTAATGGTTTCATCAATGACCGGTAATCAAGTGGTTTTTGTCATGTTCAACTTCAACACATGTAATCACATGGTTAGATTCGTACTTTTGGGCGACGCGATTTAAGACCCTGGATATCATCTCTTTGTCCAGGTTGTGATGGAGTATGTATAATTTGTGAAACATAGATCCACTTTGTATGTCTCGTGGCTATGTCGTCTTAATTTGAAATTTCTCACATAGATCCATAGTCTATTCCTGGTGGCTATGCTATATTTTGACGGCATGGATCCACAATCTATAATTGGTGGCCATGACCTATGTCTACAATGTCATCCATTTGTGATCTGAGTATGGGAATTCCTACCTCAGAATTGGTATATTTGATATTCTGCAGATGCTTCATTGTTCATAGGTTTTTGATTAGGTGCGCTCCTGGTTTCCGACAAACACATGTAGCTTACAAAGTCTTTCGGCTGTCACTGATTCCAGCCTCATACTTTGGGGGGCATTCTATTACCCATGATTTTGGTCATCATGATGATGTATTGATGATGGTGTACTCAGTCTCCTCATAAGAACTTTCTCCTGAGTAAATTGACATTCATCTCTTCCCAGAAAACATACTTTTGAAGAGAGTTCGTAGGTTGCCAATATACCAGGGTGCGAGAATGACCCATTCTCGCAGGCTTCCTTAATCTAGGGTGCGAACTTCTCGCACTGTGTTACATAGATAGGGTGCGAACCTTCTCTAAAGCATGGAAAAAGATGAATTCTCGATGGTTCTAGAAGGGAATCTTCTAGAAGAATGGGTTGGCATTCGAATGGTTATCCTTGTACTGGATTCCCTGATATTGTGGGATCATTTTTATCTAAGTAACCATCTCATTCTCTCCTATATATTGATGGAATTCTCATAGAAAAGTTTAAGCAAGATTCATTGGAGAATTGGTGAAAGAATTGTGTGAAGAACTTAGCTTGAATAGGAGCTTGGAGACTCTAGCAAGTCTATCAAGGGGATTTGATATTATTCATACAAGGATTGAGCAAGTGTGTTTGTTGGAGCCAAGAGCCATCGAAAGAAAGCTTGCGACATCAAGGCGATCAGGCTGTAATCTTTACTTTCAATTAATATGATACAGTGGCATGTCCCTTTCCCATAAATTTATTCTCACTTTATTGTGTAATTCCTTGATCATACACATAAGTTGACAGTTGAATATATTTTGCTATCTTCACTTTGGTTGGTTTGTGTTGTCTTTGTCTTGACCTCACGAGAGCACTAGAGCAAAGTGGGAGCAACAGAGACCCTAGGAAGTAATACAAAGGTATGTTACTTGTTCCTTCCTACTAGCTAATTCAATGGTCAAAACTTAGGGAAAGAGTCATGTCTTGTCTTGTTTTGTTCTAGATCCAGGTGGATCTAGGGAGATCTGCTAGTGACCACACCTACCGATTAGTCTAATAACAGTTTCCTCATCATGAATTTCATGGGACACATTTTCAGTTTCAGGTGTCCTCTCTATTAGGAACATTTTCAATCTTTCCATGATCTCCCTTTTTAAACCATCCATCTTAGTATCCATTATTGCCTCTAGTTCATCTTTTGTCACTGTCTTATTTTTTAATTCATTATGTCCCTATGCATTTCTTCACCTTCATCAAGAGTCCAAGTAGGACTGTCTGGACGTTTATTTTGTGTAGAAGTTCCCTTTTTGGGTGGCATGTTGGCCAAGTATCACTTTTGAACCTTGATTTTGAGGTGTTTATGCTAGACAATATCTCTTCTACTCTATCTCCAAATTTTTGACCCTTATAGGTATGAAAAATTCTTTTTTGTAGTTCTATGATATTTCTTCTCTGCAATTCCACAGGTCTGATAAAAATTGGATGTGCCAAGTGGAATTTACAGTAACTTCCCCACAACTTGATGATTTTTTGCCTTTCCAGAAGATCTCACTTGTATAGAGTGCCCCGCACAAAATAATTGATATAAAATTCTAAAAAATGTACTAGAAATAATAAAGACTGTCCACTATCCAATTCAACCATTCTCACTCAATTTTGATACTCTAGGAAGAAGTTATGATTTTTTTACCTGGAATACCTGCTTGAGACTAGTCAATAGGACTAGTCAAATACCCTATCTTCCACAGAGTGTATCTAAAAATTTAAGATGACCCAGAAGATGAAATATTTACCATAGATACCTTACTAATTTCTATGAATATCCTTTGTAGTTAAGGGTCTAAAACGTTACAGAAAAAAATTTATAGCAAAAATTCCGCAATGAATCAATTCATGATGATTCCATAACCCTATCTTACACAGGTTGTATATTCAAAAGTATAAGGCTTGAGGAGATGAAATTTTAACCCAACATACCTTGATCAAATATCCTCCAAGTCGTTCCTTCTGAAACATTGTAGAAAAAAAATTATAGCGAAAATTCCAAGGTGTCTCAGATGTAGTAGCGAAACCCTAAGACCTTGAGCTCTTATACCATATGTTAAGAACCAAATATCGATATAGCATAGAAAAACCTCAGAATAAGTACTCAACGCCTTGAAAAAGAGAGAAATTCAGATAATAATCCTCTTCGAGGGGGAAACCTCCTTATGCCCACATAAATGTCCAATTACAAGATGATTCCAAATGAAAATGTATCCTTGGTATATATAGGAGACTAGGAGGTACAATTACAACTAATGGACTCAAGCTGACATAAATAAAATAACATTACTAATGTAATATGCCCCAGTTAAGGGGTAGTGAGCCACTATTTAGGGCTTAACAATTTCACACAGAAATTGTTATGGTGATAATAGTGCATATGGTTGAGAGTTGTCTTGGTGAGAAGATCTGATTTTTTTTATAAGATTGATGAGACAGGATTTTGTGATAGGTTATTTGGACAGGTTATTGTGGCAGGTTATTTGTAAAGGTTTAGTGCATGGTTGATACACTTGTTTATGGTACAGGTTGATGCATGGTACATGTTGGCACATGTTATTGGTACAGGTTGTTTACAGGTCATTGGTACAAGATGTTTACAGGTTACTGGTATAGGTTGATTACAGGTCTTATGGTACATGTTGTTACAAGTTGTTTGGTGTAGGTTGATTGGTACAGGTTTACAACAATATATCTCACAGTGATAGTGTGACAATGGCTCCATCATTCTATTTATATTTCAAGGTGGTTGGACTGGGAAAGGATAGGTGGTTGTAGCCACCTTCCAGTTGTAGCCGAAGAAAATAGTGGGTTGCAACCTCCTTCTAGTTGTAGCCATAGAATTGGGGATTTGGAGATTCCCTCAGGTTGTATCCTGAGAAACTAGGGGGTTGGAGCCTCATTCCAGTTGTAGTTGGAGAATTGGAAGTTGGTTCTTCCTTGAATGTAATTCTTGACACATAAGAAAAGCATTATGTGGTTTTGTCCCGCGTTGGGTTTCCACATAAATATTGGTGTATTGTGCATTGTGTGGATGTGTTTTCTATTGTTTATTATGCATTAATGAATGCTAATTCTTATGATATAGTAATATATTTATGATGAACATATGAACATGGTTGAATAAGTAAAATAATATACTTTGTGGTTTAAAGGATTAATAATTGGTATAATTTCTCATTACTAATTCACCCCCCTCTCAGTAATCCAACAATTGGTACCAGATTAGGTTCCTTCAGGAAACAGTTTAACCACTAGAAGGAGATCATGGATTATTCTGAGAATGGAGTACCATTGTTTAATGTTGATAATGGTTTAAATTATGAGATATGGAGTTGAAGTATGAAAGTATTTTTAAAGGAACATGGGTATGATATTTGTTCATCAATTGTTACAGGATATGATAGTTCAAAAAGGGAAAAGACTGCAGGCAAGAAGGAATTGAAGAAGAATAACAAAATAGCAATGGATTTCATCTGGGAAGGATTACCTAATCTGGTAAAAAAAAAGGTTCGTAAATGTTCATCAGCCAAATAACTTTGGGACAAGTTACATTATATATATTCTTCACCCATCACAGATTCAGAAAATGCCAAAGAAGATGCAGGTATAGATCAAGAAGAAATTATTTCACCATGTCAAACAGATTCAGAAGATGAAGAGTACATAATCAATAGAAGTATGTTGTTTTGATTTAATTGTGAAAAACATGGACATATTGAAATGGAATGCCATTAAGGAAATGAGAAAGAAAAACTAATTTAAAAAGAAGACAATTATGAAGAAGAATTGATGAGTTCTTTAGATGAACTAAAAAAATAAAGAGAAGAAAATAAGTCACTCAAGAAATAATTAATGAAACAAAAGGAAAGTGTTCACATTTTTTAAGAATCCCAATAGGTCATCAAGAACTTAAGAACTTGGCTAGAAGAAGCTAGAAATATCGAAGAAAATATTCAAGATCAAAAACAGTATTTGGAATCCAACATAGTAGCACAGAAGGAAGAAGCAGAAATGAGAGAGAAGATATTGACAGATCATATCAAGGAAAGAACTAACGATCTAAACCATCTTGAGTCATAGTTTGGTCAAGAAGAGAAAGTACTTGAAGAAGAAATAATCACATTAAAAATTCATCTTGAAGAAGGAAAGAGAACAAAAGAAGTCATGAAGTCTCAGATATTAAAGAAAGAAGAAGAGGTTGATAAGCTTGAAGAAGAAGTTGTCGCATTGAGAAGTAAAATCGTCAAGCTCAACAAGAATGTTGAACAGACAGAAACACCTGTATCATTTGTAGAGAATGAAGAGAAGCACTCTAGGTTGCTAGAAAATAAGAATGAAGAAAAGATCAAGAGTTATGCAGAAGTACTCAAAGGAAGGAATCATGGTCAACCAGAATCTAAGAAAACTAATAAGGTTACATCTTCATGAATACCATCCATGTTCAAGTGACAAAGAAGATTCAATCATGATCATGATAAATCAAGGAAGAAATTCAGAAGGACTACGCCACAAAGAAGATCATTCACTCCCAGGTATGCAAATTTATTTTATGGCCATTGTTTTTATTGTACTAACTTTAGACATAAGGTTGCAGATTATAGGGATTATAAAAGAAATGTTAAATAAATAAATGCCTATGTGGCCCCACGTAACATTGAATGTTACAAATGTCATAACTATGGAAACATAGCTTGTGATTATAGAAGCATGATCGATACTTCCATGAAAGAGAACACTGATTTCAGATATAATAAAGTATGGATAAGAAAACAAGAAGAACGAGTGAACAAAGACCAAGTCCCAGAGATCGCAAGATTGGAAATAAAATGAGATGAAGTAAAATCTATAGAGAAAAATAAATATGTCAGATACAAAAAGGTTTGGAAAATAAATGAAAGAAAAGAAGGATAGGTAAATAAGGAAAAGGTTCAAGAGATTGTACTTTTAGGTATTGTAGTGAAAGATGAATCCACAGACAGAAAGAAAGAAGTCAGAGTTCAGAGAGATGATAAATCTATCGATGATGATGGTGATGATGATGATGATGATGATGATGATGATGAATCCACATCAGAGAAGGAATTGTTCTCAGCTATCTATCTTAGAGACTCCCAGGTAATATGAATAATAAATAGAGGGAGTCTATGCGATAGCTGAGACAAACTAGAGAACCATCCTTCAAGTAGCATGCATAGTTTGAGTAGACATATTCAGAGGAGTCAGTTAGAAGAAGTACATCATGATAGATTAATCAGTTGTAGTACTGAATACTTCATGATAGTACAGTGGCATGTGAGTCAAAATTATGGATAGTTTTGTAACAGAGTCTTGGACAGTATGGACAGAGATGGATTTGTAAGAACACTTATCATATTTGGAAATATATATGATAGTGGATGAAAGCATGAATTCATAGATTGGTTCAAAGAGTGGTTCAGAAACAAAGGAACATTATCATAATGGATGATAATTACAAAATAATATTTGAATGCTTATTCTTGAATGATTTTCATATATGTCAGTTGATTACACAAGGAATCACCAATGAACAATAAATCCAAAAGGCAACAGGTACAGGAAGACTTATATTTTTTCTACACAACATCTTGCAGAGAAGTTAAGAGAGAGAAACATAACCAAAAAGATAGGTATATATGTCATTCAGATAAGTTGTCAGACAGAGAGGTAAGAATAGAGGTATGATTCCAAGAGAAGAGATTCATCGGATGCAGGATAGAGAGTTATATTCTTGGAAATAGATAAAAGAGGCATGTTTCCAGGGGGAGCTATTGTCACAAGGGAAGAATGAGTGATATGACTTCATTGTTGCATTAGAGTCATACCCTTTTTCAAAGGAGGGGATATTATTCATATGAAGGGAGAGAGAGTAATCAGAGGCTTATAAATAATTAAAAAAATCAAAGGCATGTAGACAGGGGGAGCAACCCCAAGGAGAGTTCAGTCAGGGGGAGCATCCCCAAGGAGATTTCAGTCATGGGGAGCAGCCCCAAAGGGAGATACCTTTTTCCATTGATGTCAAAAGGGGGGAGATAGAAACATTGATCAGGATTATAATCATGAATGTTATAATGACTAAGTCTCTCCATCAATGTTGTTGTTGCGATCAATGTTGGTGTTGCCATCAATGTTGGTGTTGCTATCAATGCCAAAGGGGGATATTGTCAGACAATTGGCTTAGGTTGATGGACACTTGGTATGGATTGTTGGTTGTCATTGATGTCAAGCATTGGAAAGTGATATTGTAGATTGATGTCAACCCTTAGTGATTGATTTCAACCCTTGGAGAAGCCTGGTAGCAAATTATTGTATCACAAAGGCATGGGTAAGGGACCTGAGTCTCTTTGAGGTATAAGGGCATGAAGATCAATGAATTTATAGGTAAGACTATTCTAGATGGATATTACATGTCATGTCATTTCGGGTGATATGTGGAACGTCACATAAGTCCTCACGGTTAGAGAGTTATGGGCTTGTGAAGTTGGAGAACCCTCATGACTTATTTAGAAGCCCCTATAAGGTCAAAGAAGTCAAATTACTCTAGAAACTCCTAGAAGAAGTTGACTAGTCAAATTGGGTGAAACTAGGATTTAATCATGAGTATAGTTGTTGCAATAAGAAAATAATTAAAAATAAATTCGTTGCAACAATAAGTTGTGAGTTTGGTAATTATGGTAAAGTAGTTATGATGAGAAGATTGAATAGTCAAAGTGGTTGACCAAGAAATAAATTAAATAAAAAGTGGTTGCAACAAGAAGTTAGTTAAGGGAAAAGAAGCTATGAATTGAATAATTATACAAAATTGAGTTGCAACAAGAATTTTTTGAGTAAAGATAAATTATTTAAATAATAAAGTAGTCAAAGTGGTTAAGTGGACAAAGTGGATAAGTGGACAAAATTGGTTAAGTGGACAAAGTGTCTAAGTGGACAAAATGGTTAAGTGGATAAAGTGGCTATGTGGAAAAAGTTGGTTAAGTGGAAAAAGTGGCTAAGTGGACAAAATAGTTAAGTGGACAAAGTGGCTAAGTGGACAAAGTGGCTAAGCGAACAAAGTGGTTAAGTGGATACTTCTAGAGGAAGCTACTTGGAGAGTATAAATAAGAGAGAAAGGCTCTCCCACTTGTATCCATTGAGCATATTGAATATCTACAAGTGAATGAGGTAATAAAAGGATATCTAAGGATAATTTCAGAGGGAAGGTGAAGTAAACAAGGCTGAAATTCAAGGGAACATAAAGTCTTTTGATGATGCTTTCTAATGTATGTTATTTACAAGTCATCTCACCATTTTTGCAATAAATTTTTTTATACAATGATTAAGACAACGAAATATGGAGGTCATTGAGAAAACATATCCAAGTAATTGTTATAAAAATTTCAGCTTGTGGGTCGTTTTATTTTGGGAGTTACACTCCATGGAAAATAAGGTTTGTGGCTAGTCCTAAAACTAGAATAAAACAATTGTTTCGGGTAAAAACGTCATAACTTCTTCATAACAGATCCAAATTCATTAAGACCAAATGTATTGGTTAGGGTATAGTCTGTAGTATTCTTTGTATCATTTTCAGATCCATGCAATAAATATTCTGTGTGGGCAACGCTCTACAATTTCTCTCTCTAGAATAAGCCAAAATTCAACAAGGTATGTCATTTTGTCTATAACTCCTTTTCTGAGAGGTTCCAAGTAGTGAAACCCGGAGGAATTGCATAAAAGATACTAAAGCAAATTGTGTACTATTTTCAGATCTTTATTCATTAAAGGTACATAGTTATGATTATTGCAAGTTAGGGTTGTTGACTAATCCAAAATTAGTCATGTGAGACTAAAGTAAAGTTTGATGAAAATGATAGTCTCTTGTTGTTAAAGTTAAAGAATGTTTGCAGGTATGTGATCATTTACACCAAGTCTATTACAGAGTTACAAATCATATTTGGATGATGAAATTGATTAGGGATTTTGGTTGAGGTATGTTACAGATAGAGGTTGTATAACAATGAGGTTGTGGCACATGGTTTGATGTAATGGCTTATGGTATTTGGTTTCTAGAAAACTTTTTGATGGTTATATTGTTATATGTATTTGGTATATGGTTGAGGTACGTGTTAGGTACATGGTTGAGACAAGTATTTGATGAGTTGGCACATACATGAGGTGTATAGTTGATGATGTTGGTACATATTGATGAGTCATAGTTGATGAGTAGTTGATGCATGATTGCTACATACTTGGTACATGGTTGGAGGCACTTGTTAGTAGTTTTTTTAACACATGGTTTATCGATGATGTAGCATACTTGTCTTGGTATATTATTAGAAGCACATATTGATCTTGGTGATGATTATGAGTTGTTGTGTTATGCTTGGTTGATGCACATCTTGGTGATATTGTGCATATGGTTGAGATTTGCCTTGGTGATTGATCTTGGTGAGTAGATATGATTTGGTTGATAATATTGATGAGACAGGTTGTTGTGATAGGTTGTTTGGACAAGTTATTGTGATAGGTTATTTTTGCAGGTTTGGTGCATGGTTGATGCACTTGTTTATGGTACAGGCTGAGGTACAGGTTGATGCATGGTACATGTTGGCATAGGTTATTGGTATAGGTTGTTTACAGGTTATTGGTACAGGTTGATTACAGGTTTTATGGTACATGTTACAGGTTGTTTGGTGTAGGTTGATTGGTACAGTTTTACAATAGTATATATCACAGTGATAGTGTGACAGTGGTTATGTAATTCTACTTATATTTCAGGGTGGTTGAACGAGGCAAGGATAGGTGGTTGTAGCCACCTTCCGATTGTAGCCAAAGAACATAGGGGGTTGTAGCCTCCTTCTATTTGTAGCCAGAGAATTGAGGATTTGGAGATTCCCTTAGGTTGTAGCCTGAGAAATTAGGGGGTTGGAGCCTCCTTCTAGTTGTAGATGGATAATTGGAAGTTGTTGCTTCCTTGAATTTAATTCTTGACACATAAGAAAATCATTCTGTGGTTTTCTCCCGCATTGGATTTCCACGTATATATTGGTGTATTGTGCATTGTGTGGATGTGTTTGTTATTGTTTATTATGAACTGATGAATGTTAATGCTTATGAAATAGTAAGATATTGATGTTGAACAGATGAACATGGTTGAATAAGTAAAATAATATACTTTGTGGTTTAAAGGATTGATAATTGGTATAATTTGTAGTGATCGTAAATACAAACTTTGATATAATTCCTTTAAATTACACAAATAATTCAATCACCAGCATAAGCAAATTTTCAGCAGAGATTAACATTTAACTACAGCATAAAAAAAAGAACTTAGCAATTTCATAAACAAATTACCTGCTTCTGATGTTAATTTCTTTCTTGACCTGGTTGTCTAGCATTATGCTTTGCTGCTACTTGATGCACTGACCAACTCTGCCCAAACCGTGTTTCCCCCCTGCCAGCTAGGAGCAACCTATCCGGCTTCCTAGCTCCAGGATACTGTAAGGCTATCCTGGCCCCTGTGCCCAAAACCCCGAGCAAACTGGTGCCCCCTGCCTCCGGTTTACCAAAAACCCCTCAAACAAACTCCTCACCCCAGAAAAATAATCCCCTCCCACATACAATCTTTTTCCCCTTCCAATAATTCTTCCTCCTCCCAAAATAATCCCCTCTTCCCATAAGACTCCTCCCGTCATATCCCTCCTTCACCGACCCTTTCCTCCTCATTAATTTTCTTATCCTTACATTCATTATCTTATCTCTTTATTTAATGTCTTATCCCCTTATTAATATCTTATCCTTATATTTAATGTCTTATCCCCTCTGTATACGTAAATCATTTAAACAAATTAAAATTATTAACCCTCTTAAATTTATCACCCGTGACATTGAATGTGATAGGTAATTAATTAATTAATTAATCAAAATTATAACAATTAATTAATTAATAAATATTTAATTAATATTCTTATGCCAATCTGCCCCGTATGGGGTGACATCTGGACCAAGCGTGCCATCTGGCAGCGATTTAAGCCAGGGATTAAATGAGGACATCCATCCCCTTAATGCTAGTATTACGGATGCAGGCTCGACATAAACGCAAATTTATGAGCACTGCAATGGGAGGACTCCTCGAGCGAGCGAGCATTTACGAGCTCGGCGAGTGTAATGCTAAAGGTGGGTATGGGGATATGTGGTCGGACTATTGGTTTTCTCTCGCCTCGCCCTTGGCTCTGCTCTGTGTCTAGAGACATTGGTGTGGTTCAGAGCTCCTGGCGCCCTGGCACACCACCCTGTGGTGGAGAATTGTTGTTGGTAATTACGCTTTCAATTGGTTTCAGTTTGTGCGTATCTCTGGGAGAGTGCTCAGCAGCATGCCTAGGAAATGGGGTGTGCCACGACGGGGCTCAACCTGGTACGCTCGTAAGGAGTAGCGCAAGCGCAGGGAGCAGCTTGCGCGTGCCCTGGTCATGGCCACCTCTGTACTGAGACAGAGAGCTCGCGCCGAGGAAAAATCTCTGCTCTCTACCATTGCCGAGAAGAAATTGGGATGTAGCAGTCTGGACACGGTCAAAATTGAGGATAGCATCGAGCAATTGTACTCGGCCTGCATTGTTGAGGAGGACCTGGCATTAGCGGACTTGACACCTATGGAAATGCCGAGCGACAAAGTGACAGAGCCTTGCCGTGGGGATGGAAATTACATGCTGAAGATGGACGACGAGGCTCCTGGGTGCATATTTGAGGAAGAGTTTCCCGGGCAGGACATGGAGGCTTCGGCGGACACTGGTGGTGCGCAGGACGATGAGCAGCAAAAGGATGAAAGAAGCGGGTGCCAGGTTGACAGGCTGCCCGAGGCAGGTGGTGACATGCATGGCTTTTTCCGTCGCGAGGAGCACTTGTCCTGGGTGTTTGAGCTCTGTGGCCACATGGCTGACCTGGAGCACCGTGCACTTGTCATGGGACAACGCTTGGACGTGTTGTTCGATGCCTACTCGAACGCTCCAGCTCGACGCAAATGTCCACTTTGTGCGCAGTCTTTCGCCATCCCGGCCGGCTCCATATGGAAGACCAACGAAGACGACAGGTCACCAACAACCTAGAATTTTCATGTTTTATGGTTTTTAGCTTTCTGTTACTGTTTTACTTGTCCATAGACTTTAGGCACCTATCCTGGTTTCCTTCGGGCAAGACAGGTGCCAATAGATTATAGCTGTTTTTGACATGTATCAATGCTGGTTTCCGGACTCCGGAAGCATTTTGGACGACTTAGACTCTTAACCATGTATACTCTGTTACAGTTTTTGGTTAATATATTATAGCAGGGCCCGCCCTTTTTTATTTAAAAAAAAATATATATTCTTATGCCAATCTTTGTTTAATTAAAACCATGTTAGGACAATTAATTACCTAATTAATTTTTCTTAATAATCCCTAAGCATATGCCCCGAATGGGGTGACACATAGCTACGGGGGGACAGGTGGATCCGCACCCGTCCCTGGCATAAATGCCGATAGCCGCCACCCACGCGCATAACTTAACGATGGGGGACGGCCATCGCTGCAATTTAATGGTGGAGGGACCTTTCCCTCGAGCGACAGGGTACGATTTTAATGGTTCAGTAATGGTGAGGGTTAATAGCGAGAGGATGGCTTCGGCTCCAGTTCATTTCGTTTTCAACTCGCCCGGTAAGAGCAGGTCTACACCTGCCAAGGCCTTGGTTATAGCTCGAATGTTCTGGTGTTTGGCATTAACCACGCATTCTATTCTCTCGTTGTATTTCTTGTTGCATTCAACGCGACTGGGCTCGCTTGCTCGCAATTCTTACCTGCAATTGCTCTTCCGCCTTCACCGACAATTGCTTTGTTCCCTCTCCATGGCACGAAAAAGAGGCAAGCCTCGCCGTGGCTCGGCCTGGGAGGCGCATAAGGCACAGAGGCTTCGCAAGGAACAACTCGAATGGGCCCTGGCTCTTGCTACATCAATTCTTCGAAAAAATGACCGAGCTGAGAAATGGGCTCGTCTTGCCACCATTGCTGAGTCTGGCGCTAGGTGCAGCCGGGATGTAAAGGAGAAAGTGCAGGAAGCGAGGCAGGAGAAAGCGTCGGGAGAGAAGAAGGAAGTAGGAATTGAGGAGGAGTATCCCCCATGCATTGTGGAGGAAATCCCGTTTACAGAGGACTTGACGACCATGGAGTTCACCCGAGCGACAACCAAGAGGCAGGAATGCAAGCCCACTCTGGCACTGGTAGATTACATCCCCGGATGTCTCGTGGAGGAAATACCCTGGCCTGGTAATGAGAATTGCAGTTTCCATACTGCGAGCACGAAGGTTGCAGAAGTTGTTGTGGAACAGCGGCTAATAGATGCGGATCTTGGAGCGGTGGTGAACGAGGGTGGCAATGTGCATGGCTCTCTCATCCGCGATGAACACCTAGCTCTCATTTTCGACCTCCATGGACACTTGGCTGATCTGGAGTATCGGGCCCTCTGCATGGGTCAGAGAATGGACATGTTGCTCGACGCATTCTCCAATGCACAAACCAAACGGAAATGTCCACTATTCTCGCAAGCTTATGCCATCCTAGTTGGAACCACACGGCAGACGGGCGAGGATGATAGGTCACCAGACACCTAGATTTTTATATTATCTTGGCTTTTAGTTTATGTTACTGTTTTATATGAACTTAGACCAGAGGCATCTGTCCTGGTTTCCTCCGGGCAGGACAGATGTCACTCCGTCTTTATGTTTTATAATGTTATTGCTACTCAATCCCTATACTTGCTGGTTTCCGAAAATCGGCAGCATTTTGGGTGATACCAGACCTACTCTTTTGTATAACTCTGTAAAATTTTTGTTTATCTAAATATAGTAGGATCTACCCCTTTTTTATTTTAAAAAAAAAAAATAATCCCTAAGAATATATTCAAATAGGGTTGTTA
>JZKD02S1608014.1:513133-548300 GCA_000966675.3 Picea glauca | reverse complement strand
AAACTATCATCCTTTAGTAATTTATGTATGCATCCAATCCAGTCAGCAAGACTAGTCTTTTACAAAAGACAACAAACCAATCAATTGTTTGAGAAATCCTTTATTTACAATTATCTGATTCAACAACTTTATTTAGACAACTATGGTTTAGTTACGTAATTATGAATATTCATATATACACATTTTCCCTTTTTTTTTAGAAGGGAAAACATTAAATTCCACCATAAGACAAATCTCCATACTTTCTCAACTATTTCTACTCATCCTTCCTCCCTAACTTACTTCCATCTCCATTCATATCCTTCCTCTGCTAGACTATCTTGGAGCATCAACTATATTAACCTAACTCCAAATAGAACCCGTAAGTGGAAGTGTCACTATCTCGACCAAGCTTCCCTGGCAGGCAACTGACAGTCATCATCACACGTCTTGGGGAGCGTGAGCTAACACCATCCTCCCATGACTTCAGGTTTCAGAGGATACATGGTGGGAAATGTCGCCACCCCTCCTAATCATAACTAGGGTCCACACCCTACAATGGAATATACAGTACCATCGTGTTGCTGGTGTTGCTGCGTCTATGAAATGTCGGAGCGAGGGTTTTGGTGCAGCAGGGCCGCCATTAATTTCTTGCAAAAGGAATCTCTTTTCCGGGATCGGTTCGCTAGTTTCTGTTAAAAATGCAGCCTTTAGCCGCTTTTTCCATTAGATAAAAATGCTCTTTTAATTTGATCTCAGCTTGCATTCACCTTCATATTTGGTTCTGTAGAGATTATGTATAGGTATTGAGGCAATCTGTGAGACATTGTGTTGGGTCTCACAAAATTTGTCCGTGAGACAGGTTTCGCTTTGTTATCTGTCAAACTAGGATTGCCACTTGGGTTTCCTTCAACTTGTGATATTGTAATCGTTTTGCCTTCAAATATGTTTTTTCTTACATTGTTGTAATGGTGTGACTTTGAATGCAGGCTTTAGCCACTGTTTTGTTGTTTTTGGCAGCCTTGAGCCCTTTTTTTTTTTATTTATCCGCTATTTTTTTGTTCGATCCTGACCTCAAAGCACATCTGCACATGCTATTTCGTTGGAGGCCTGTCGTGGAGTACCTCTGACAGGACTCTGGAAGATGCTGCGTGGTTTGTTGCGTGGTAGTGAACATTCCTTTAGTCCTTTGAGGGCTCCCTCTACTTGATTGGCACTTTGTGTGGGCGTTGTCGATGCTTAGGCTCAGGTTGTTTAATCGTTGAGGAAGTTGGGTGCAATAACCAAAACCCTACTTCTTTTTTTTCTCCTTTTTTTTTATATATATGAGTTATACGTGTTGTTCAAACTAGTTGTCGCTTGTAAGCTCCACCCTTGTAATCTTTGTTGATTTATATGCTCCGGGATTGGTGTTTAAAGCCCAATATACCAAAAAAATTTCTTTATATATATATATTTTTTTGTTGCAAATTTTATTTATTTTTTTATTTTTTACAATTTATGTTTCTGTTGCTAATTTTATATATATGTATGTTGATGAGTGCAGGAGCAAAAAGGTGTCATGGACTCCTCTTGCACGTGACTTGGTTCGATGCATGGGCAAACTCCTCTTCCACGTTGTATTGTGGCAGGTGTTTTCCAACTGTGGAATTTGGATCCTGGTGCTTAACTTAGAGATTCCGCATGTTGTGCACAAAGGTATTCCTGTAGGCTCTTCCTCCTCGATGGCTTGGCATTTGGCGTTGGGCTTTTTGTCTTTGACTAACTCGTGTTGTGTGTTGGTGTAAGTTCTCGACTCGACAGATGTGGACTTGAATAAATAGAGATTGGGCCTGTGCACCTAAATATTAGATTTTTTTTTTTACATATGGATCTGGGCGCAGTAGGCTGAAGAGAGCTACCATGCAAACAAACAATGGTAATATTAAAATATCCCTTACACTGCTTATTGTCTTTGGCGTGCTGCAACCAATTTTCTGTTGTGGTTATCACCTCTTGCAGTTTATGTTGTATCATTTGGCTCATGCATACTGATGCTTATATGCAGATATCATATGTAGATAGAGCTTACTCCATTTTTTTTCCAGTTATATGCATATATTTTTTTTTAACAGTTTAAATAAATGTCTTTTACATAATGCTTATTAAGTATCTAATATATAATGCTTATGTAAATATCTAATTAATATTATTTATTTTTTTTACAGTTTAATTAGATGTCTTTTACATAATTTTTTTTTTACAATATGAAGTAAAATTAATTGTCTTTTACATATTGATCTGCATCTAATAGATATTAGTGGGTTTGTCTTGCAGGAGTTGGAGTTGGAGCTCATGGCTTGGCCCTCGGGCCCAAATTTATATTTACCCTAATATATTTATTTAGGAATTTACTATAACTAAATAGGAGTGTTTATTTTTCTGGTGTAGTTTATTTAAATTTCCGGGTAGGTAGGTAGGCCCTTGGTTCCATATTTTGAACCAAGGCTTTGATACCATGTGTAGTGACCGTAAATACAAAATTTGATATAATTCCTTTAAATTACACAAATAATTCAATCACCAGCATAAGCAAATTTTTCAGCAGAGATTAACATTTAACTACAGCATAAAAAAAAAGAACTTAGCAATTTCATAAACAAATTAAATGCTTCTGATGTTAATTTCTCCATTGACCTAGTTGTCTAGCCCGATGCTTTGTTGCTACCTGATGTGCTGACCAAATTTGCCCAAACCGTGTTTCCTCTCTGCCAGCTAGGAGCAGCCTGTCCGACTTCCTAGCTCCAGGATACCGTAAGGCTATCCTGGCCCCCGTTCCCAAAACCCCCAGCAAATCGGTGCCCCCTGCCTATAGTTTACCAAAATCCCCTCAAACAAACTCCTCACCCCAGAAAAATAATCCCCTCCCACATACAGTCTTTTTCCCCTTCCAATAATTCTTCCTCCCAAAATAATCCCCTCTTCCCGTAAGACTCCTCCCATCATATCCCTCCTTCACGACCCTTTCCTCCTCATTAATTTCCTTATCCTTACATTCATTATCTTATATCTGTATTTAATGTCTTATCCCCTTATTAATATCTTATCCTTATATTTAATGTCTTATCCCCTCCGTATACGTAAATCATTTAAACAAATTAAAATTATTAACCCTCTTAAGTTTATCACCCATGACATTGAATGTGATAGCTAATTAATTAATTAATTAATCAAAATTATAACAATTAATTAATTAATTAATATTTAATTAATATTCTTATGCTAATCTTTGTTTAATTAAAACCATGTTAGGACAATTAATTACCTAATTATTTTTTCTTAATAATCCCTAAGCATATATTCAACTAGGGTTGTTACATAATTGATCATTATTGATTCACCCCCCACTCAGTAATCCAACACAAGTGTACTCATCCTGTAAGGGGTCTTGGATACTGGGGATGCTCCAGGCATCAGATTGATGGAAACGTCAATATCTCTTTTAGGGGGTAATCCGGGTATTTATTTAAATACATATTCAAACTCCTTTAAGAATGTATAATCTTCAATATCTGGTACCTTATCTTTAGGTGTCTCTTCCATATGCGCTAAAAATATTTGACACCCTTTTCTATAAATTTTCTTCAAATGCAAGATGAAACAAAGGAAGAATAAAAGAAATATGGAACAATGGAAGAAAATAAAGATGGAACAAAGGAAGAAGGGGACTAAGCCACCATTCTTTAGAAATAATTCTCAGGGACACCCAACTTCTAAAGAACCCATAATGACCGAGATAGTGGGGCAAATACTAAGGCATCCACCTATTCAATGTCCAGGTTGTGGGGGAGATCATATGTACATAGATTTCCCTCATAGAGGTGAAAAAGTGAGGACTGTTCACAATGTACAACAAGTCGATACAATGGAGGACATGGGTAGAAATGTACCTAGGATATACGTAGCCCTGGAAAATAAGAAAGTTGAGTTTTAGTCATATATGATTGAAGTGGAAGGTAATATCAAAGGTAATATCAAAAACAAAACCATTGTTATGTTAATTGATTTAGGAGCTATTCATAGTTATCTAGATTCTAAGATGGAGGAAAGATTTCATTTTCCAAGAAGCAAGCTTGGAAAATCTTGGTTGGTGTAGCTGGCTACAGGAGCTAAAATAAAAATTAATGAGATGGTTAAGGCATGCCCAATGGACATGAATGGACTGAGAACTAGGGAATATTTGAACACCATACCTTTAGGTTTCTATGACTTCCTAATTGGTATGGATTGGTTGGATGAACATCATGTTGTCCTAGACTATTATAATAAGGAATTTACCTGCTTGGATGAGGAAGGGACCTTAAGGAAAGTCAAGGAATTCCTAGGGTAGTAACCGTCAAAGAAGTTTCAGCCATGCAACTAAAGAAAATTTATAGGAAAGGGTGTCAAATATTTGCAGTGCATATGGAAGAGACACCTAAAGATAAGGTACCAAATATTGAATATTGTACATTCCTAAAAGAGTTTTAAGATGTATTTAAATAAATACCTAGATTACCCCCTAAAAGAGATATTGATTTCTCCATCAATTTGATGCCTGGAGAATCCCCAATATCCAAGACCCCTTACATGATGAGTACACCAGAATTGAAGGAATTGCAATTGCAACTTGAAGATATTTTGAAGAGGGGGCAATTGCATATACACCCAAGTGTGTCACCTTGGGATGCCCCAATATTATTTGTGAAGAAAAAGGATGGAACATTGAGACTTTGCATTGACTTGAGGCATTTGAACAAGGTAACTTTGAATAACAAGTATCTTTTGCCAAGGATCGATGACCTCTTTGATCAACTGAAATATACAAACATATTCTCCAAGATTGATCTCAGGTCAGGCTATCATCAGGTAATAATTAAATATGAAGACATCAACAAGAATTTCTTCTAAGAAAGGATGGTCATTATGAGTTCAGAGTGGTTCCATTTGGGTTATCAAATGCACCAGTTGTCTTCATGTGTTTAATGAATGGTATTTTCATAGAATACTTAATGTTTTCATTGTCTTTTTGGATGACATTCTTATATATTCTAAGTTGGAGGAAGAACATGAGAAACAGTTGAGGATGGTATTATAGGTATTGAGGGAGAATTAATTGTATGCCAAATTGAGCAAGTGCTCATTCTATCGGAAGCAAATTCATTATTTGGGCCATATTATTTCAGAGGAAGGTATAGCATTGGAGCCAGAAAAGATAAGGGCTATTGAAGGATGGTCAACACCAAGGAATGCCTCTAAGGTAAGATGATTCATGGGACTTTTCAGTTACTACATGAGATTTATTAAGGGTTTCTCAAAGATTGTGCAACCAATCACTTCCTTGCAGAAAAAGGGTGTGAATTTTGAGTGGACAACAAATTGTGAAAGGAGTTTCCAACACTTGAAGCATTTATTAACAAGTGCTCCAATACTAAGGATTGTTGATCCAAATGAAGACTTCATTGCATGCACCGATGCATGTATGAAGGGATTGGTGGAGTCCTTTGTCAAAATGGGTATATTGTATGATATGAATCAAGGAAGTTGAAGGAGAATGAAAGACACTATGCTACACATGATTTGGAGTTGGCAGCCATACTGCATGCCTTGAAGATGCAGAGGCACTACCTCATGGAGAAAATATTCGAGTTGAGGACAGATTATAGTGGTCTGAAATATTTATTTGGACAACCAACTTTAAATGCCAGGAAAATAAGGTGGTTAGAATTCCTCAGTGAATATAACTTTGATATAAAGAATATCAAAGGTAAAGAGAACAAGGAGGTTGATTCACTTAGTAGGAGGTTTGTTGGCCCTTGACCAAGTTTGGAGGATCCTTGGTCATGTTTGAAATACTTTTGGTACTTCGACGGGCTATCAAAGATGGAGCGCAAGTCGAAGCAGAGATCGCGGGATCTCAACCCATTTTTAGGGATTTTTGGGTTTTGGGATTATGTAACAGGAATGGGATGTCAGCCCATGGGTTTACCCATGTTTAGGCCCATTTTGTAATGAATAAATAGAAATCTAGGTGATGTAGGAAGTAGTTTGATCTATGTGATCGAAGGAGGTAGGTCACAGTGTGTGCTAAGTTCTAAGTGTTAATTGCTAAGTGCAAGTGGTAATTGTAATTGCTTTGTGCATACTGTGTGAGGATTGCAGAGCTAAGTGTTGTTGGAGTTACTTCACACGCACATAGGATTTATTTTTCCTAAGTTTTTTCCTTGTTTATTAGTCATAATTAGTCATTATCCAATCTCCTATATTTTAGGGGAGAATATTCCACCTAGAAAATATTCTCTTTCAGTTGACACTTTTGTTTGACTAGTTTAGTTGAGTTTAGATGTTGCATTGGTTTTGTCACCATGCAACATTGGGATCATCACCAACTAATGCATACTTTCATTGGGATCATCACCAGACTGACACATTACTCTTGATTCCTTGAGTTAACTCATCACTACTCTATGTTCAGTCAGTTAACTGAAGACTAGTTGACTAGTTAACTCAACTAGGTAGCAGTTCACTCCCATAACTACCTAAGAGACTAGACTAGGTGGCAGTTTACTCCCCTAACTACTAGTGTGTGTCCAAATCAC
This sequence comes from Picea glauca, assembly GCA_000966675.3. Lineage (NCBI taxonomy): Eukaryota > Viridiplantae > Streptophyta > Pinopsida > Pinales > Pinaceae > Picea > Picea glauca. The sequence continues at coordinate 541,704 of JZKD02S1608014.1, read as the reverse complement.
TCTAGACCACCACCATGGATCATTAATTATTCATGTATCCTATATATATTGTAAATTATTCACTCTTTGAGTGTGGAATACTATTAATGAGAATTGTTCCATTCTTTATATCTTGCTTCTTCTTTCTCAATTTCTCTCTGCAAATGTGTGTAGTATTTTCTAGCTAGATCTATTTTGTGCAGGTTCAACACATTTACAAGTGCAAGTGATTGTAAGAAAATGTGTAAGGCTTTGTGTTGTACTTCAAGGAAGGAGGATCTAGCGAGGTGCACAAATATCCTGTCCTCTGCGAAGTAAGATATCATGGCTTTGTGCATGTAGAAGATTGACAGAAAGAAATAAAGAAGAAGAGTTGGTGGACATAGCCCCAGGGTGGGGATGAACCACGTATATCCTGTGTCTTGATTGCTATGTTATTTATGGTTGTTCTCTTGTTTATGTGGTTAAATGCTTAGTGTGTTGATGTATGTTAGATGAATCTGATATGATAGATTAGTGTCGAATAATGTAAATGAATGCTAGATATGATCTATGTTTGTATGCTTAGTGCCTATTGGATCTATATAAATACTGCATTGATCTATTGTTAGGGTTTAGTTGCACTATAAACTAAGGCTGAATATTAACAAACTATAACTAATAATTCCTTTGTTAAGGTGTTATAATCACATATGTGTGTCCCAGATAAGGTTGCAGACACTGGAGTCCTGCAACCACCCCTGCCTCTACCTTGGGTGAGACTTTATCTGCTTCGCAGGTGTTGTCGAAAGGGCCGGTAGTTAGGGTTTTTTTGGTGCGTTTTTGTAGCGTTGAACCCTAGGTTTGCCCATGTGCCAACAAATGGTTCCATTGCCAAGATCAAAACTGTGATTGTTGGGAACTAAAGGAAAGAAATAAATATTTTTGTGTAGATTTGTTGCCTTAGTGCACAATATTCTACATGACCTATAAATCTCTGTGCTAAGAAGGGAATTCAGATCTGAAGAAAAGAGGTATGATCTCGAATCTTTGTGCTCTGATAAGGGTAAGAATAGTGAAAATTCTTAGATATGGAAGATTTAAAGGTAAGAATAGTGAAAAGTCTTATATCTGGAAGCTTTAAAGGTAAGAATAGTGAAAATTATTAGATCTAAAAGCTTTGTGCTCTGCTGAAAGTAGGATTAGTGGAAATTTTTGGTTCAAGAGTATGGATCTAGGTATGTTTGATAAATGTTATCCTATTCATAAAACTAGGGTACAATTAGATGAAATAAGGCTTGATATGTGTGGATCTAATAGAAATAATGAAATATATGTTATTCCTATGCATAGAAAGAATGTTTGGACTAACAAATGGATGCAGAATCCTAGAAATAATTTTTTTCAGGTTAGCTACTATGATCCTAGTGCATAGTTCAGAAAAGGTTGGGAATCATTTAAGAAAAAAAGAGGATTAACCCTTTGTTACAGTTGTAGAAGACCAAGATATCTTGCTAAGGAATGCCCTCGAAGAAGACCTAGTTGTCTTTGTTATAAAGATATGGGCCATGAATTTTTAGATTTCCCTAGAATGATTGCTAATCTTGACAGAATAAATATGAGACAAGAAAACCTTGAGGAAGGTCACGAAACTGAGACCATGGAAGAACCCCAGACAAAGTCAGAGACTGTACTACTACAAATGAAATAAACCCTAAATAATCATAGAGATATCAACTTATTAGAGATCTTCAAAGAAAAAGAATGCATAGAAACAAGAATAGGAGACTTCGACATAGACTATGTTCTGGATGATGAAACACAGGTAAATATCATGACAGAAAGAACTTGGGAAGCTTTAGGAAAGCCTAATATGACTCCTCCATTGGGAGGAATAGGATTATTCAAGGGAAACTTGATAACCCTATGTGGAAGACTCACCCATGTATCTATGAGTGCTCATGGAGCTTCGACAGAGGAATATTTTGAGGTTGTTAGATTCATTGAGAACAACGCTCCATTTACTATGTTATTAGGAAAAACCTGAATCGAGAAAGATCAGACCAGAAGAAAAGAAGAGGAGGCCCTAGAACAGAAAAAGCAGGAATTAAATGATTTCATGACTAAGAAGATAGCACACTTGATTGCAGAACATGAGAAGAGATCGAAGCTACTGAGAACTAGAAACTTTGATCATGAAGTTGAAAGAACACAAGAAGATTCATAGGCGAATAGAGCACCTACCCGAGATAGAGAAGCAGTATTAGTCTCTAATCCTATGAAAAAATCTCAATAGCGCGAAGCTTCTATGCCAAAAGAAGACAAGAATCAGAATGGAAAGAGGAATACCGAGACAAATATCACTGGGAAGAAGGCTAGAAAACTCAACAAGAAGAGAGTAAAGGTCGAAAAGTTACAGAAGGGCCCAGAGGGAACTTCACGGAAGGAAGATTTGCAAAATTGGAACTTCGTCGGGATATCAAAACAATGCCCCATAGAACTTCTCCATGGCGAAGCGATATGACCTTTGGAAGCATTATAACCATTGAACAACATTCCAGAACAATTAGAACAATAGTTATGATCAGAAATATCGCCATTGGACCATTGGGACCGCGCTGCAATGGACAAAACCACATTAATGGAAAGCTTCTTATCCATTGGAAAGATTCGTTACATCGTGTCTACTTAGTCCATCGAATGTTGCACCGAGAACACTTTTGTGAATTGTATCAGAGATAACAAGAGAACCCATTGATACCACGCTATGATTATTAAGATCGACATCAATTTTATTTCTTTGAGAACTCATCCATCCACCCTAGTTTTCTGATAGAGAGCGTGCATGTCAGACGAGCTCAGCGTTGTGGAGAAGTCAATCGAGGAAGTTTTAATTGATATGATGGCTAAGAGAGTGATGTCTACAGGAATTCAAGCTTCATCGACGCGAGGAGTGCAAGCCTCTCCATAAACTGCTCATGGATCTGGACCATCCTGACCAGCAGCAGAGAAGAGAACCAAGCACAAAGATGATCTATTAAACGTGAAGTTAATCCTGACCATCTTACCCGACTACATCCTGCCTCTGGCCGACGCAGTGAGTCATGAAAGTATCCCAAGGGACTTTGATTACACCATGGTTACTACATACCTCCCGAAGGGGATACGTGCAGTCATAACACAACAAGATAAGATCACAACATTGAAGTTCAATGAATTCAACCTAGGTGACTGAAAGAATTACAACATGCTTGCTCCTTACAAGTATCTGACTAGGACGAAGGGGAAAAACTCAAAAATAATCCCCCATCCATGGACTATGAACCTCGCATAGTCCACCCTCTTAAACATGATGAAGATCCCACACTTTGGAAGGCACACGCATGTGTTAAGCTCCTGCTCTCATGTTACCATGGTGGCTACCTATGGCTAGATAGACGCATTACAGTCGATCCGACGTTGATCCATAGGATCACTGGATTGAGAATGCAAGGACCTAACCCACAAGACTTCTATCCAGGGAAGGCTTGCGACCACGCCCTGGCACAAAGAATTAAGGACACTTATGACGATGTAGAAAAGGGAATGTGAGGCTAAAAGGTAGCTTCCATCTAGAATGGCGCAGTGTGCCTAGCCTACCAGCTGATCGCAAGGAAGCTAGTGAGGAAGAACCAACCTACTCTCAAGTCACAGGATTCATTGTTGACCTAGCCAAGAAATGTGTAGAAGGACTCCATATGAACTGGGCGAAGTACTTGGTCAACCAGCTGGAATTAGACTATCACGAAGCTCAAGATCAAGGCTATGAGTTCCACTTTAGCTAGCTCCTAACCCTCATCGCATTTACCGCTTAGGAAATGATAGAAGGTATGACCTTCCTAGACATTGAGCCGTTTGAGCCACTCACTGCGAAGTTCACCACGCTTTGGTACTTGAGCGATATGGGAAAACAGTCGCATTCGAATGCAGTGTTTCATACCTATTATCTCCAACTGAAGAGGGCTATCGAATTTTTCCCTCACATGAAACCGAACATCCTACATCGGTTATGACCCCTCATGAAGTTTTGCATAGATTGACACTTCATTTATATCACCGCTCATGCATATGAGCATAAAGAAGAGCTTTAATCATACTACAAGATCACAGAGGAGGATATTGAAGAGATCACCAAGGACTGGTCAGTAGAACTCCTCATCCCCGCAGACCTCACAAAAATGTCAGACCCTGAACTAATCGACAGCCCTGATACCACTCATGAAGCAAAGGATCGTTCTGGACCCAACAGAAGGAACAAGACCGAAGAGGTCCAGAACTTGAGCAGTGCATTGGAAGGAACTTCTTCAGTATCACTTGGATGAGGGGGTGATGATGAAGTAGAAGATACAAATGGAAAATAGGACCAGCAAAAGCAAGGAAAAGTAACACCGCCTAGGGACCCTTCTAAGAGGATGATCCCTTGAAGAAAAGGAAGGTTTCTCCTATGAAACCCACTTCTCGAAATAAATCCAGAGCAACCTTGACTAAGATACAGACCATGCTCCCTGTAGATGACTTTGACTTTATAATCGCAACTATAGAATATGCCTCATAGGACATATTGCAGAAACATAAACCCAAGAAGGAGGAGATGTATGATAGAATCGAGGTTGAACTCAGATGGGTACAGCAGGCCCTTCAATCCAGCTGCGTAGTATCCACTGCACCCCCACCATAAGAAGTACCTGAGTTGGGAGATGAGTCTGCCTAACTCCATAGACTAGCTGATGCAACCAAAGACCACCTTCACCGTGCACAGGAAGAAACCGAACATGCCACAGAGACCCTAAAGAAAGTACAAAAAGTATTCATAGAGAAACCCTGAGTTGCGCAGTAAGAGAAGGTTTCCCTCCAAGCTAATTTTGAAGAAGAGAAAGTGCATATCTAGCAAGAGAAAGAGAATTTTATCGCAGAGAAGGTGGGAGTAAAAGAAGTAGTCAGCAGAGCACTTTTCTCTGTGACATGCTTTGAGCAAAAGGAGGAATACCCAGTGGAAAACCAAGTAGAACAGCGCACGGAAGCTGTTAAGAACCAAAGACCTGAATACAAAATATCACAATAGATCCAAAGATATCTGAATACAATCACCACACAAGATATATGAAACCATATATAAAACCACAACTTTATTATAGAAACCCTTGAGGTAGAGCAACACCATACAATGGATTCTATTATGGAAGGGATCCTCTCCTATTCACTTGCCTCTTCGAGGGGGCATCCTCCTAATGAGATTCAACTCCAAATACAATACTTCTCTTCATGTCTCATTACATTGACTGAACCCCTTTATATAGTGCTACCATCACCTAAGAACATTCTAGAAGAGGAATCTTCTAGAAGTAGAACCTTCTAAGAAGTCCTCTTACATTTATTATATCTAATTACCCATTTATTATATCTAACTACCATAGTGGTCCATATTTAATAATATAGTGGACCTAGTCCACCTTACATTGAATGACCTCCACTATTATCACTATAGGCCCTCTGGGCCCCCCCACTACCTCTCTAGCTACCTTACATTCCACCCCCCTTATGAAAGTGTTGTCCTCAATGCTTGATGTACAACCATATACCAGGGTCTCATGGATAATTGTGGACCATAATGCTAAAGAAGACTGAAGAACCAAGGTCCCATGTAGAAAGGAAATCCACCATGCTGAAGTAGTCCAACCACCATTGTAAGCTTGGGTCCCATGTCCAAGTGCTCATGTGAACTCCCCGTGGAAGATTTTGGAACCCAATAACCAACTCCAAATTATGCTCCAAAGACTGACAACTATCATGTGGATCCAAATAAGAAGATCCATCCACATAGTGGAAGATGGTCATAGCAGAATCTGGAAGGAATAATACCACTGTAGAATATGTAGACTGAACGCTGGTAACTAGCTCCTGATGTGGGACATTGGTGTTCTCTACAGAAGGTGGAGTAGAGTCATCAAATAAAATATGGAAGTAGTTGTCATCCCAGAAACGACAACTATCCATATACCAATCATCACAATCTGCCTCAAAATCATACCAAGCATATATTTTTTGATTACATTCATCCATGAGGCCCTCCATAATAAATCTCTCCTACATGTTATTCAATGAATCTTGAATACTATGAAAACTATCATTGAGGTCGACTTTAAGGCTGTTTGTGAGGCTGTCTGTGAGGCCATGTACAAATGCATCCAATTTTTCATCCAATGTGTGAAACAATTGGGCTTTGAATGATTCAATAATTTCTTTCAGGTTTTGAGAAGAAATAGCTATATGAGCATCCTATGAACTCACCCAATAAGTTACGGCAAAAAATCGCGGCTTTTTCTGGAAAAACCCTAAAAAACTGTTGAAGTTAAAATGCTCATAACTTTACTTCCCATACTCTGTTTTGGATGATTTGTTTTTTGAAATTGGGTGAAATTGTGAGAGGAACTCAGATCTGTAATTTATTTGGGCAAATTTGGCCTCCAAATGCTACAGAAATAAAAAAAAAATCTCGCTGTCGTCCGCGGAAAAAATCCTGAAAATTTACAGATTTTAAAACTTCAATATCTTGACTTCCCGGACTCCGTTTCAGACGATTTTGTTTTTCAAATTGGGTGTTTTCCTGAGATTAACTCAGATCTACAACCCTTTTCTACAAATTTTTTACATAAATATAGTGAAAACTTTGAGAATGTCGCGGCCCTCTTTTTTCTGCTCCGAAAAAAAAATCTACAAAAATAAAAAATATTTGCCCACAATGTTTGCCCAAGGAAAGTGCTCTGATACCACTTGTTAAGAACCAAATACCTGAATACAAAATATCACAATAGATACAAATATATCTGAATACAATCACCACACAAGATATATGAAACCATATAGAAAACCACAACTTTATTATAGAAACCCTTGAGGCAGGGCAACACCATACAATGGATCCTATTATGGAAGGGATCATCTCCTGTTCACTTGCCTCTTCGAGGGGGCATCCTCCTAATGAGCTTCAACTCCAAATACAATACTTCTCTTCATGTCTCATTACATTGCTTGAACCCCTTTATATAGTGCTACCATCACTTAAGAACATTCTAGAAGAGGAATCTTCTAGAAGTAGAACCTTCTAAGAAGTCCTCTTACATTTATTATATCTAATTACCCATTTATTATATCTAACTACCATAGTGGGCCATATTTAATAATATAGTGGACCTATTCCACCTTACATTGAATGACCTCTACTATTATCACTATAGGCCCTCTGGGCCCCCCCACTACCTCTCTAGCTACCTTACAAAAGCTATCTAATAGCTTCAACAGAGAATCACAAATCTTGAGCTATGAACAGTGCCAAGTACCCCGTAGGACGTGCGATATCAAAGAGAATCCACTACCTAGAGAAAAATCGAGAGGATCAGTGCATTCACTCTGGAATGCAAACAACTAAGTGATTGCAGTGCAAAAAATTATGAGATACTCACTGAAGATACTGAGCTGAAGGTACTGGAGTCACAGCTCCAGAAGGCAAAGAAGAAAGTAGCAACAGTATAGGCGTAGTTAAAGTTCCTGTCACCATTTGAAAGGATGAAGTGATCCCAAGAAAATCACACTGCTCAAAACTAGGTCCACACCATTCAATGAAAATTCATGGAAGTGACCCAAAGGCTCCAACTAGTGTAGGACAAAGCTTGCCAACTGTTTGAGGAGATTGAAGGTTGAGGCGTCGTTATCAGAAAAATCAGCAGGTGTGGACACTAACAGATCTCCCTAGATCCACCTGAATCTAGAACAAAATAGGACAGGACATGACTCTTTCCCTAAGTTGTAACCATTGAATCTGTTAATAAGAAGGAATAAGTGACATACCTTTATATCGCTTCCTTAGGTATCTGTTGTTCCCGCTTTGCTCTGGTACTATTGTGAAGCCAATTCCAAGACAACACAAACCAACCAAAGTGAAGATAGCAGAGTATATTCAATGTCAACCTATGCATATGATCAAGGAATTACACAATAAAGTAAGAGTGACTTTATGGGAAAGAGACATGCCACTATATCATATTAATTGAAATTAGAAGATACAACCTGATCACCTTGATGTCGCAAGCTTCCTTTCAATGACCCTTGGTTCCAACATACACACTTACTCAGTACTTGTATGAAGAAGATCCAATACCTCTTGATAGACCAAATAGAGCCTTCAATATTCTGTCAACACAATTCTTTCACCAATTCTTCATTAAATCTTGCTTAACCTTTTCCATTAGAAACCTTTCAATGTATAGGAGAAGGAGAGATGGTTACATGGATGAGGATGATCCCATCAAATCTGAGGAGTCAATAAAATGACAACCATGCAAATGCCAACTCATTTTCTAGAAGATTCCCTTCTAGAACCCTCGAGACCTCTTCTCCTTTCCAAGATTAAAAACAGGTTCGCACCCTATATATGGAGCAGACTACGAGAAGTTCGCACCCTAAGTGTGGGTGGATTGTGAGAATGAAGGATTCTCACACCCTAGACCATAGGCAACCTGCGAACTCATCTTAAAAATATGTTTTTGGAAGAAGACAAGAGCCACTTTTCTCAAGCAAAAGGTCTTTGTTGGGAGCCTGAATACATCACTATTGAGACATGAACATAGTGACCAAAATCATGTGTAACAGGCGTAGAGTTGGAACAAGTAGTCGCTGCAGTTGAACAATGTTTAGAGGGACTTGTCAACGAAGCAGCCATCTAAGATTTTGTCGAGTAGGAGGCCCTAGCGTAGCAATAGGTCAAAGCAGGTCAAGCCAAGCATGAGGCTTTTGAAGCACAACTACCCAGACCAGAGCGGCTTGGGACGAGTCACAGGTGAGTGTTGGGGGCCTATTGGCCCTTGACCAAGTTTGGAGGATCCTTTGTCATGTTTGACCTAATTTTGGGACTTGGACAGGCTGTCGAAGACAGAGCGTAAGTCAAAGCAGAGATCGCGGGATCTCGGCCCCTTTTTACGGCTGTTTGGGTTTTGGGCTTATGTAATGGGAATGGGATGTCAGCCCATGGGTTTACCCATGTTTAGGCACATTTATAATGTATAAATAGAAATCTAGGTGATGTAGGAATGTAATACCCCTAGGCAGAACCTCAATTGTACATATAATTGTAAATGTAAATAGGATTATAGGATGGTGAGCCGTTGGAACTTGGTGTCGGTGTTGCGCACACTTCGGTAAGTGCATGGTAGTGACCTAAAAGTGCACAGAGTTGAGTTATCTATGACTACATATGTATTGAGGCCGAAGTTCCTCTGTGGTTATTAGGCTAGAGAGAGAAATGTTAAATGGCCAGTGAGACAACATTGTAATATGTAATCACATGTAAATATTAATGAAAATACATCGCTACTGCAGACCAACCATGTAAAAGAGTGTGGGGGACTAAACTCCACTAGTTAGGATAAGGGGGCTAAAACTTAAGGATAAGGGGCTAATCCCAAAGGAATATTATATTAATATTCCTTAAAGTATAAAGTATGGATAATTATTTTATCCTAAGTTTAAGGATGGGGACAAGTGGGCCCAAGGTAGTTCTCAACATGACAAGTGTCAAGTTAGGAATATGCATACATATAGTTTGGAATTAGTTCATTCTCCTATCATTCCATCATCATTCTCTCACTCATTCAGATGTCCTCCATACCTTCTTGTTACTATCATTGTATATGTACCATGGTTATCTCGAAGTTGGACTAAAGAAGCAAGTTGTGATCAATCCCGTAGGATATTGAAAAGGCATGTTTTCAGGACCAGTGAGCATTCTCTCTAGGTGAGAGAATTGTTGGTAATTGATTCTTGAAGGTGCCAAACTGCATCTACAGGGATTTGATACTTCCTTTCTGGCCTATTGTTGAAGCCCCTAAAGGTAAGTGGGGTGGCTGAGGGATTGTTGAGAAGATATGGGGCACACTTCTTGGGGTGAGACAGGCATGTGGGGAATGAGGGACTATAGGATGTTAGTTTGAGTTGGAACTTGTGACCGAGTTTTCCTATTGTATGAGATGCCTTAGCTGGGTTAGGAATCCTTTTCCTAGGTGGAGTTTAGTCCCAACTTGGGGGTGACACACTGCTTAGATTTATGAGCAGTGCGGTCTAAGGCTGGGAGGAACTTGGAAGGTCTGCATGCAATTGGTATTATTTTAATTAGAGAAAGTGTCAATTTGTGTTAATTCATGTGTTGCATTAATATTTATGCATTTGTTTTCATGGGTTTTTTTCCTATGTATGTTGCATGCATATTTCTATTATTATTTTGTGTGAATCTGTGCATTTGCAGAGTATTTTTATAATTTAAATTTGTATTAGAGTTCAAAATTTAAGTGGCATAGCCCAGCAGGTGGTTGGGGATGCTACAAGGCCTTTTCTGTCAGTTCTTGTGTCTCTTGTCTTTTCTAGTGTATTCTTGTCCTGATGATATTGTGTGTGTTATAATTCTTTAGAGGAAGGGAATTAAAGAGTGTGAAGGTGATTTTCTCGCAATTGGAAAAAAAAGTAAGAGATAAATAACCCTCTAGTAGACTTAATCGTTTCTCCATAACATATGTGTCTATATTTCCTTCAAACAAAGGAATTTTAAACTTAACTTATACCTTAAAGTGACTATTTTTCAAAGGTGCATCCATCACCATTGGTATTTTTCGAAGGATCTGGGTGAAATTATCCATCATCTAGTTCCTTTGTCTCATAAGGGCATCCTTGATAAACATCGTAATAAGATCTCCTACTCTGTTGTCTTTATATTTTTCCAACATGGGAGGTCACTTGGGCCAGTGAGGAAAGTCTTCCCTAGGATCGGTTAGTTTAAGGCCCAACTCCATGTACCATGACCTTGTTAGGGACATGCATGGAAGAATAACAAAGAACAAATTTGTCTAATATAACTACTCTAGATTATGTTGAGAATGAAATGAAGATAGAAATAATAGGAAAAATAGCATAGAGATATTACAAAGTTCATAGTAATATAGTGAAACCCAAACTCTATTCATGAATGAAATAGTGAAAATACTGCAATAGGAAAAGTAATACATACTAGCTAGAACATAAGTAGTTTATCCCTAAAAAAGAGATGTGTCGACTATGCTTATTTGCAAAAATTCCCATTATAAGAGATTGAAACTTCCTTTTAACATAAATTCTAATACCTTAAGAAGTAAAAAACCTAACCCTAGAGGATGAGGTGGAAAAATGAATGCATTCTCCTATGAGCCTCGTTGAGACACCAATTTCTCAAGGACACAACTTTTTCATACAATCTCTATTTGGGGTGATTTTTGGACTATTACAAAGCTTACAATATAACAATGCACACACATATTATTTATAAAACATAAAGAGAACAATATCATTCACACATAGTACTTAGAAATTTACCTTGGAAACCCTTAACCGAGAAAACCAACAAATATTTAGAGCCACATATCTAACTTACATTGTATTCACTTCACCATTTACAAATACAATATATATGATTAACCAACAAATTTTTAGAGCCACACATACAACATACATTGTATTCACTTCACCATTTACAAATACAATATATATGATTTTTCTCCATCCAAAACCTTAATCTATTGACATGGATTCTTCAACCTCCTCTGCCCGATGTTGTGTCCAACCCATACTTATCATGCATGAGTATAACCATGCAAAGAATATAACACATACCCAACACTGAGCTCTATGTGTCAATTGCCCAAAACCAATGAGAAGTGAGCAATGCCTAAAAATGTGCTCGAAGTTTAAGATCATTTCTAAGTTAGGTGGCCACTTATATCAACCTAGATAAGAAATACCATCCATTCTAGAAAAATTCCAAGTGGATAATGGTTCATGGGTGTCTATGCAACCTATGTAGTGGGTAGATCCATACGATGGCATGTTGGGCAATATTGAACCAAGTAAACATATTGGAGTTGATTGAGACAAGCATATTCCAAAGGATCTTTTCAGATACAACCTCTAAAACCCTAATTGGGAAGGATTGGGATAATAATTATACATCTAGGTGGGGTGATAGGGATGATTGATTTACGACCTATCCTTTGAAGTAAGTGTTACAAGGGAAAAACTCTCTATGGCCAAGGGTAAACCACAACAGATAGGTATGATTGTAGAAATCAACTCAATTCCAACATATGTTATATAAACTAATGTGCAATATAAGAAAGAGGCCTACCTCGATCCAACGTTTGATGATGTTCCACCATTGAGCACTTTGACCCAAATATTTATGCCTACATGAAGTCCTCAACAAACAAGAAGAGAAAGTATAAAGTGATAATATAAAAGGGGTTAGCACATCATATAGCACAATCCATTAATAAACATTACAAACACGTCAATGGATAATAATCATATATTTTCAAGATATCAATAGGATGGGAAATGAGTATTTCTATTAATAATTGATCAGCAGAAGTGAAAACGATACAGACTTTCGTGTCAGCATGGTTCGAAACCAAGAAACCAAGTTCCTTCCAAATGGGTATCCACCACTTCAATCCTCCACCAAAGGCAAGCTCATAGGAAAGAGGCAATGAGGTCCTCTAAACAATAGGGAAAGATCTTGGGGGATGAACACTGTGTTCAGACTTGAGGGACAGAGGGATGCAGACTCAATATGAAGTAATTTCTCCAAAGTAACTTTGCTCTCAAAGTTGAATGCTTTCTCCTCCTTTTCCATAGGTCAAAATTGTGCTCTTATAGCCTTTAGGATGCAACTGAAGGGTCGAGTCAGAACGTTTCCAGTATATGGGTGGCCAAGGATCAGAGATCTTCTGTCGTGACATGGAAACTTGACCTCATTTTGCATTTTCTGGCACAAATCCCAATGTATGCAGGTCGTAGTGTATCAGCAAGCATATACGCATATTGCCAAGAAGATAGGGAGTGTATATGTGGAAAAATGTATATTGTTATCTCTAGATTCATCAAAGGGGGATGATAATTCTGCATAGGGAAATGGAAAAATTCCCTCTGTGCAAGATAACAATGGTGAGGATAATATTGTTATAACAAATGCCCCCTAATGTGTGATATCAGAGTATCTTTGATGGCCAAAATACATTATAAATAACCCAGAATTGGAGTGGTATAGAACCAGTTGGACGAACTCAATTAATCATTAAATTATGTATTGACTTTGCATACATGGCTGCCAAGAATACAATGCAGATCCATGTGGAAAATATACCAAACAAGTGTTCATGGCCATGAATAGGAAAATACAAATGCAGTTACATGCCAAAAGTTGTCATAGTCATGAACAAGGCCCAGTGAAACCAGACTCAAAATCAATATGAAGATATTTGTATACCACAGTACAATCTAATCTCTCATGATAACTGAAGTCAAATAGGTATTGGTACAATGAAGGGGAAGCAACAACTCAGGAAAGTTGCGGCCACATAGTGATGTCTTCAAATCTTCTACACTATCCACCAAGGGTGCAAGTATACATCATGTGAATAAATGAGTTGAGTTTGAACACGATGAGACATCGTTTGATTACCGGTCATTGAGGTATACCATTCACAACCGTGAGACAACCTACCAATAAAAAAAGTAGGTATCAAGGCACTGAGTACATTTCTACAAGTGTGAATAAAGGAGTTGGTGTCGAATGCTTGAGAAATCCATTGATTAGGAGACATTGATGTATTCCCATCTGTCAATGGTGAGAGAGCCTACCACTAATGACTGCAAGCCTGAAGGTACTCATAAAACTCTAGGTCCCATATCCATAAAAAATGAGCTGAATTCAATGGAAAGAGACCCGTTGAAAGGAGATCATTGAGGCATCTCTCATTAGTCAGCACAATGAACAAAGTAGGAGCTTCATGATTTGGTGGAGATCATACAAAGAACATGTTCATGAACGAACGATCTTGTGTGTATTCCACGTGTGCCAAATGCAATAAGTGCACAAAAAAGACCCTCTGAATAGCATCCAATGATGAAAAACTGTTGACAAAGGAGAGGAAACCACCAATAAGGCTAATGGCATCCAAGACACTGCACAAATCCCAAAGTGTGAATAGATGTCTGGTTGTCGAACACAAGGGAAACCACCCAATCAATGACCAATGATGAAGTGTCAATTGATGGGTTCAAGGTGACCTACCAATGATGAAAGTAGGTCTAGGGTGCATGATAAGACCAAAGTATCATGTGATTCAGAGAAAAAACTGAGGGTATGGTTGTCATGCTTGTCAAGATTTATGAGGAGTGGTTGAAACAGGTTGATAGAATTCCTTTGAACAAGAGCATGAGACATATGGTGGACTCCAGCAGCATGGACTCAATGATGTAACAATTAGATGAATGAGGCATCCATAATGTTCTCTATAGGGACTGGAAGAGTAACCAGTCAGTAGAGAAAATTTTGTAGCGAGATCAGCTTCCTAAGGCCATGCTAAACCCAAAATTATGATGACACAAGGAATCAATAACTTTGTGCTTTGTTCAAAGGCGACACGACTGCTACCAATTACAATATAGTACTCCCTTCCTTCCTGTATTTTTTTGTTTTTGCATAACAAATGAATGCTATGATACAGAGGAGGGAATGAGTGTCGCAAGTAAGCAAAACTAGTTCCAGTTGTGGAACGTACCTATGCTTAATGCAAGGGAATGCATGCAGGAGATGGACACTCGGGGTGATATTCCCTCCAGGGTATAGGGTGTCAAATAGCGAAGGATATAAACAAGGCTCTACTTGGTTGAGGATGCAAACTGCTTAGGCAACGGTTTATAGCACAAAGCGAGAACTGGCTAAAGGCTCAATACTGCAAGGGAGGGCATGAGATGCAATCACAACTTAACACCAAAAATGTCCTTTTTTATATCTTTTAGTATACTTGGTGTGAAAAAGGGGTAAACTTGTGCCAAATAGACGTCTTTTCAAATCCAATTTACGAGTGTGAAAAAAGACAAGTTCACTCAGCAATATTTTCAATTTTTGGTAGTGAGTCGGAAAAGAGCTTAACTAAGACTCATGACCTTTCAAATCCAACTTTAATGAGTGTGAAAAGGAAAAATCACTCGACAATTTTTTCAGTTTTTAGACAAGTCGGAAAAGAGATTAACTGAGACTCGATTTTGGGAGTCTGTGGGTAATAAGGCCGCATGTGCGTGAATGAGAAAAGAGGCTCATCATACAATCATGTATTGAATTATAATGGACTCTTGGTCCTAAGGAAAAGCTCGACGTAGGCACCAAATGACAAAGAGGTTCTAACTAGGGTACCCATGTTTGGTAAGTCTCTACCATTTATTAATGATGCTATTAATAGCAGATGGGGGGTTATGCATGACAATAAATGGGTTAATCCCTAATTCATAAAAAGTGGTATTCGAAGGATAATGCAAAATGCACGATGGAGTAGATACCTATCCTATATGCTAGGTTAGGAATATACCTTCCTGAGGAGACGAACGAGCAACTATGACGTTGAAATCCATAAGAAAACTGAGTCAAAACTGCAAAAATCATCTTAGAACCATTCTTGAATTAGTCCGTTAGGTGAAAAAATAGCATGAAACTATATCAAGTGGGTAAAAATAGCTTATATATAGTAATAAAATCCCAAATTACTGTATCATTTTGATTTTTACCCAAACAATACAATTTGGGCTAAAATACCTCCAAGATTCAAATGGTGATTGCGGGAGCGATAGGCAACGGAATTATGAACCGTCTAGATCAGGTAACTCTTCATCCCATATTCTTCAAATTCAATGGTTTACATTTTTGAATTAGGTTCTATTTTGTTAGTTTTTGAGGGTGCAACTTCGGGTTTTTGGTATACGCAGGTTTCTCTGAATAGGTCATGTATACGACTAGATAAATGCCCCTGTGTGAACCACAGGGGATGTATATCAAGACCTACCCGTGATTGTGAGCAAGTAAAGTCACGTATATGTACGCAAAAGGCAAAAAAGAGGGGTTTCTAACTCAAAAATGATTTGTTTTTTGTAGGATGGTGTTGGAATGGAGAGAGTGTGAGCATGAGGAGGTAGATGCAGCAGTGGATCAAGATCTGGTGGCTCAAGCGGGTCTAAAAATATGTGTTTTATACAAGTTTTGGGCTCTCAAGGGAATGAGGGCCCAAGTGAGGTTGTTGGAGATGCTCATGGGCTATTGGGATCTTGATAGCGAGAGATTTATCCTTGATGGACAACCATTAAGGATCGAAGTAGAGGACATCTACTTCTTAACTAGTCTTTCACACCGAGGAGAGGTTGTGAACCTCAAGTCACGTGGAGCGAGGAGTGGGATGAATATCAAGGATTATATCAAATCCGATTGTGTTGCAGGGACTCCCGTGGTGGGAAGTCAAGTCCCCATCTGAGCTATAAGTAACCTCAGCCTAAAGATCAGTGTGCTCGTGCTTACCAGATTATAGGTTTGGCCTCATTGCATCAAGCATCGAGGCCACTTATGTTTTATGTGTTAAAGTGTGTGAGACCCACTGTCTACGATTGGTGTACCTCACTACTAACCAATATGAAAGGTCAGTTGACAGAGTGCAAGCATGGGGGTAAGCGAAACTTCAGGTTTTCCTCTATCCTTTGTAGCTTATTTTTCGAGCGGGTTCCAAGTCTGGGACCCAGAGTGGAGATCCTTCCTAGAGGACCACGTGATCTATCCATGGCGCAGTGGATCGAGGTCATGAGACAGCAGGGGGGAGGTAGGGTGGTGACACACTACACTGATGATTTTTTCTTCTAGTGGCGGAGATAAATAATTTCTTTGTATGACTACCCCTATGCGAGGATCGATTTCAGAGGGGACCTAGATATGTTGCTTCCACCAGAAGTTTCCTACGACGCCATAGGTAAAAGTTTTTACATATTTCATTTTTTTGTATTTTTGTATTTAAGGAAACAAAAATATTTTTGGATGGTGTTTGAATATTAACTATATACTTGTGTGATTTCATATGTGGGTCTGCAACGGCTAGAGGGATTCTTAGGACATAGACGGAGGCACTGGGGAGATGAGGCAATGGGAGGAGAAGCGGAGAGAGTCCTACAGAACGTGCAGGCCAACCTGTCTCGTTTGACACAGAGGATTCCTATGGTTCAGGTAGAGGATCTACCTGAAGCCATGTAGCGGCAGGTTGTTGGTGTACTTAGAGCATGGGTATGACCCTTTTGGTGTCTCGCAAACATTGTGGTTTTCTATCATGATATGCATATGGTGCCACAGGCGTAGATGTCATGGGATATGTATATCGGCTGTATATGTATTTTGAGGGTTTTAGCCCCAATTTGGTAATATAAACACCATATTTTTTGAAATATATAAAGAGGGATCTTCGGCTTTACTCATATCTTACAATGTGTACATTGATTTAATGGTTTTCTTTACTTTATTAATGTGACAAATGCCAATCTAAAAAATAATTATCTTAGGCATCAGATACATGATTAGAACTTCTAGGGATGTGAAAATATGTAATAAAATCAAATTGTCGTTCTAAAAGACGTACCCATAGGAATCATAGGATCACGCACACGGTAACAGTCGTTCAACTGACATACTACTAACTGAGAATCCAGGTGAACCTCTAGAGAGTGAATACCATGTGAGATGGCATCGCACAAAAGTTCTATGAAGGCGCTATATTCATCCACATTATTCGAGGATGGCCATAGGCATACGCCATCTGAAGACACCAGCAAACCCTCGGGCGAGTAAATCACCCAAGCGACGGAAGCCAAGTTCTGTGTATGACAACTAGCTCCATCTGTGAATCCTAGGTAGACCGAAGACTCTGTTGACATCTGCCAACCAAAAGGGAAAACTCAATAAGCAAGCCAAAGACAAAAAGAAAATGGGAAAAAATGTATATACACCAAATTTACATTAGTATACGAAGGGTTTCGCCCAAGCCTAGGGCTCAAGCATAATAATTTTTCAAGTAGAACCCATTTCTGGGCTTGACCATTTTATTCCCTTCATAATCTTCCAACTCGTAGGCTCCTTTTTCTAGAACACATTGCATGATATAAGGACCGTGCCACATGGGTTTAAACTTGACTGCCCCTAGTGGTTCTTTGTCTTGGTCATACAAGAGGACCAAGTCACCCTCGGCATACAACCGGGGACAGACAAACTTATCGTACTGAACCTTGACATGTTTCTTGTTTGCCTCGATAGTCATAAAGGCATCTTGATGTTGCTCATCAAGACTCTCTAGGTGTACAAGGCGTCACTCTAAATCTAAAGTGTCATGTAGGAGCTCGAATGCCAACTTGAGAGAAGGGATTTGGCATTCAACAGGAATTATTGACTCCACACCATGTACTAACTGAAAAGGGGAAAAATCAGTGGCAGTCTTGACCGAGTTTCGGTATTCCCAAATCGCGGGATATAGCATGATGTGCCAATCAGAATTACTCTGGCTAATAGTTTTTTGCAAGATGGCTTGAGAGACCTGTTGACGGCCTCTACTTGTCCATTTTCCTGGGGGTAATAAGGATATGAGTGACCATGTCTAAACCCTAGCTTGGATGCTAGTTCTACCATCATTTCATTCTGAAAGTGACTGCCATGATCAATTCTCACTCGGGATATCAAACCGAGCAATAATTTGGTTGAACACAAAGAAGGTTGTAGTCTTCCCATTAGATTTTATGGTAGGCATCACTTCAGCCCACTTGGTAAAGTAGTCAAAAGCCACGATAATGTGTTGATGCCCCCCAACCGAATTTGGGTTGCAATCGACGAAATCTACCCCCCACTTGGTGAAGGGATCAATGGTAATGACTGGGTGAAGAGGGGTTGGGTGCGAGCGCATTTTCCAAGTGAACACCTTGTAGGGGTGACACTTCCTTACCTCTTCAATGCAATCTTTAAAGATGGTGGGCCAGAAGTAACTGGCTCGCGGGATATTTTGGGTTGTCGTAAGCCCGAAAAGATGACCACCACAATCCCCTTTATGGAAATCATTTAGGACTGACTCGGCTTCCTCATGAGTTAAGAAACAACATAAGATACTATCTATTCCTCAGTGATATAAAGTGTTTCCGACGATGGTATACTTTTTGGCTTGGTATCTAACACGTCGTCGATCATCTCGCGAGAGATGCTGAGCGAACTTTAAGGTTTGAAGATATAAAACAATGTCTCCATACCAGGGGTCGGATGATGAGACAAGGAAAATGTGTTCACCTGAAAATGAATTGACATGGATAACATCCTCGTCTAATCATGGGAAATCAGATATTAACTCTACAAAAACTAGTGATTTCTTGGACTTGGCCGAAGCAAAGTCGAGATCAAATTCTTGTAATATGACAATCCATTTATTATATTTCCTACCTATGATATGCCTAGTGAGGACGTATTGAAATGGATTGACATCGACAACCACAATAGTCTTCCAAAGAAATATATAGTGTCATAAATGTTGGTCTTCATGAACGATAGCCAAAGATGGCTTTTCAACGTGAGAGTAATTAAGCTTACGACCGACTAAATTTCGACTGAGATAGTAGATGATGTGCTCATGGGGTTCATCATCCACCTGAAATAGAACCATACCAATCATTTCTTCAGACGCTACAATATACAACAAGTAATCTCTACTGTAATCAGGAGATTTCAGCAAAGGGGTCGATACTAAGGATTTCTTTAAAGTCTCGAAAGACTCATGGGCTCACTCATCCTAGATAAAAGGAGTGTCTTTCTTCAATAGGCGCATGAAACCCTTAGTGATATTGGCATAATTCACTATAAACCGATGCAGAAAGTTATCTTTCCCCTGTAAACCTTGAAGTTGTATAATCATGCACGGGGGAGGCAATTGATGTATTGCCTCAACCTTAATAGGATCTACCATGATCTTGGTCTCGGAAACTAATAATCCTAAGAGACGACCAGACTTAATGCAAAAGATGCATTTGTGAGGGTTTAATTGGATTCTATAGTAACGACATCTTTCAAAAACCACCCGAAGGTGTGTAACATGATCCACTCTCTTGTGAGAGTGAGCAGCAATATCATCTAGGTAAGTTTCGACTATGTTCTTAAGATCATGAAAAGCGAAAGTCATGGTGCGTTGGAAGGTTGCTCCGGTGTTTTTCAAGCCGAAAGGCATTTTCCGGTATGAAAAAGTACCCCAAGGACATATGAATGTCATCTTGTGTTGGTCCTCAAGTTTGATCTAGATTTGGTTATATCCTGAAAATCCATCCATAAAGGAAACTATTTCACTTCTCACACATTCATCGAGAATCTGATCAATGAAAGGCATGGGGAAGTTATCTTTAGGACAAGCCTTGTTCAGGTCACAAAAGTCCATACACACACGGATGGTTCCTTGATTTTTATTCATAGGAATGGGGTTGGATACCCATTCGATTAAGGGAACCAGGTAGATGAAGCCAACATTAAGTAGCTTCTCCAACACTGCCTTAATAGTGGGGGCCTTCCTAGGATTAAAATATCTAAGACATTGTCAAACAGGTTTAGCATCCAGATAAGTCCTAATCTCATGTTCGATAATATGAGGGTCAATCCTAGGCATCTCTTCATATGACCAAGTGAATACATCTCAAAATTCCTTGAAGAGGTTGGTGTAGATCATAATCTCTTATGGTGAACAATCCGCACCTATATTTACGTTCTCAATCTTGTCAGGGGTGCGAGAGATATCGATCGGGACGGTAGGATAATTACTCACCATATTTCCTTCAGCATAAATGTCGTGCATATCAATTGGAACTACGGTGTGACCAAATATCTCACTCAAGGTAGACCAAAAATCATCTTACTCGATTCTTTCAAGACTTGGGAGAAAATAAGATCGATGATGCATATCATCCCAAGGTCTCTCGGAAAAATTCATGGCTTCGAGGATGGCTTCATCCGAAGGAAAAGTCTTATCTAAGAAATTATGTGAACAAGATAACGAGGTGTCCCATATAGGCCTAAGAATAGGATTCTCCTCATCTGTCTGCAAGGTAACAGGATCAGGATCCACGGAGGAGTCAAGAATTGCTTGATACACAATCTATGCTATCGATAGTGTCATAGCCATGCCAGCATGCGACTGACCTTCACTCGACGAAGTTAGAGAAGTTAGGGTCCATGGATCACTAAGTTAGGAAGTGAGAAAAGGAATGGACCTCCCTATTGAAGCAAGCCTACTAGACATGGTGTATGGTGAATCAGTGCCGAGAAGTTGAAAGTACCCATGAGGGAAGAATACATTCCAACACTGATATTCTCAGTTGTCAGTTGAGAATTGTTGATCACTAGGATCGACAGTCCAACAGATGTGTTCGAACTAGAGTATGCAAAGGATAATTGGTTGACTGTCACGATCTCTCCCTGATGAGGAAAACAAAGTGTGTGGAAAACAGACGATATGACAGCGACCATGGATTAGGTCCAATTGCGACCTAGTAACAAGTTATAATCTAGAGGTGCATCAACTACCTATACTTCCACCTCTACCATCTTCCCACCTAACTGGACCAGAAAGGAGGAAAGAATACCATGAGGGTGGAAGGAATGACTGTCAAATGCAGTCAACATGTTTGACGACTTAGAAAGGGTTGCAGAACCAATAGCTTTCCAATAGACCAGGGACATCATGCAAGTGGAAACACCTTCATCAACGACTACTTGTTTGATAGTGTACTTGGAATACTCCACATGGATTTGGAAATCCACATGGTAGGGTAAGCGAGGCTTCACATCCGTGACATCAAAATTGATAACTTTCGAGCCACTAGGTTCTAGAGCTCCTAAGGTAGAGAGTAAGGCATTCCTCTGTGATGGACACGTCTGGAGTACCTCCAAAGACGACATCACACAAGGGGTTTGGCCCAAATCCTCAACAATAGAGAAGTTCTGGGAGGCTCTAGCATTATGGTTGTGGGTAGAGTGCTTGAGTACTCCTTTCGGAATACAAGGTGGTGGCTCTAGTTTCTCAATATGTAAGTTCATCTCCGGGGGGGAGGAGGAGCTTCTAGGCTGGTACTCTCTTTTGAAGAGCTATAATCTCGAGAGTGGGTGGCTATATCAATTTTCACATTGACCATATTGATGCAAACACGATCTCCATCTTGCGATGGTGGGTTTTGACTTCCATCAGACGCATTTTCAGTGTTCGAAGAGCTCGAGGCTAAGTGCTAATTGTGTGGGAATTGGTTCGTCAACACAACGGGCAATAGATTTAAAAGCCTCGCAGCCTCCATAAGTTTGGGGCACAAGTGTGTAAGGTGGTCATCGGTATAAATTTTATAAGGAAACTTCACCTTACGTTTCCATTTCTTGCCCTCCCCAGCATTATCATTTTGTTTCCCATTATTATCTTTGTCCTTGGGTTTATTATTATTCTTCCCACCCTTACGATTATTTTGACCTTTCCTTTTATTCCCATTTGGTTGTTGGTCACCATTTGGGTTCTTCGGCGATTGCAAAGAATGTAAATCCGTCGATTGGGTGGGTTTGGAGGATCCAGATGAAGCTGGCCCTCCAACAAACTTCGTTTCCAAGTCTATGGATTTTACATTGGCGGACCCTACAATGCCATCGACATGAGGTCTGAGATTCTGTCTAGGATCGTGATTTGGCCGCGGTGTGTCTGGAAGAAGGTGGTATAACATCCCAGACTAAGCATATATCAAATCAAGTTCCTGGGCTCTAAATATATCTTCCTCCTCACTGAAGACCCCGAAAGTAGCAATGTCCTTTGAAATAGGAGTGTGCAAAGACTTTAGGAACCATTCTAGAAGAAAGTTCGGGGGTATAGGAATATTAACCAACCACCTTTGCCTACGCCATTCCTGGATCTAGTCCGATATGTGAGTTTCGGTACCCTGGCGTAAAGTCAACAAAAGTTCAAGGCTAGCATCATAACAAATGGGAAGTTTAAAGTGGTTGAGAAAGGCTAGCACCAACTGATGAAAAGACACATATGTCCCCCTAGGTATCTCAATGTACCATTGCGACGTGACTCCAATGAGGGTGCGTTGAAACAATCGTAATCTAATAGAATTATGATTCAGAGAATTCGATGAGCACCAATGGTGAAAAGTAGTGACGTGATCACCAGGGTCTTCACCATTCTAATCGTCAAAATTTGGAATGTTTGAAGGAAGTTTGGTAGGGACAGGGGGCCATGTGGGATCATGACTCACCAGGTCATTCATTATTTTAGACAAGTCTGGAAAATTAAGTGTGGTCAGAAAGGGAATACGGGGTTGCGACTCCTGGCCCCATCCTCCCGTGAAAAATTGTGTGTTAGGAACTACATTCCATCTAGGATTCTGGTAAGGACCAAAACCTTGTCCAGAATTAAAAGAACCTCTTCCAGGCTGATTTGTAAAATATGTATTGGGCATCATTCCAGCAGGAATGTTCTGATAAGGGTTATGAAAATTGCCCCCAGTTGGATTAGATCAAAGCTGAGGGTTGTTAAAATTGCCCCCAACTGGATTAGATCCAAGTTGGGGAGTGCCCAAAGTGTAATACTGACCTCTTCCAGGTGGGAACCCAGAGGATTGAAGTGGATTTGTCATGCCAAAATGATTGGTCGGAATCGTGTAATATACCAGATATAAAATGTATGCAGAATAGAAATAAAATGCTAGAAATGGCAGAATAACAACAATATAACCATAACATTCACCACAATAGCACTAAAATGATAAGGGAATAATAACATAAATAGCACTTTGAATCTGAAAGCAATGTTCACGGGCCTCTTCGAGGGGGCAACCTCCAGTTGAGCAGAGCTCTATTACAATAATATCCAAGCTAGGGTTCTCATACCCTCGACTCCTATTTATACTAAAAAGAAGTATCTAGAGGAAGATCCTTCTAGAAGCAGAAGATTCTATTAGGTCTTCTTACATCCGCCCTATTCTATTTTATTGAAATGCCTTATTAATATTGACCTTTATTACATCCGAATATATTGTTCTACCTATGTGCGGGTTAGGACCCTAACATGTCCTCCCCCTTAAAAACAACCATGTCCTCAAGGCTTGAGATGAGGAAATTGTTGCAGAATGGTAGTTGGTTCCCAAATGGAATCTGCTGGAGTTGTATCTTTCCACTAGACTAGCACTTCCTTGATGGTTCTCTGACGTAGGTGACACTCACACTGGTCCAAAACTTCTTCTGGCTATAGCCAAATGGATCCTTCTTCAGCTAACTCTGGAAGGTTGGTTTGAATTTGGCACTTAGCTCCAATCACCTTCTTTAAGCATGAAACATGAAAAACAAGATGTAGCTTCGAATGGCTAGGCAAAGCTAACTGATAGGATACTTGTCCCACATGCTTGATAATGGTATAAGGACCATAAAATTTGGGTGCTAGCTTCTGACAATGCTCTGCCTTGAGGGAAGTTTGCTTGTAATGTTGTAGTCGAAGAAACACATGATCCCCTTCTACAAATTGGCGTTCAAAGCGACCTTGATCTGCTTCTTTCTTCATGCAATTCTGTGCCGTGAACAAATTCTCTTTGAGTGTACGGATAATAGCCTCTTGAGATATAAGTGTTAGGTCAACCGCCTGGACATTCGAGGCACCTAGTAAGTATGAGAGAACTGAAGGTGGCTTATGTCCATATACTGCTTCAAAAGGATTCATGCGTGTAGCTATATGGTATGAAGTGTTGTACCACCATTCAGCTAGGGGTAACCATTGAGCCCACTGATTTTTATTTTCCGAGGCAAAAAACCTCAAACATGTTTCCAAACACTTGTTGACAACTTTCGTTTGGCCATTAGTCTAGGGATGATAAGTCGTGCTGAGATGCAATTCGATGCCTTGTATCTTGAACAGTTCTTGCCAAAAATTGCTTGTGAAAGTTGGGTCACGATCAAAAATAATAGAGTGCGGCATGCCATGAAGCTTGAAGACCTGATCCATGAAAATTTGAGCCATCATGGATGTTGTAAACGGGTGTTGAAGAGCACAGAAATGAGCATACTTGGAAAGGCGATCAAGAACCACCATGATGACTGATTTATTTCCCGATTTGGGCAAGCCGGTAATAAAATCCATAGAGATATCCTTCCAAATAGTAGGTGGAATCGGGAGTAGTTGTGTTAGGGTCCTAACCTGCACATAGGTAGAACAATATATTCGGATGTAATAAAGGTCAATATTAATAAGGCCTTTCAATAAAATAGAATAAGGCAGATGTAAGAAGAACTAATAGAAGATTATGCTTCTAGAAGGATCTTCCTCTAGATGCTTCTTTTTAGTATAAATAGGAGTCGAGGGTATGAGAACCCTAGCTTGGATATTATTGTAATAGAGATCTGCTCAAATGGAGGTTGCCCCCTTGAAGAGGCCCGTGAACATTGCTTTCATATTCAAAGTGTTATTTCTGTTATTATTCTCTTATCATTTTAGTGCTATTGTGGTGAATGTTCTAGTTATATTGTTGTTATTCTGCCATTTCTAGCATTTTATTTCTGTTCTGCATACATTTTATATTTGGTATATTGCAAGTGGTACCAAAGCACTTTCCTTGGCAGAAAGTGTGGGTTAAATTTTTTTTTCAGGGTAGAGACGTATTCCTGCGTCTTTAAGCCACGGAGATATGCCATTACACACATAAACCTGCGGTTGAGGGATTCATACACGCGGAAAATACAAGTGGTACTTAAGCGCACATTTGTTGGCCACCCTTGTAACCCTTTTTGGTACCCTTTCGAGTGGTAGTGCATCAGGAAGCACCTGTGTACAAATCAGCCTAGATTACTTGAAGCCCTCTTTAGATAAAAAGATCAGTCACCTAACTTCTATAGTGTCACCGAGAACAACACTCGGGAAGATACTCTCTAGTACCTAGGTAGTCAGGTAGTATGGCTAAGCATATGGTCTATCCTCCTTAGTTAGTGCCCTGAGATATTGGGCCGAGTACTACTGTTGGACCTCGCACATATATCAGAGAGCTATAGCATAGGCCAAACCCTTGTCCGTAGAACCCTTGAATACCTAACCCTTGGGGACATAAACATAAACAAATTAAAAAATACAAGATCTATTGTCGGGCAACTGTGTTCAAGTTGCCAAGTAAATACACATTTCTTTCTGGTTAAGCATTTGTGCATCTGCTCTCTGTAGTATTCTTCAGACCAGAGTATAACTCCATAGGTGTAAAAAAAGTATGGAATTTTTTTCACCATTATTTGAGACCTATTCCATTGGATTCATCTCTTCGCCCTTATCACATTCATCCATATCATTTTTCAAAAAAAAAAATTGACCCCGCCCACTCCTTTTCGGTTCCCTCATCCTCATGGCCCATACCCGTAGCCAAGACTTGGAAGCTCGCTTCAACACCTTGCAATCTGGTCTCATCGAAACCCAACAAGAAGTGAAACAACTCAGTGCCAATGTTGCAGCCATCAATACAACCATGCAGTCCTCAATGGAGGAAATCAAACAAGACCTCACCACCCAGCTTGAATCAGTCTTTTCGGTACTCTACACCAAACCACATATCCCTACAGATAACCCTTCCTCTTCCTCACCTCCACATCCTGAAGGTGACCATTCCTCTCATTCCAATAACTTTCAGAACCATCACTTTCAACGTGACCTACGCCTTCTACGGGTGGATGTGACCAAATTTGATGGCTCGGACCCCACTGGTTGGGTAACCCAAATGGAACATTATTTATATTTATACGGCATTACAGATGACTTGGCCAAACTCTGGTATGGTTTTCTCCATCTAGATCAAGAACGGTGGCATTGGTGGCAATGGAGAAAAATTTATCATCAAGGGTATATTGCTTGGACACACTTTGTGGCAGAGCTTTATGAACACTTTGACACTGACACCAACCATTTGGGCTGTTTGACAAAGTTGAAAAAATTAGGAACAGTGGAATACTTTATAGCTTCCTTTGAGAGCCAGACTTTTAGAACAAAGGGCATGTCTGATGCCTTTTTCTGAGAGTGTTTTATCAGCGGCCTCAAGGATGATATTCAAGCACATGTCCTCATGGCTCTACCTCAGAGTTGGGTGGAGGCTACTAAAAGAGATAAAGAAGCACAACATGTGGTATCCTCTCAAAACCGAAAACCCTCCTTTATCCATCGCCCTAAACCAATAAATCCCATTACTCCCTCTGCTCCACTAAAGATCCAAAAATTGAGCAGGGCTAAAATGGTTGAATGCCAACTCAAAGGCCTTTGTTATAACTGTGATGACAAATATTTCCTGGGCCAAAAGTGTAAAGAACAAAATCTTTTTATGGCCATCTCTAAGGACATTTCGGAAGAGGATGTAGAAACTCCCCTTGTGTCTGAGTCACCTAAATCCACTAACATAACCCCTCCCTCAGACCCTCCCGAAGTAGAACCGTTCATTTCCCTCAATGCTCTCACTAGCTTCTCCGCTCCCCAAACCCTCAAGCTAATCGGGTACATCAAGCATCGGAAGACCATTATTCTGGATGATAGTGGCATCACCCATAATTTTATTCATCGCCGCATTGCCCAAGAAACTCATTGCTACATCCATGTCTTCAATAATTTCCAAATCATGATTGCCAATGGTGGTTCCATGAAATGTGGAGGGCGTTGTGAAAATGTGCGTCTCCAAATTGGTGACTACCACCTGAAATCCCATATGTTTTCTATCGACATGGGAGGTTGTGACATTATGTTGGGTGCAGACTGGCTAAGGACTTTGGGTCCCATTCTCATGGATTTTAAAGACTTAACCATGCAATTCGATCGGGAGGGACACCCATATAAGTTCCAATGCATCATTTTCGATTCACCTGAGATCATTAGTTCCCATCGCATGGAAAAGATGCTCAAAAAAGGTCATTCGGGTGTTATCACCCAATTCCATGCCATACAAGCAACAGAGACACCCTCGGTCCCACAAGACCTCCAAGCCATCCTTTCTAAACATCAATTTGTCTTTTCCACTCCCCAAGGACTCTTTCCTTTCCGTGGTGTTCATGATCATTCCATTCCCCTTGTACTCGGAAGCCTTCCTCCCAATATCCGTCTATATCGTCACCCCTTTTCCCAAAAGAATGAAATTGAGAAAATGGTCTAGGAACTCCTTAATGTAGGCATTGTCCACCCTAGTATGATCCCCTACTCTTCTCCCGTGGTCATGGTCCTAAAGAAAGAAGGTTCTTGTAGAATGTGTCCTGACTTCCGTGCCCTCAACAAACTTACCATCAAAGACAAATTCCCCATTCCTGTCATTGATGACCTCCTGGATGAATTGAGTGGCGCCCAATTCTTCACTAAACTGGATATTTGTTTGAGCTACCACCAGATACGTATGAAAGAGGCAGACATTCCCAAGACTTCCTTTAGAACTCATGAGGGTCACTATGAGTTTTTGGTCATGCCCTTTGGCTTGTGTAATTCCCCCTCCACCTTCCAAAGCCTCATGAATCACGTCTTCCGTCATTTTATATGCCATTTTTTCTTAGTTTTCTTTGATGATATCCTCATCTATAGAAAAACCTAGACAGACCATCTTGCTCATGTGGATCGAGTTCTCCATCTACTCTCTCAACACCAACTTTTCCT
>JZKD02S1608014.1:448651-481152 GCA_000966675.3 Picea glauca | reverse complement strand
GGATGATGAAATTGATTAGGGATTTTGGTTGAGGTATGTTACAGATAGAGGTTGTATAACAATGAGGTTGTGGCACATGGTTTGATGTAATGGCTTATGGTATTTGGTTTCTAGAGAAATTTTTGATGGTTATATTGTTATATGTATTTGGTATATGGTTGAGGTACGTGTTAGGTACATGGTTGAGACAAGTATTTGATGAGTTGGCACATACATTAGGTGTATAGTTGATGATGTTGGTACATCTTGATGAGTCATAGTTGATGAGTAGTTGATGCATGATTGCTACATACTTGGTACATGGTTGGAGGCACTTGTTAGTAGTATTTTTGACACATGGTTTATGGATGATGTAGCATACTTGTCTTGGTATATTATTAGAATCACATATTGATCTTGGTGATGATTATGAGTTGTTGTGTTATGCTTGGTTGATGCACATCTTGGTGATATTGTGCATATGGTTGAGATTTTCCTTGGTGATTGATCTTGGTGAGTAGATATGATTTGGTTGATAATATTGATGAGACAGGTTGTTGTGATAGGTTGTTTGGACAAGTTATTGTGACAGGTTATTTTTATAGGTTTGGTGCATGGTTGATGCACTTGTTTATGGTACAGGTTGAGGTACAGGTTGATGCATGGTACATGTTGGCACAGGTTATTTGTATAGGTTGTTTACAGGTTATTTGTACAGGTTTATTACAAGTTTTATGGTACATGTTATAGGTTGTTTGGTGTAGGTTGATTGGTACAGTTTTACAATAGTATATATCACAGTGATAGTGTGACAGTGGTTCTGTAATTCTACTTATATTTCAGGGTGGCTGGACAGGGCAAGGATAGGTGGTTTTATCCACCTTCCGATTGTAGCCAAAGAACATAGGGGGTTATAGCCTCCTTCTGGTTGTAGCCAGAGAATTGGGGATTTGGAGATTCCCTCAGGTCGTAGCCTGAGAAACTAGGGGGTTGGAGCCTCATTCCAGTTGTATATGGATAATTGGAAGTTGTTGCTTCCTTGAATTTAATTCTTGACACATAAGAAAATCATTCTATGGTTTTCTCCCGCGTTGGGTTTCCACGTAAATATTGGTGTATTGTGCATTGTGTGGATGTGTTTGTTATTGTTTATTATGAACTGATGAATGTTAATGCTTATGACATAGTAAGATATTGATGTTGAACAGATGAACATGGTTGAATAAGTAAAATAATATACTTTGTGGTTTAAAGGATTGATAATTGGTATAATTGATCATTATTGATTCACCCCCCCGCTCAGTAATCCAACACAAGTGTACTCATCCTGTAAGGGGTCTTGGATAATGGGGATGCTCCAGGCATCAGATTGATGAAGAATTCAATATCTCTTTTAGGGGGTAATCTGGGTATTTATTTAAATACATATTCAAACTCCTTTAGGACTGTATAATCTTCAATATTTGGTACCTTATCTTTAGGTGTCTCTTCCATATGCGCTGAAAATATTTGACACCCTTTTCTATAAATTTTCTTCAAATGCAAGATGGAACAAAGGAAGAATAAAAGAAATATGGAACAATGGAAGAAAATAAAGATGGAACAAAGGAAGAAGGGGACTAAGCCACCATTCTTTACAAATAATTCTCAGGGACACCCAAATTCTAAAGAACCCATAATGACCAAGATAGTGGGGCAAAGACTAAGGCATCCACCTTTTCAATGTCCAGGTTGTGGGGGAGATCATATGTACATAGATTTCCCTCACAGAGGTGAAAATGTGAGGACTGTTCACAACGTACAACAAGTCGATACAATGGAGGACATGGGTACAAATGTACCTAGGATATATGTAGCCTTAGAACATAAGAAAGTTAAGTTTTAGTCACATATGATTGAAGTGGAAGGTAATATCAAAGGTAATATCAAAAACCAAACCATTGTTATGTTAATTGATTTAGGAGATATTCATAGTTATCTAGATCCTAAGATGGAGGAAAGATTTAATTTTCCAAGAAGCAAGCTTGGAAAATCTTGGTTGGTGTAGCTGGCTACAGGAGATAAAATAAAAATTAATGAGATGGTTAAGGCATGCCCAATGGACATGAATGGACTGAGAACCAGGGAATATTTGAACACCATACCTTTAGGTTTATATGACTTCCTAATTGGTATGGATTGGTTGGACGAACATCATGTTGTCCTAGACTATTATAATAAGGAATTTACCTGCTTGGATGAGGAAGGGACCTTAAGGACAGTCAGGGAATTCCTAGGGAAGTAACCATCAAAGAAGTTTCAACCACGCAACTAAAGAAAATTTATAGGAAAGGGTGTCAAATATTTGCAGTGAATATGGAAGAGACACCTAAAGATAAGGTACCAAATATTGAATATTATACATTCCTAAAAGAGTTTTAAGATGTATTTAAATAAATACCTAGATTACCCCCTAAAAGAGATATTGATTTCTCTATCAATTTGATGCTTGGAGAAGCCCCAATATCCAAGACCCCTTACATGATGAGTACACCAGAATTGAAGGAATTGCAATTGCAACTTGAAGATATTTTGAAGAAGGGGCAATTGCATATACGCCCAAGTGTGTCACCTTGGGATGCCCCAGTATTATTTGTGAAGAAAAAGGATGGAACATTGAGACTTTGCATTGACTTGAGGCATTTGAACAAAGTAACTTTGAAGAACAAGTATCCTTTGCCAAGGATCGATGACCTCTTTGATCAACTGAAATATACAAACATATTCTCCAAGATTGATCTCAAGTCAGGCTATCATCAGGTAAGAATTAAATATGAATACATCAACAAGAATTTATTCTGAGAAAGGATGGTCATTATGAGTTCACAGTGGTTCCATTTGGGTTATCAAATGCACCAGTTGTCTTCATGTATTTAATGAATGGTATTTTCATAGAATACTTAGATAATTTTTTCATTGTCTTTTTGGATGACATTCTTATATATTCTAGGTTGGAGGAAGAACATGAGAAACACTTGAGGATGGTATTATAGGTATTGAGGGAGAATTAATTGTATGCCAAATTGAGCAAGTGCTCATTCTATCAAAAACAAATTCATTATTTGGGCCATATCATTTCAGAGGAAGGTATAGCATTGGAGCCAGAAAAGATAAGGGCTATTGAAGGATAGTAAACACCAAGGAATGCCTCTAAGGTAAGATGATTCATGGGACTTTCCAGTTACTACATGAGATTTATTGAGGGTTTCTCAAAGATTGTGCAACCAATCACTTCCTTACAAAAGAAGGGTGTGAATTTTGAGTGGACAACAAATTGTGAAAGGAGTTTCCAACACTTGAAGCATTTATTAACAAGTGCTCCAATACTAAGGATTGTTGATCCAAATGAAGACTTCATTGCATGCACCGATGCATGTATGAAGGGATTGGTGGAGTCCTTTGTCAAAATGGGTATATTGTATGATATGAATCAAGGAAGTTGAAGGAGAATGAAAGACACTATGCTACACATGATTTGGAGTTGGCAGCCATACTGCATGCCTTGAAGATGCAGAGGCACTACCTCATGGAGAAAATATTCGAGTTGAGGACAGATTATAGTGGTCTGAAATATTTATTTGGACAACCAACTTTAAATGCCAGGAAAATAAGGTGGTTAGAATTCCTCGGTGAATATAACTTTGATATAAAGAATATCAAAGGTAAAGAGAACAAGGTGGTTGATGCACTTAGTAGGAGGGTTGTTGGCCCTTGACCAAGTTTGGAGGATCCTTGGTCATGTTTGAACTACTTTTTGGACTTCGACAGGTTGTCGAAGATGGAGCGCAAGTTGAAGCAGAGATCGCGGGATCTCAGCCCCTTTTAGGGATTTTTGGGTTTTGGGCTTATGTAACAGGAATGGGATGTCGGCCCATGGGTTTACCCATGTTTAGGCCCATTTTGTAATGTATAAATAGAAATATAGGTGATGTAGGAAGTAGTTTGATCTATGTTATCGAAGGAGGCAGGTCACAGTGTGTGCTAAGTGCTAAGTGTTAATTGCTAAGTGCAAGTGGTAATTGTAATTGCTTTGTGCATATTGTGTGAGGCTTGCAAAGCTAAGTTCTATTGAAGTTACTTCACACACACATAGGATTTATTTTTCCTAAGGTTTTTCCTCATTTATTAGTCATAATTAGTCATTATCCAGTCTCCTATATTTTAGGAGAGAATATTCCACTTGGAAAATATTCTCTTTCAGTTGACACTTATGTTTGACTAGTTTAGTTGAGTTTAGATGTTGCATTGGTTTTGTCACCATGCAACATTGGGATCATCACCAACTAATGCACACTTTCCTTGGGATCATCACCAGACTGACACATTACTCTTGATTCCTTGATTTAAATCATCACTACTCTATGTTCAGTCAGTTAACTGAAGACTAGTTGACTAGTTAACTCAGCTAGGTAGCAGTTCACTCCCATAACTGCCTGAGAGACTAGACTAGGTGGCAGTTTACTCCCCTAACTACTAGTGTGTGTCCAGATCACTCTAGACCACCACCATGGATCATCAGTTATTCATGTATCCTATATCTATTGTAAATTATTCACTCTTTGAGTGTGGAATACTGTTAATGAGAATTCTTCCATTATTTCTATCTTGCTTCTTCTTTCTCAATTTCTCTCTGCAATTTTCTAGCTAGATCTATTCTGTGCAGGTTCAACACATTTACAAGTGCAAGTGATTGTAAGAAAATGTGTAAGGGTTTTTGTTGTACTTCGGGGAAGGAGGATCTAGCAAGGTGTGCAGATATCCTTTCCTCTGCGAAGTAAGATACCATGGCTTTGTGCATGTAGAAGATTGACAGAAAGAAATAAAGAAGAAGAGTTGGTGGACGTAGCCCCAGGGTGGGGGTGAACCACGTATATCTTGCATTTTGATTTCTATGTTATTTATGTTTGTTCTCTTGTTTATGTGGTTAAATTCTTAGTGCATTGATGTATGTTAGATGAATCTGATATGATAGCTTAGTGCTGAATAATGTAAATGAATGCTAGATATGATATATGTTTGTATGCTTAGTGCCTATTGGATCTGTATAAACACTACATTGATATGATCTATAAACTAAGGCTGAATATTAACGAACTATAACTGCTAATTCCTTTGTTAAGGTGTTATAATCACAAATATGTGTCCCAGCTAAGGTTGCAGACACTGGAGTCCTGCAACCACCCCTACCTCTACCTCGAGTGAGACTTTATCTGCTTCGTAGGTGTTGTCGAAAGGGTTGGTAGTTAGGGTTTTGTTGGTGCTTTTTTGTAGCGTTGAAATCTAGGTCTTCCCCTATGCCAACAAAGGGTTCCATTGTCGAGATCAAAACTGTGATTGTTGGGAACTGAAGGAAAGAAATAAATCTTTTTGTGTAGATTTGTTGCCTTAGTGCACAATATTCTACTTAACCTATAAAGCTCTGTGCTAAGAAGGGAATTCAGATCCTAAGAAAAGAGGTATGATCTCGAAGCTTTGTGCTCTGATAAAGGTAAGAATAGTAAAAATTCGTAGATATGGAATATTGAAAGGTAAGAATAGTGAAAAGTCTTATATCTGGAAGCTTTAAAGGAAAGAATAGTGAAAATTATTAGATCTGAAATCTTTGTGCTCTGCTGAAAGTAAGATTACTGGAAATTTTTGGTTCAAGAGTATAGATCTAGGTATGTTTGATAAAAGTTATCATATTCATAAAACTAGGGTACAATTAGATGAAAGAAGGCTTGATATGTGTGGATCTAATAGAAATAATGAAAGATATGTTATTCCTATGCATAGAAAGAATGTTTGGACTAACAAATGGATGCAGGATCCTAGAAATGTTTTTTTTTTTAGGTCAGCTACTATGATCCTAGTGCGTAGTTCAGGAAAGGTTGGGAATCATTTAAGAAAAAAAGAGGATTAACCCTTTGTTACAGTTGCAGAATACCAAGAGATCTTGCTAAGGAATGCCCTGGAAGAAGACCTAGTTATCTTTGTTGTAAAGCTATGGACCATGAAGTTTTAGATTTCCCTAGAATGATTGCTAATCTTGACAGAATAAATATGAGACAAGAAAACCTTGAGGAAGGTCACGAAACTGAGACCGTGGAAGAACCTCAGACAGAATCAGAGACTGTACTACTGCAAATGAAAGAAACCCTAAATAATCATAGATATATCAACTTATTAGAGATCTTCAAAGAAAAAGAATGCATAGAAACAAGAATAGGAAACTTCGACATAGACTATGTTTTGGATGAGGAAACATAGGTAAATATCATGACAGAAAGAAATTGGGAAGCTTTAGGAAATCCTGATATGACTCCTTCATTGGGAGGAATAGGATTATTCAAGGGAAATTTGATAACCCTATGTGGAAGACTCACCCATGTATCTATGAGTGCTCATGGAGCTTCGACAGAGGAAGATTTTGAGGTTGTTAGATTCATTGAGAACAATGCTCCATTTACTATGTTATTAGGAAAAACCTGGATCAAGAAAGATCAGAACAGAAGAAAAGAAGAGGAGGCCCTAGAACAGAAAAAGCAGGAATTGAATGATTTCATGACTAAGAAGATAACACACTTTATTGCAGAACATGAGAAGAGATCGAAGCTACTGAGAACTAGAAACTTGGATCACGAAGTTGAAAGAACATAAGAAGATTCACAGGCGAATAGAGCACCTACCCGAGATAGAGAAGAAGTATTAGTCTCTAATCCTATGAAAGAATCTCAACAACGCAAAGCTTCTATGCCAAAAGAAGACAAGAATCAGAATGGAAAGAGGAATACTAAGACAAAGATCACTGGGAAGAAGGCTAGAAAACTCAGCAAGAAGAGAGCAAAGGTCGAAAAGTTATAGAAGGGCCCAGAGGGAACTTCACGGAAGGAAGATTTGCAAAATTGGAACTTCGTTGGGATATCAAAACAATGCCCCATAGAAATTCGCCATGGTGAAGTGATATGACCTTTGGAAGAATTATAACCATTGAACAATGTTCCAGAATGGTTAGAACAACAGTTATGATCAGAAATATCGCCAGTGGACCATTGGGACCGCACCACAACGGAAAAAATTGCATTAATGGAAAGCTTCTTATCCATTGGAAAGATTCGTTACATCGTGTCTACTTAGTCCATCAAATGTTGCACTGAGAACACTTATGTGAATTGTATCAGAGATAAGAAAAGAACCCATTGATACCATGCTATGATTAGTAAGATCGACATCGATTCTATTGCTTTGAGAACTCATCCATCCACCCTAGTTTTATGATCGAGAGCGTGCATGTCAGACGAGCTCAGTGCTATGGAGAAGTCAATCGAGGAAGTTTTAATTGATATGATGGATGAGAGAGTGATGTATATAGGAATTCAAGCTTCATCGATGCGAGGAGTGCAAGCCTCTCCATCGACTGCTCATGGATCCGGACCATCCCGACCAGCAGCAGAGAAGAGAACCAAGCACAAATATGGTCTATCAAACGCAAAGTTAATCCTAGCCATCTTACCTGACTACATCCTGCCTCTGGCTGGCGCAGTGAGTCATGACAGTATCCCAAGGGACTTTGATTACACCATGGTTACTGCATACCTCCCAAAGGGGATACGTGCAGTCATAATACAGCAAGATAAGATTGCAACATTGAAGTTCAACAAATTCAACCTAGGTGACTGAAATAATTACAGCATGCTTTCTCCTTACAAGTATCTGACCTGGACAAAGGGGAAAAGTTGAAAAATAATCCCCCATCCATGGACTATGAACCTTGCGCAATCCACCCTCTTAAACATGATGAAGATCCCACACTTTGGAAGGCAAGTTCCTATGTTAAGCTCCTACTATCATGTTACCATGGCGGATACCTATGGCTAGATAGATGCATTACAGTCGATCCGACGTTGATCCATAGGATCACTGGATTGAGCATACAAGGACCTGAACCGCAAGACTTCTACCCAGGGAAGGCTTGCGACCACGCCCTAGCACAACGAATTAAGGACACTTACGACATTGTAGAAAAGGGAACGTGAGGCTAAAATGTAGCTTCCATCCAGAATGGCGCAGTGTGCCTGGACTACCATCTGATCACAAGGAAGCTAGTGAGGAAGAACTGACCTACTCTCAGGTCACAGGATTCATTGTTGACCTAGCGAAGAAATGTGTAGAAGGAATCCATATGAACTGGGTGAAGTACTTGGTCAACCAACTGGAATTAGACTGTTGCGAAGCTCAATATTCGGGTTATGAGTTCCACTTTAGCTGACTCCTGAACCTCATCGCATTTACTGCTTGGGAAATGCTAGAAGGTACAACCTCCCCAGACATTGAGTTGTTCAAGCCACTCACTGTGAAGTTCACCATGCTTTGGTACTCGAGCAATATGGGGAAATAGTCACATTCTAACGCAGTGTTTCATACCTATTATCTTTAGCTTAAGAGGGCTATCGAATTTGTCCCTCGCATGACACCGAACACCCTGCATCGGTTATGACCCCTCATGAAGTTTCGTACAAATTGACACTTCATTTATATCACATCGCGCGTAGATGAGCATAAATAAGAGCTTCAATCGTACTACAAGATCACAGAGGAGGATATTGAAGAGATCACCAAGGACTGGTCAGTAGAACTCTTCATCCCCATAGACCCCACAAAAATGTCAAACCCTGAACTAATCGACAGCCCTGAGACTACTCATGAAGCAAAGGATCGTCATGGACCCAACAGAAGGAACAATACCAAAGAGGTCTATAACTTGAGCAATGCATCGGAAGGAACTGCTTCAGTATCACCTGGATGAGGGGGTGATGATGAAGTAGAAGATACAAATGGCAAAGAGGACCAGCAGAATCAAGGTGAAGTAACACTACCTAGGGACCCTTATAAGAGTATGATCCCTTGAATAAAAGGAATCTTTCTCCTATGAAACCCACTTCTCGAAAGAAATCCAGAGAAACCTTGACTAAGATACAGACCATGCTCATTGTATATGACTTCAACTTTATCATTGCAACTGTAGAAGATGCCTCACGAGACATATTGCAGAAACACGAAGCCAAGAAGGAGGAGATGTATGATAGAATCAAGGTTGAAGTCAGATGGGTACAACAGGCCCTTCAATCCAGCCGTGTAGTATCCATTGTGCCCCCACCATAAGAAGCACCTGAGTTGGGAGATAAGCCTGCCTAACTCTATAGACTAGCTGATGCAACCGAAGACTGCCTTCATCGTGCACAGGAAGAAACTGAACAGGCCATAGAGGCCCTAAAGCAAGTATAAAAAGTAGTCATAGAGAAACCCCGAGTTGCGCAGCAAGAGAAGGTTTCCCTCCAAGCTAAGTTTGAAGAAGAGAAAGTGCATATCTAGCAAGAGAAAGAGCAGTTGCTCGCAGAGAAGGTGGGAGTAAAAGAAGCAGTCAGTAGAGCACTTCACTCTATGATAGGCTTAGAGAAAAAGGAGGAATACCCAGTGGAAAACCAAGTAGAACAGCTCGCGGAAGCTATGTAATAGCTTCAACAGAGAATCACAGACCTTGAGCTATGAACAGTGCCAAGTACCCCGCAGGACGTGCGAGATCAAAGAGAAGCCATTGCCCGGAGTGCAATTGAGAGGATCATAGCATTCACTCTGGAATCCAAACAACTAAGTGCTTGCAGTGCACAGAATTATGAGAGACTCACTGAAGATACTGAGCTGAAGGTACTAGAGTCACAGCTCCAGGAGGCAAAGAAGAAATAAGCAATAGTATAGGCGCAGTTGAAGTTCCTGTCACCATTTGAAAGGATGAAGTGATCCCAAGAACAACGCACTACTCAAAAGTAGGTCCACACCATTCAGAGAAAAGTCATGGAAGTGACCCAAAGGCTCCAACTAGTCTAGGATGAAGCTTGCCAACTGTTTGAGGAGATTGAAGGTTGAGGCATTGTTATCAGACAAATAGGCAGGTGCGACCACTAACAGATCTCCCTAGATCCTCTTGGATCTAGAACAAAATAGGACATGACATGACTCTTTCCCTAAGTTGTAACCATTGAATCTGCTAATAAGAAGGAATAAGTGACATACCTTTATATCGCTTCCTTAGGTATCTGTTGTTCCCGCTTCATTCTGGTATTCTCGTGACGTCAAGTCCAAGACAACACAAACCAACCAAAGTGAAGATAGCAGAGTATATTCAATGTCAACCTATGCATATGATCAAGGAATTACACAATAAAGTAAGAGTGACTTTATGGGAAAGGGACATGTCGTTGTATCATATTAATTGAAAGTAGAAGATACAACCTGATCTCCTTGATGTCACAAGCTTCCTTTCACTGACCCTTGGTTCCAACACACACACTTTCTTAGTACTTGTATGAAGAAGATCCAATACCTCTTGATAGACCAAATAGAGCCTTCAAGCTTCTGTCCAAGCAGGGTTCTTCACACAATTCTTTCACCAATTCTTCATTCAATCTTGCTTAACCTTTTCCATGAGAAACATTTCAATATATAGGAAAAGGAGAGATGGTTACATGGATGAGGATGATCCCATCAAATCTGAGGAGTCAATAAAATGACAACCATGCAAATGCCAACTCATTTTCTAGAAGATTCTTTTCTATAACCCTCGAGACTTCTTCTCCTTTCCAAGATTAAAAACAGGTTCGCACCCTATATATGGAGCAGACTGCGAGAATTTCGCACCCTAAGTGTGGGTGGCCTGGAAGAATGAAGGATTCTCGCACCCTAGACCATAGGCAGCCTACGAACTCATCTTAAAAATATGTTTTTGGAAGAAGACAAGAGCCACTTTTCTCAAGCAAAAGGTCTTTGTTGGGAGCCTGAATACATCACTGTTGAGACATCACCAAAGTGACCAAAATCATGTGTAACAGGCGTAGAGTTGGAACAAGTAGTCACTGCAGTTGAAAAACGTTTAGAGGGACTTGTCAACGAAGCAGTCATCCAAGATTTTGTCGAGTAGGAGGCCCTGGCACAGTAATAGGTCAAAGCAAGTCGAGCCAAGCGCGAGGCTTTTGAAGCACAACTACCTCGACCAGAGCGGCTCAGGATGAGTCATGGGTGAGTGTTGGGGGCTTGTTGGCCCTTGACCAATTTTGGAGGATCCTTGGTCATGTTTGACCTACTTTTGGGACTTGGACAGGTTGTCGAAGACGGAGCGCAAGTCAAAGAAGAGATTGCGGGATCTCGGCCCCTTTTTACGGCTTTTTGGGTTTTGGGCTTATGTAACGGAAATGTGATGTTGGCCCATGGGTTTACCCATGTTTAGGCCCATTTTATAATGTACAAATAGAAATCTGGGCGATGTAGGAATGTAATACCCCTAGGTAGAACCTCAATTGTACATATAATTGTAAATGTAAATAGGATTATAGGATGGTGAGCCATTGGAACATGGTGTTGGTGTTGCGCACACTTCGGTAAGTGAATGGTAGTGACCTAAAAGTGCACAGAGTTGAGTTATCTATGACTACATATGTATTGAGGCCGAAGTTCCTCTGTGGTTATTAGGCTAGAGAGAGAAATGTTAAATGGCCAGTGAGACAACATTGTAATATGTAATCACATGTAAATATTAATGAAAATACATCGCTACTGCAGACCAACCATGTAAAAGAGTGTGGGGGACTAAACTCCACTAGTTAGGATAAGGGGGCTAAAACTTAAGGATAAGGGGCTAATCCCAAAGGAATATTATATTAATATTCCTTAAAGTATAAAGTATGGATAATTATTTTATCCTAAGTTTAAGGATGGGGACAAGTGGGCCCAAGGTAGTTCTCAACATGACAAGTGTCAATTCAGGAATATGCATACATATAGTTTGGACTTAGTTCATTTTCCTATCATTCCATCATCATTATCTCACTCATTCATATGTCCTCCATACCTTCTTGTTACTATCATTGTATATGTGCCATGGTTATCTCGGAGCTGGACTAAAGAAGCGAGTTGTGATCAATCCTGTAGGATATTGAAGAGGCGTGTTTTCAGGCTCGTGAGCATTCTCTCTAGGTGAGAGAATTATTGGTAATTTATTCTTGAAGGTGCCAAACTACAGCTACAGGGATTTGATACTTCCTTTTTGGCCTATTGTTGAAGCCCTGAAAGGTAAGTGGGGTGGTCGAGGGATTGTTGAGTAGAGAAGGGGCACACTTCTTGGGGTGGGACAAGCATGTGGGGAATGAGGGACTATAGGATGTTAGTTTGAGTTGGCACTTGTGACTGGATTTTCCTATTGTATGAGATACCTTAGCTGGGTTAGGAATCCTTTTCCCAGGTGAAGTTTAGTCCCAACTCAGGGGTGACACACTACTTAGATTTATGAGCAGTGCGGTCTAAGGCTGGGAGGAACTTGGAAGGTCTGCATGCAGTTGGTATTATTTTAATCAGAGAAAGTGTCAATTTGTGTTAATTCATGTGTTTCATTAATATTTATGCATTTTTTTTCATGGGTTTTTTTCCTATGTATGTTGCATGCATATTTCTATTATTATTTTGTGTGAATCTATGCATTTGCAGAGTATTTTTATAATTTAAATTTGTATCAGAGTTCAAAATTTAAGTGGCATAGCCCAGCAGGTGGTTGGGGATGCTACAAGGCCTTTTCTACCAGTTCTTGTGTCTCTTGTCGTGTCTGGTATATTCTTGTCCTGATGATATTGTGTGTGTTATAATTCTTCAGAGGAAGGGAATTAAAGAGTGTGAATGTGATTTTCTCGCAATTGGAAAAAAAAGTAAGAGATAAATAACCCTCTAGTAGACTTAATCATTTATCCATAACATATGTGTCTATCTTTCCTTCAAACAAAGGAATTTTAAACTTAACTTATACCTTAAAGTGACTATTTTTCAAAGGTGCATCCATCACCATTGTTATTTTTCGAAGGATCTGGGTGAAATTATCCATCATCTCGTTCCTTTGTCTCATAAGGGCATCCTTGATAAACATCGTAATAAGATCTCCTACTCCATTGTATTTATATTTTTCCAACATGGGAGGTCACTTGGGCCAGTGAGGAAAGTCTTCCCTAGGCTCGGTTAGTTTAAGGCCCAACTCCATGTACCATGACCTTGTTAGGGACATGCATGGAAGAATAACAAAGAACAAATTTGTCTAATATAACTACTCTAGATTATGTTGAGAATGAAATGAAGATAGAAATAATAGGAAAAATAGCATAGAGATATTACAAAGTTCATAGTAATATAGTGAAACCCAAACTCTATTCATGAATGAAATAGTGAAAATACAACAATAGGAAAAGTAATACATACTAGCTAGAACATAGGTAGTTTATCCCTAAAAAAGAGATGTGTCGATTATGCTTATTTGCAAAAATTCTCATTATAAGAGATTGAAACTTCCTTTTAACATAAATTATAAAACCTTAAGAAGTAAAAAACCTAACCCTAGAGGATGAGGTGGAAAAATGAATGCATGCTCCTATGAGCCTTGTTGAGACACCAACTTCTCAAGGACAACTTTTTCATACAATCTCTATTTGGGGTGTTTTTTGGACTATTACAAAGCTTACAATATAACAATGCACACACATATTATTTATAAAACATAAAGAGAACAATAGCATTCACACATAGTACTTAGAAATTTACCTTGGAAACCCTTAACCGAGAAAACCAACAAATATTTAGAGCCACATATCTAACTTACATTGTATTCACTTCACCATTTACAAATACAATATATATGATTAACCAACAAATGTTTAGAGCCACACATATAGCATACATTGTATTCACTTCACCATTTACAAATACAATATATATGATTTTTCTCCATCCAAAACCTTAATCTATTGACCTGGATTCTTCAACCTCCTTTGCCCGACGTTGTGTCCAACCCATACTTATCATGCATGAGGATAACCATGCAAAGAATATAACACATACCCAACACCAATCTCTATGTGTCAATTGCCCAAAACCAATGAGAAGTGAGCAGTGCCTAAAAATGTGCTCAATGTTTAAGACCATTTCTAAGTTAGGTGTCCACTTATATCAACCTAGATAAGAAATACTATCCATTCTAGAAAAATTCCAAGTGGATAATGGTTCATGGGTGTCTATGCAACCTATGTAGTGGGTAGATCCGTACGATGGCATGTTGGGCAATATTGAGCCAAGTAAACCTATTGGAGTTGATTGAGACAAGCATATTCTAAAGGATCTTTTCGGATACAACCTCTAAAACCCTAATTGGGAAGGATTGGGATAATAATTATACATCTAGATGGGGTGATAGGGATGATTGATTTACGACCTTTCCTTTGAAGTAAGTGTTACAAGGGAAAAACTCTCTATGGCCAAGGGTAAACCACAACAGATAGGTATGACTGTGGAAATCAATTCAATTCCAACATATGCTATATAAACTAAT
This sequence comes from Picea glauca, assembly GCA_000966675.3. Taxonomy (NCBI): domain Eukaryota; kingdom Viridiplantae; phylum Streptophyta; class Pinopsida; order Pinales; family Pinaceae; genus Picea; species Picea glauca. Next base: position 466,742 of record JZKD02S1608014.1, on the reverse strand, counting down.
GTGCAATATAAGAAAGAGGCTTACCTTGATCCAACGTTTGATGATTTTCCACCATTGAGCACTTTGACCCAAAGATTTATGCCTGCAAGAAGTCCTCAACAAACAAGTAGAGCAAGTATAAAGTGATAATATAAAAGGGGTTAGCACATCATATAGCATAATCCATTAATAAACATTACAAACACGTCAATGGATAATAATCATATATTTGCAAGATATCAATAGGACGGGAAAGGAGTATTTCTATTAATAATTGATCAGCAGAAGTGACAACGATACAGACTTCCGTGTCGGCACGGTTCGAAACCAAGAAACCAAGTTCCTTCCAACTGGGTATCCACCACTGCAATCCTCCACCAAAGGCAAGCCCATAGGAAAGAGGCAATGAGGTCCTCTCAACAATAGGGAAAGAGCTTGGGGGTTGAACACCGTGTTCATACTTAAGGGACAGAGGGATGCAGACTCAATATGAAGTAATTTCTCCAGAGTAACTTTGCTCTCAAAGTTAAATGCTTTCTCCTCCTTTTCCATAGGTCGAAACTATGCTCTTATAGCCTTCAGGATGCAATTGAAGGGTCGAGTCAGAACGTTTCCAGTATATGGGAGGCCAAGGATCAGAGATCTCCTGTCGTGACATGGAAACCTGACCTCATTTTTCATTTTCTGGCATAAATCCCAATGTACGCAGGTTGTAGTGGATCAGCAAGCATATACACATATTGCAAAGAAGATAGGGAGCGTATATGTGGAAAAATGTATATTTTTATCTCTGGATTCATCAAAGGGGGATGATAATTATACATAGAGAAATGGAAAAATTCCCTCTGTGCAAGATAGAAATGGTGAGGAAAATATTGTTATAACAAATGCCCCCTAATGTGTGATATTAGAGGAGTATCTACGATGGCTGAAATACATTATAAATAACCCATAATTGGAGTGGTATAGAACCAGCTGGACAAACTCAATTAATCATTACATTATGTACTGACTTTGCAATCATGGCTGCCAAGAATACAATGCGGATCCATGTGGAAAATATACCAAACAAGTGTTCATGGCCATGAATAGGAAAATACAAATGCAGTTACATGCCAAAGGTTGTCATAGTCATGAAGAAGGCCCAGTGAAACCAGTCTCAAAATCAATATGAATATATCTGTATACCACGGAGTACAATTTGATCTCCCATGATAACTGAAGTCAAATAGGTATTGGTCCAATGAAGGGGAAGCAACAGCTCAGGAAAGATGCGGCCACATAGTGATGTCTTCAAGTCTTCTACACTATCCACTAAGGGTGCAAGTATACATCATGTGAATAAATGAGTTGAGTTTGAACACGATGAGACATTGTTTGATTATTGGTCATTGAGGTATACCGTTAACAAATGCGAGACAACCTACCAATAACGAAAGTAGGTATCAAGGCACTGAGTACATTTCTACAAGTGTGAATAAAGGAGTTGGTGTTGAATGCTTGAGAAATCCATTGATTAGGAGACATTGATGTATTCCCATCTATCAATGGTGAGAGAGCCTACCACTAATGACTCTGAGCCTCAAGGTACTCATAAAACTCTAGGTCCCATATCTAGAATAAATGAGCTGAAGTCGATGGAAAGAGACCCGCTGAAAGGAGAGCATTGAGGCATCTCTCATTAGTTAGCACGATGAACAAAGCATGAGCTTCATGATTTGGTGGAGATCGGACGAAGAACATGTTCATGAACCAACGACCCTATGCATATTATGTGTGTGCCAAATGCAATAAGTACATGAAAAAGACCCTCTGAATAGCATCCAATGATGAAAAACTGCTGACAAAGGAGAGGAAACCACCAATAAGGCTAATGGCATCCAAGACATTGCACAAATCCCAAAGTGTGAATATATGTCTTGTTGTCGAACATAATGGAAACCACCCAGTCAATGACCAATGATGAAGTGTCGATTGATGGGTTCAAGGTGATCTACCAATGATGAAAGTAGGTCTAGGGTGCATGATAAGACCAAAGTATCATGTAATTTAGAGACAAAATTGAGGGTATGGCTGTCATGCTTGTTAAGATTTATGAGGAGTGGTTGACATAGGTTGATAGAATTCCTTTGAACAAGAGCATGAGAGATATGGTGGACTCCAGTGGCATGGACTCAATGATGTGACAATTAGATTCATGAGGCATCCATAATGTTCTCTATAGGGACTGGAAGAGTAACCAATCGGTAGATAAACTTTTGTAGCGAGATCAGCTTCTTAAGGCCATGCTAAACCCAAAATTATGATGACACAAGGACTCAATAACTTTGTGCTTTGTTCAAAGGTGACACGACTGATACCAATTACAATATAGTACTCCCTTCCTTCCTGTATTTTTTTGTTTTTGCATAACAAATGAATGCTATGATACAGAGGAGGGAATGAGTGTCGCAAGTAAGAAAAACTAGTTACAGCAGTGGAGCATACCTATGCTTAATGCAAGGGAATGCATGAGGGAGATGGACACTCGGGGTGATATTCCCTCTAGGCTATAGGGTGTCAAATAGCGAAGGATATAAATAAGGCTCTGCTTGGTTGAGGATGCAAACTGCTTAGGCAACGGTTTATAGCACAAAGCGAGAACTGGCTAAAGGCTCAATACTGCAAGTGAGGGCATGAGATGCAATCACAACTTAACACCAAAAAATGTCCTTTTTTATATATTTTAGTCTACTTGGTGTGAAAAAGGGGTAAACTTGTGCCAAATAGACATCTTTTCAAATCCAATTTACGAGTGTGAAAAAAGACAAGTTCACTCAGCAATCTTTTCAATTTTTGGTAGTGAGTCGGAAAAGAGCTTAACTAAGACTCATGAACTTTCAAATCCAACTTTAACGAGTGTAAAAAGGACAAATCACTCAATGATCTTTTCAGTTTTTAGACGAGTTGGAAAAGAGCTTAACTGAGACTCATTTTTGGGAGTCTGTGGGTAATAAGGCCGCATGTGCATGAATCGGAAATGAGGCTCATCATACAATCATGTATTGAATTATAATGGACTCCTGGTCCTATGGAAAATCTCGACATAGGCACCAAATGAAAAAGAGGTTCTAACTAGGGTACCCATGTTTGGTAAGTCTCTACCATTTATTAATAATGTTATTAATAGCAGATTGGGGGTTATGCATCGCAATAAATGGGTTCATCCCTAATGCGTAAAAAGCGGTATTCGAAGAATAATGAAAAATGAACGATGGAGTAGATACCTATCCTATATGCTAGGTTAGGAATATACCTACCTGAGGAGACGAACGAGCAACTATGATGTTGAAATCCGTAAGAAAACTGAGTCAAAACTGAAAAAACCAACTTAGAACCATTCTTGAATTAGTCAGTTAGGTGAAAAAATAGCATGAAACTATATCAAGTGGGTAAAAATAGCTTATATATAGTAATAAAATCACAAATTACTGTATCATTTTGATTTTTACCCAAACAGTGCAATTTGGACTAAAATACCTCCAGGATTCAAATGACAATTGCGGGAGCGATAGGCAACAGAATTATGAACCGCTTGGATCAGGTAACTCTTCATCCCATATTCTTCAAATTCAGTGGTTTACATTTTTGAATTAGGTTCTATTTTGTTAGTTTTTGAGGGCACAACTTGGGGTTTTCGGTATACGCGGGTTTCTCTGAATAGGCCATGTATACGACTAGATATAAGCCCCTATGTGAACCACAGGGGATTTATATCAAGACCTACCCATGACTGTGAGAAAGTAAAGTCGCATATATTTACGCAAAAGGAAAAAAAGAGGGGTTTCTAACTCAAAAATGATTTGTTTTTTGCAGGATGGTGTTGGAATGGAGAGAGTGTGAGCATGAGGAGGTAGATGCAGCAGTGGATCGAGATCCGGTGGCTCAAGTGGATCTAAAAATATGTGGTTTATACAAGTTTTGGGCTCTCAAGGGAATGAGGGCCCAAGTGAGGTTGTTGGAGATGCTGGTGGGCTATTGGGATCTCGATAGCGAGAGATTTATCCTTGATGGACAACCATTAAGGATCAAAGTAGAGGACATCTACTTCTTAACTAGTCTTTCACGCCGAGGAGAGGTTGTGAACCTCAAGTCACATGCAGCGAGGAGTGGGATGAATATCAAGGATTATATTGAAGCCCACTGTGTTGCAGGGACTCCCATGGTGGGAAGTCAAGCCCCCATCTGAGCTATAAGTAACCTTAGCCTAAAGATCATTGTGCTCGTGCTTACCAGATTATAGGTTTAGCCTCATTGCATTAAGAATCGAGGCCACTTATGTTTTATGCGTTGAAGTGTGCGAGACCCACTATCTACGATTGGTGTACCTCACTACTGACCAATATGAAAGGTCAGTTGACAGAGTGCAAGAAGGGGGGTAAGCGAAACTTCAGGTTTGCCTTTATCCTTTGCAACTTCTTTTTCGAGCGGGTTCCAAGTCTGGGACCCAGAGTGGAGATCCTTCCTAGAGGACCACATGATCTAGCCATGGCGTAGTGGATCGAGGTCATGAGACGGCAGGGGGGAGGTAGGGTGGTGACACGCTACAATGATGATTTTTTCTTCTGGTGATGGAGACAAATAATTTCTCTGGACGACTATCCCTATGCAGGGATTGATTTTAGAGGGGACCTAGATATGTCACTTCCACCAGGAGCCACCTATGACGCCATAGGTAAAAGTTTTTACATATTTCATTTTTTTGTATTTTTTTATTTAAGGAAACAAAAATATTTTTGGATGGTGTTTGAATATTAACTATATACTTGTGTGATTGCAGATGTGGGTCCGCAATGGCTAGAGGGATTCCTAGGACATAGACCGAGGCACCAGGGAGATGAGGTTGTGGGAGGAGAAGCGGAGAGAGTCCTACAGAACGTGCAGGGAAACCTGTCTCGTTTGACACAGAGGATTCCTATGGTTCAGGTAGAGGATCTACCTGAAGCCATGCAGCGGCAGGTTGTTGGTGTACCTAGAGCATGGGTATGACCCTTTCGGTGTCTCACAAACATCGTGGTTTTCTATCATGATATGAATCCGGAGCCTTAGGCGTAGATGTCATGGGATATGTCTATTGGTTGTATATGTATTTTGAGGGTTTTAGCCCCAATTTGGTAATATAAACACCATATTTTTTGAAATATATAAAGAGGGATCTTCGGCTTAACTCATATCTTACAATGTGTACATTGATTTAATGGTTTTCTTTACTTTATTAATGTGACAAATGCCAATCTAAAACATAATTAGCGTAGGCATCAGATACATGATTAGAACTTCTATGGATGTGAAAATATGTAATAAAATCAATTTGTCGTTCTAAAAGACGTACCCATAGAATCATAGGATCACGCACACGGTAACAGCCGTTCAACTGACATACTACTAACTGAGAATCTAGGTGAACCTCTAGAGAGTGAATACCATGTGAGATGGAATCGCACAAAATTTCTATGAAGGTGCTATATTCATCCACATTATTCGTGGATGGACATAGGCATACGCCACCTGAAGACACCAGTAGACCCTTGGGCAAGTAAATCACCCAAGTGGCAGAAGCCAAGTTTCGTGTATGACGACTGGCTCCATCTGCGTATCCTAGGTAGACCGAAGACTCTGTTGACATCTGCCAACCAAAAGGGAAAACTCAATAAGCAAGCCAAAGACAAAAAAAAAATGGGAAAACATGTATATACACCAAATTTACATTAGTATACAAAGGGTTTCTCCCAAGCCTAGGGCTCAAGCATAATAATTTTTCAAGTAGAACCCATTTATGGGCTCGACCATTTTATTCCCTTCATAATCTTCCAACTCGTAGGCTCCTTTTTCTAGAACACGTTGCATGATATAAGGACCGTGCCACATGGGTTTAAACTTTCCTGCCCCTAGTGGTTCTTTTTCTTGGTCATACAAGAGGACCAAGTCACCTTCGACATATAACCGAGCATAGATAAACTTGTCGTACTGAACCTTGACACATTTCTTGTTTGCCTCAATAGCCGTAAAGGCGTCTCGACATTGCTTGTCAAGACTCTCTAGGTGTACAAGGCATCACTCTAAATCTGAAGTGCCATGTAGGAGCTCGAATGCCAACTTGATAGAAGGGATTTGGCATTCAACAAGAAGTATCGACTCCACACCGTGTACTAACTGAAAAGGGGAAAAACCAGTGGTAGGTCTTGACCGAGTTTCGGTATTCCCAAAGCGTGGGATATAGCATGATGTACCAATCGGAATTACTCTGGCTGACATTTTTTTGCAAGATGGTCTTGAGAGACTTGTTGACAACCTCTACTTGTCCATTTTTATGGGGGTAATAAGGATATGAGTGACCATTTATAAACCCCATCTTGGATGCTAGTTCTACCATCATTTCATTCTAAAAGTGACTGCCATGATCAATGACATTCTCACTCAGGATATTGAACCAGGCGATAACTTGGTTGAACACAAAGAAGGTTGTAGTCTTCCCATCAAATTTTATGGTAGGCATCGCTTCGACCCACTTGGTAAAGTATTCAAAATCCACGATAATGTGTTGATGCCCCATAGCCGAAGTTGGGTTGCAATCGACGAAATCTACCCCCCACTTGGTGAAGGGATCAACGGTAATGACTAGGTGAAGAGGGGTTGGGTGCGACCACATTTTCTGAGTGAACACCTAGCAGGGGTGACACTTCTTAGCCTCTTCAATGAAATATTTAAAGATGGTGGGCCAGAAGTAACTAGCTCGCAGGATTTTTTGGGTTGTCGTAAGCCCGGAAAGATGACCACCACAAGCCCCTTTGTGGAAATCATTTAGGACGAAATCGAATTCCTTGTGAGTTAAGAAACAATGTAAGATACTATCTATTCCTCAGTGATGTAAAGTGTCTCCAACGATGGTATACTTTTTGGCTTGGTATCTAACACGTCGTCGATCATCTCGTGAGAGATGCTCAGCGAACTTCAACATTTGAAGATATAAAACAATGTCTCCATACCAGGGGTCGAATGATGAGATAAGGAAAATGTGTTCGTCTGAAAATGAATTGACATGGATAACATCCTCGTCTAATCATTGGAAATCCTATATTAAATCTTCAAAAACTAGTGATTTCTTGGACTTGGCCGAAGCAAAGTCGAGATCAAATTCTTGTAATATGACAATCCATTTATTATATTTCCTACCTATGATATGCCTAGTGAGGACATATTGAAATGGATTGACATCGACAACCACAATAGTCTTCCAAAGAAATATATAGTGTCGTAAAAATTGGTCTTCATGAACGATAGCCAAAGCTATCTTTTCAACGTGAGAGTAATTAAGCTTAGGGCCGACTAAATTTCGACTGAGATAGTAGATGACGTGCTCATGGAGTTCATCATCCGCCTGAACTAGAACCATACCAATCATTTCTTCAGACACTACAATATACAACAAGTAATCTCTACTATAATCAGGAGATTTTAGCAGAGGGGTCGATACTAAGGATTTATTTAAATTCTCGAAAGACTCCTAGGCTCACTCAACCCAGATAAAAGGAGTGTCTTTCTTCAATAGGCGCATGAAACCCTTAGTGATATTGGCATAATTCACTATAAACCGATGCAGAAAGTTATCTTTCCCCTATAAACCTTGAAGTTGTCTAACCATGCATGGGGGAGGCAATTGAAGTATTGCCTCAACCTTAAGAGGATCTACGATGATCTCGGTCTCGGAAACTAAGAATCCTAAGAGATGATTAGACTTAACACAAAAGATGCATTTGTGAGGGTTTAACTGGATTCTATAGTAACGACATCTTTCAAAAACCACCCGAAGGTGTGTAACATGATCCACTCTCTTTCGAGAGTGAGCAGCAAGATCATCTAGGTAAGCTTCAACTATGTGCTTGAGATAGTGAAAAGAGAAATTCATGGTGCATTGGAAGGTTGCTCCGGTGTTTTTCAAGCCGAAAGGAATTTTCCGGTATGAAAAATCACCCCAAGGACATATGAATGTCGTCTTGTGTTGGTCCTTAGGTTTGATCTAGATTTGGTTATATCCTAAAAATCCATCCATAAAGGAAAATATTTCACTTCTCACACATTCATCGAGAATCTGATTAATGAAAGGCATGGGGAAGTTATCTTTAGGACAAGCCTTTTTTAGGTCATGAAAGTCCATACACACACGGATGGTTCCTTGCTTTTTATTCACAGGAATGGGGTTGGATACCCATTCGGTTAAGGGAACCAGGTAGATGAAGCCAACATTAAGTAGCTTCTCCAACACTGCCTTAAAATATCTAAGACATTGTCGAACAGGTTTAGCATCTGGATAAGTCCTAATCTCATGTTTAATAATATGAGGGTCGATATTGGGCATCTCTTCATATGACCAAGTGAATACATCTCAAAATTCCTTGAAGAGGTTGGTGTAGATCATAATCTCTTCTAGTGAACAATCCGCACCTATATTTATGTTCTCAATCTTGCCAGGGGTGCGAGAGATATCAATCGAGACAGTAGGAGAAATACTCGCCATATTTCGTTTGGCATAAATGTCATGCATATCAATTGGAACTACGGTGTGACCAACTATCTCACTCAAGGTAGACCAAAAATCATCTTACTCGATTCTTTCAAGACTTGGGAGAAAATAAGATCGATGATGCATATCATCCCAAGATCTCTTGGAAACATTCATGGCTTCGAGGATGGCTTCGTCTTAAGGCAAAGTATTATCTAAGAAATCATGTGAACAAGATAACGAGGTGTCCCATATAGGCCTAAGAACAGGATCCTCCTCATTCGTCTGTGAGGTAACCGGATCGAGATCCACAGAGGAATCAAGAATTGCTTGATACACAATCTCCACTATCGATAGTGTCATAGCAATGCCAGCATGCAACTGACCTTCACTTGACGAAGTCAGAGAAGTTAGGGTCCATGGATCACTAAGTTAAGAAGTGAGAAAAGGAATGGACCTCCCTATTGAAGCAGGCCTACTAGACATGGTGCAAACATGGTGAATCAGTGCTGAGAAGTCGAAAGTACCCATGAGGGAAGAATACATTCCGACACCAATATTCTCAGTTGTCGGTTGAGAATTGTCGATCACTGGGATCGATGGTCCAACAGATGCATTCGAACTAGAGTACGCAAAGGATAATTGGTCGACTGTCATGATCTCTCCCTGATGAGGAAAACAAAGTGTGCGGAAAATGGACGATATGACAACGACCATCGATTAGGTCCAATTGTGACCTAGTAACAAGTTATAATCTAGAGGTGCATCAACTACCTCTACTTCCACCTCTACCATCTTCCCATCTAACTGGACCAGAAAGGAGGAAAGAATACCATGAGGGTGGAAGGAATGACCGTCAAATGCAGTCAACATGTTTGACGACTTGGAAAGGGTTGTAGAACCAATAGCTTTCCAATAGACCAGGGACATCACGCAAGTGGCAACACCTTCATCAATGACTACTCGTTTGATAGTGTACTTGGAATACTCCACGTGGATTTGGAAAGCCACATGGTAGGGTAAGCGAGGCTTCACATCTGTGACATCAAACTTGATAACTTTCAAGCCACTAGGTTCTAGAGCTCCTAAGGTAGAGAGTAAGGCATTCCTCTGTGATGGACACGTCTGGAGTACCTCTAAAGCCAACATCGCACAAGGGGTTTGGCCTAGATCCTCAACAATAGAGAAGTTCTGGGAGGATATATCATTAGGGTTGTGGGTAGAGCGCTTGAGTAATCCTTTCAGAATATGAGGCGGTGGTTGTAGTTTCTCGATCTGTAAGTTCATCTCCGGGGGGGAGGAGGAGCTTCTAGGCTAGTACTAGATTTTGAAGAGCTATAATCTCGAGAGCGGGTGGCTATATCAATTTTCATGTTGACCATATTGATGCAAACATGATCACCATCTTGCAATGGTGGGTTTTGACTTTCATCAGATGCATTTCCAGTGTTCGAAGAGCTCGAGGCTAAGTGCTAATTTTGTGGGAATGGGTTCACCAGAACAACGGGTGGTAGCTTTAAAATCCTCACAACCTCCGCAAGTTTGGGGCACAAGTGTGTAAGGTGGTCATCGGTATAAATTTTATAAGGAAACTTCACCTTACGTTTCTATTTCTTGCCCTCCCCAGCATTATCATTTTTTTCCCATTATTATCTTTGTCCTTGGGTTTATTATTATTCTTCCCACTCTTACGATTGTTTTGACCTTTCCTTTTATTCCCATTTGGTTGTTGGTCACCATTTGGATTCTTTGACGATTGCATGGAATGTAAATGTGTCGATTGGGTGGGTTTGGAGGATCCAGATGAAGCTGGCCCTCCAGCAAACTTCGTTGCCAAGTATATGGATTTTACATTGGCAGACCCTACAATGTCATCGACATGAGGTTCGAGATTCTGTATAGGATCGTGATTTGGCCGCGGTGTGTCTGGAAGAAGGTGGTATAACATCCCAGATTGAGCATATATCAAATCAAGTTGCTGGGCTCTAAAGATATCTTCTTCCTCACCGAAGACCTTGAAAGTAGCAACGTCCTTTGAAATAGGAGCGTGCAAAGACTTTAGGAACCATTCTAGAAGAAAGGCCGACGGTATAAGAGTCTTAATCAACCGCCTTGGCCTACACCATTCCTGGATTTGGTCCGATATCTGAGTTTCGGTACCCTAGCGTAAAGTCAACAAAATTTCAAGGCCAACATCATAATGAATGGGAAGTTTAAAGTGGTTGAGAAAGGCTAGCACCAACTGATGAAAAGACCCATATGTCCCCCTAGGTATCTCAATGTACCATTGTGACGTGACTCCAATGAGGATGCGTTGAAACAATCATAAACTAATAGAATCATGATTCAGAGAATTCGATGAGCACCAAAGGTGAAAAGTAGTGACGTGATCACCAGGGTCTTCACCATTCTTACCGTCAAACTTTAGAATGTTTGAAGGAAGTTTGGTAGGGACTGGGGTCCATGTGGGATCATGACTCACTGGGTCATTCATTAGTTTAGAAAAATATGGAAAATTAAGTGTGGTCAGAAATGGAATACGGGGTTGCGACTCCTGGCCCCATCCTCCCGTGAAAGATTGTGTTAGGAACTGCATTCCATCCAGGATTCTGGTAAGGACCAAAACCTTGTCTGGAATTAAAAGACCCTCCTTCGGGCTGATTCGTAAAAGATGTATTGAGCATCATTCTAGCAGGAATGTTCTGATAAGGGTTATAAAAATTGCCCCTAGTTGGATTAGATCAAAGCTGAGGGTTGTTAAAATTGCCCCCAACTGGATTAGATCCAAGTTGGGGAGTGCCCAAAGTGTAATACTGACCTCCTCTAGGTGGGAACCCAGAGGATTGAAGTGGATTCGTCATGCCAAAAGTATTGGTCAGAATCGTGTAATATACCAGATATAAAATGTATGCATAATAGAAATAAAATGTTAGAAATGGCAGAATAACAAAAATATAACTAGAACATTCACCACAATAGCACTGAAATGATAAGGGAATAATAACATAAATAGCACATTGAATCTAAAAGCAATGTTCACAGGCCTCTTTGAGGGGGCAACCTCCAGTTGAGCAGAGCTCTATTACAATAATATTCAAGATAGGTTTCTCATACCCTCGACTCCTATTTATACTAAAAAGAAGTATCTAGAGGAAGATCCTTCTAGAAGCAGAAGATTCTATTAGGTCTTCTTACATCCGCCTTATTCTATTTTATTGAAAGGCCTTATTAATATTGACCTTTATTACATCCGAATATATTGTTCTACCTATGTGCGGGTTAGGACCCTAACATGTCCTCCCCCTTAAAAACAACCTTGTCCTCAAGTCTTGAGATGAGGAAATTGTTGCAGAATGGTAGTTGGTTCCCAAGTGGAATATGTTGGAGTTGTATCTTTCCACTGGACTAGCACTTCCTTGATGGTTCTCTGACGTAGGTGACACTCACGCTGGTCCAAAACGTCTTCTGGCTATAGCCAAATGGATCCTTCTTCAACTAACTCTGGAAGGTTGGTTTGAATTTGGAACTTAGCTCCAATCACCTTCTTTAGGCATGAAACATGAAAAACATGATGTAGCTTCGAATGGTTGGGCAAAGCTAATTGATAGGCTACTAGTCCCACACGCTTGATAATGGTATAAGGACCATAAAATTTGGGCGCTAGCTTCTGACAATGCTCTGCCTTGAGGGAAGTTTGCTTGTAAGGTTGCAGTCGAAGAAACACATGATCCCCTTCTGCAAATTGATGTTCAAAGTGACCTTGATCTGCTTGTTGCTTCATGCAATTCTGTGCCATGACCAAATTCTCTTTGAGTGTACGGAGAATAGCCTCTCGAGCTATAAGTGTTAGTTCAACCACCCGGACCTTCAAGGCACCTAGTAAGTATGAGAGAACTGAAGGTGGATTATGTCCATATATTGCCTCAAAAGGATTCATGCGTGTAGTTGTATGGTATGAAGTGTTGTACCACCATTCAGCTAGGGGTAACCATTGAGCTCACTAATTTTTATTTTTCGAGGAAAAAGATCTCAAATATGTTTCCAAACACTTGTTGACAACTTCCATTTGGTCATTAGTTTGGGGATGATAAGTTGTGCTGAGATGCAATTCGGTGCCTTGTATCTTGAACAGTTCTTGCCAAAATATGCTTTTGAAAGTTGGGTCGCGATGAAAAACAATAGAGTGTGGCATGCCATGAAGCTTGAAGACCTGATCCATGAAAATTTGAGCCATCGTGGATGTTGTAAACGGGTGTTGAAGAGCGTAGAAATGAGCATACTTGGAAAGGCGATCAACAACCACCATGATGATTGATTTATTTCTCGATTTGGGCAAGTCGGTAATAAAATCCATAGAGATATCCTTCCAAATAGCAGGTGGAATCGTGAGCGGTTGTGTTAGGGTCCTAACCTGCACATAGGTAGAAAAATATATTCGGATGTAATAAAGGTCAATATTAATAAGGCCTTTCAATAAAATAGAATAAGGTGGATGTAAGAAGACCTAATAGAAGATTCTGATTCTAGAAGGATCTTCCTCTAGATGCTTCTTTTTAGTATAAATAGGATTCGAGGGTATGATAACCCTAGCTTGGATATTATTGTAATAGAGATCTTCTCAAATGGAGGTTGCCCCCTCGAAGAGGCCCGTGAACATTGCTTTCAGATTCAAAGTTCTATTTATGTTATTATTCTCTTATCATTTCAGTGCTATTTTGGTGAATGTTCTAGTTATATTGTTGTTATTCTTCCATTTCTAGCATTTTATTTCTGTTCTGCATACATTTTATATCTGGTATATTACAAGTGGTACCAGAGCACTTTCCTCGGCAGAAAGTGTGGGTTAAAAAAAAAATTCAGGGTAGAGACGTATTCCGGCGTATTTAAGCCATAGAGATCTGTCGTTACGCACATAAACCCACGGTTGAGGGATTCATACACACAGGAAATACAAGTGGTACTTAAGATCACATCTATTGGCCACCCTTGTAACCCCTATTGGTACCCTTTCGAGTGGTAGCGCATCAGACAACACCTGTGTACGGATCGACATAGATTACCTGAAGCCCTCTTTAGATAAAAAGATTGGTCGCCTGACTGCTATAGTGTCACCGAGAACAACACTCGAGAAGATACTCTCTAGTACCTGGGTAGTTAGGTAGTATGGCTAAGTGTACTGTCTATCCTCCTTAGTTAGTGCCCTGAGATATTGGGCCGAGTACTACTGTTGGACCCCGCACGTATATCAGAGAGCTATAGCATAGGCCAAACCCTTGTCTGTAGAACCCTTGAATACCTAACCCTTGGGGACATAAACATAAACAAATTAAAAGATACAAGATCTACTGTCGGGAAACTATGTTCGGGTTGCCAAGTAAATACACATTTCTTTCTAGTTAAGCATTTGGGCATCTCCTCTCTACAGTATTCTTCAGACTGGAGTATAACTCCATAGGTGTAAAAAAAGTATGGAATTTTTTTCACCATTATTTGAGACCTATTCCATTGGATTCATCTCTTCGCCCTTATCACATTCATCCATATCATTTTTCGGCAAAAATTTTGACCCCGCCCGCTCCTTTTCAGTTTCCTCGTCCTCATGGCCCATACCTATAGCCAAGACTTGGAAGGTCGCTTCAACACCTTACAATCTGGTCTCATTGAAACCCAACAAGAAGTGAAACAACTTAGTGCCAATGTTGCAGCCATCAATACAACCATGCAACCCTCAATGGAGGAAATCAAACAAGACCTCACCACCCATCTTGAATCAGTCTTTTTGGCACTCTGCACCAAACCGCATATCCCTATAGATAACCCTTCCTATTCCTCACCTCCACATCCTGAAGGTGACCATTCCTCTCATTCCAATAACTTTCAGAACCATCACTTTCAACGTGACCTACGCCTTCCATGGGTGGATGTGACCAAATTTGATGTCTCAGACCCCACTGGTTGGGTAACCCAAATGGAACATTATTTATCTTTATATAGCATTACAGATGACTTGTCCAAACTCCGGTATGGTGTTCTCCATCCAGATCAAGAACGGTGGAAATGGTGGCAATGGAGAAAAACTTCTATTCAAGGGTATATTGCTTGGACACACTTTGTGGCAGATTCTTATGAATGCTTTGACACTGACACCAACCATTTGGGCCGTTTGACAAAGTTGAAACAATTAGGAATAGTGGAAGACTTTATAGCTTCCTTTGAGAGCTTGGATTTTAGAACAGAGGGCATGTCTGACGCCTTTTTCTTAGAGTGTTTTATCAGCGGCCTCAAGGATAATATTCGAGCCCATGTCCTCATGGCTCAGCCTCAGAGTTGGGTGGAGGCTACTAAAAGAGATAAAGAAGAACAACAGGTGGTATCCTCTCAAAATTGAAAACCCTCCTTTATCCCTCACCCTAAACCAATAAATCCCATTACTCCCTCTACTCCACTAAAGATCCAAAAATTGAGCAGGGCTGAAATGGTTGAATGCCAACTCAAAGGCCTTTGTTATAACTGTGATGACAAATATTTCCTGGGCCAAAAGTGTAAAGAACAAAATCTTTTTATGGCCATCTCTGAGGAAATTTCATAAGAGGATGTAGAAACTCCCCTTGTGTCTGAGTCACCTGAATCCACTGACATAACCCCTCCCTCAGACCCTCCCGAAGTAGAACCGGTCATTTCCCTCAATGCTCTCACTAGCTTCTCCACTCCCCAAACCCTCAAGCTAATCGGGTACATCAAGCATCAGATGGTCATTATTCTAGATGATAGTGGCATCACCCATAATTTTATTCATCGCCGCATTTCCCAAGAAACTCATTGCTACATCCATGTCTTCAATAATTTCCAAATCATGATTGCCAATGGTGGTTCCATGAAATGTGGAGGGCGTTGTGAAAATGTGCATCTCCAAATTGGTGACTACCACCTGAAATCCCATATGTTTTCTATCGACATGGGGGGTTGTGATATTGTGTTGGGTGCAGATTGGCTAAGGACTTTGGGTCCCATTCTCATGGATTTTAAAGACTTAACCATGCAATTCGACCAGGAGGGCCACCCATATAAGTTCCAAGGCATCACTGTCAGTTCACCTGGGATCATTAGTTCCCATCGCATGGAAAAGCTTCTCAAAAAAGGTCATTCTGGTGTTATCGCCCAACTCCATGCCATACAAGCAACAGAGACACCCTCGGTCCCGCAATACCTCCAAGCCATCCTTTCTAAACATTAATTGGTCTTTTCCACTCCCCAATGACCCGCTCCTTCCCTTGGTGTTCATGATCATTCCATTCCCCTTGTACCTGGAAACCTTCCTCCCAATATCCGTCTGTATCATCACCCCTTTTCCCAAAAAAATGAAATTGAGAAAATGGTCCAGGAACTCCTTAATGTAGGCATTGTCTGCCGTAGTATGATCCCATACTCTTCTCCTGTGGTCATGGTCCTAAAGAAATAATTTTCTTGTAGAATGTGTCCTGACTTCCCTCCCCTCAACAAACTTACCATCAAAGACAAATTCCCCGTTCATGTCATTGATGACCTCCTGGATGAATTGAGTGGCACCCAATTCTTCACTAAACTGGATCTTTGTTCGAGCTACCACCAGATACGTATGAAAAAGGTAGACATTCCCAATACTTCCTTTAGAACTCATGAGGGTCACTATGAGTTTTTGGTCATGCCCTTTGGCTTGTGTAATGCCCCCTCCACCTTCCAAAGCCTCATGAATCACGTCTTCCATCATTTTCTCTTCCATTTTGTCTTAGTTTTCTTTGATGATATCCTCATCTATAGAAAAACCTGGACAGACCATCTTGCTCATGTGGATCGAGTTCTCCATCTACTCTCTCAACACCAACTTTTCCTGAAACAATCTAAATGTGCTTTTGGCACCTTAGAAGTAGAATAATTCGGTCATCTGGTTGGCAAGGATGGCATCAGGGTGGATCCTAAAAAGATTGAAGCTATGCAAGACTGGCCTCACCCAAAGAATCTTAAGAGCTTGCATGGATTTCTGGGCTTAAAAGGGTATTATCGCAAGTTTGTTAAGAATTATGGGAAGATTGTAGCACCTCTCACTGCTCTCCTAAAAAAGAACTCTTTCACTTGGACTCCAGTCGCTACTCAAGCTTTTCAAACCTTGAAGATGGCCATGTGCACCACTCCAGTCCTCACCCTTTCCAATTTCACAAAGACCTTTGTGTTGGAATGTGATGCCTCAGGGAAAGGAATTGGTGTTGTCCTTATGCAAGAGGGTCGACCTTTGGCCTTTACCAACAAGCAACTATTTGAAAGAAATCTGGGAAAATCCATCTATGAAAATGAAATGTTGGCTATTCTGCATGTTGTTGATCTGTGGTGCCCTTATCTAATGGGGCAACGTTTCCAAATTAAGACAGACCATCAAAGCCTCAAGTATTTTCTGTAACAACGCATTTCCTCCCCAGAACAACAAAAATGGGTGACTAAGCTATTTGGATATGATTATGAGATCATTTACAAGAAAGGAAAAGACAATGTGGTTGCAGATGCACTTTCCCACAAATATGAAGATGAAGGATCCTTTTTTTTTCTTTCATTCATTGTCCTAGATTGACTCCAAGATGTTTTCCAGGAATGGCTACAAGATCCCAAAAGTTCACAGCTAATCCAACAATTGCATTCCAATGCTCCAACTTCCCTAGGGTATTCTTGGCTCCATGATGAACTTCTATACAAAGGCCATTTGTATTTAAGTAAATAATCAAAGCTTAAATCCACGGTACTTTCTAAGCTTCATGCTACACCCACAACAGGGCACTCTGGGTTCACCAAAACCTATGGTAGGGTCAAACGTTCCTTTTTCTGGGATGGTATGAAACAAGACATTCATAATTTTGTCATTGAATGTGATGTATGTCAATGCAACAAGGGAGAAATAGTCAAATCTCTAGGCACACTACAACCGCTCTCGATTCCACCTGCTATTTGGAAGGATATCTCTATGAATTTTATTACCGTCTTACCCAAATCGGGAAATAATTCAGTCAGCATGGTGGTTGTTGATTTCCTTTCCAAGTATGCTCATGTTTGCACCCTTCAACACCCATTTACAACATCCACGGTGGCTCAAATTTTCATGGATCAGGTCTTCAAGCTTCATGGCATGCTGCACTCTATTGTTTCTGATCACAACCCAACTTTCACAAGCAATTTTTGGCAAGAATTGTTTAAGATACAAGGCATCGAATTGAATCTTAGCATATCTTATCATCCCCAGACTGATGGCAAAATGGAATTTGTCAACAAGTGTTTGGAAACATATTTGAGGTGCTTTGCCTCAAAAAATCAAAATCAATGGGCTCAATGGTTACCCCTAGCTTAATGGTGGTACAACACTTCATACCATACATCTACACGCATGACTCCTTCTGAAGAGGTATATGGACTATTATCGGATAAATCGGTAGGTGCGGACACTAACTGATATCCCTAGATCCACCTAGATCTAGAACAAAACACACCAAAACATGACGCTTTCCTTAAGTTTTAAATATTGAATTTACTAACTAAAGAGGGATAGGTGACATA
>JZKD02S1608014.1:405687-432288 GCA_000966675.3 Picea glauca | reverse complement strand
TAAGCTTAAAGAAATTTTGCGTATAAATCCTTGGTCAACAGAAATACGTGCACCAAAATATTAAAATAACAAACAAGACGTCCCCACTACATATACAAAACTGCTCCCCATCCCCTGAAAAAGATTACCCTTCATTATCAAATAATATTTATGATTTTTTTTCAAAATCTATAATTCAATGAGATGATGAGTATTTTCTACCCATTAAAAAAATGATGATTAGTTTTACCTAATCACATTTTGAATCACATTAAAAAAATAAAACAAAATTCACCATAATATTTATGATTTTTTTCAAAATCTATAATTCAATGAGATGATGAGTATTGTCTACCCATTAAAAAAATGATGATTAATTTTGCCTAATCACATTTTGAATCACTTTAAAAAAATAAAACAAAATTCACCGTATGACATGCAACTTGCTCGTAAAATCATTCAATAAAATATGAATATTCATAACATAATATATTAAAAATAAAACAAAATTCCACATTATAACATAAAATAAAACAAAATTCCACGTGCAACTTGCTGATAAAATTATTAATAAAATATGCTACATAAATTAGGTTAAACACCATAATCAAATAGATTTTCACTGAAGATTTTCCACAAAATTATTTTCATATAATTAAACATCAATGCATAAAATAAAACATAGGCACAGAAAACATCAATTTCGTTGGTTTTTCTAATATAATAAATGTGGAAAGGAATATAATGAAAATGGAAAAGATATAATATACGAAAAATAACTTATATTACAACTAAATTCTATTTATTTACTTATATTACAACTAAATTCTATCTATTTGTGTTTAATATACTTTGTATTTTTCATATATCATTCTCGTGTAGGCACATATATAAAAATGAAATATGTTGGTTTTTCTAATATAATAAATGTGGAAAGGAATATAATGAAAATGGAAAAGATATAATATAGGAAAAATAACTTATATTATAACTAAATTCTATTTATTTGTGTTCAATATACTTTGTCTTTTTCATATATCATTCTCGTCTAGGCATATATATAAAACTGAAATATTTTGAATGACTGTAAACTATTGATGTAATATCCTAATTTTTATTTTCAGATTAGTATTGCATATGTGTGATGTCCATTTTCAATTGAGAATTTTAAAATTTAAATAATTTATATCAAAATTTGTTAGTGAATGTGAGATCGCGATCAAACATAATGAAGATAGGCATGCCATTACATTTAAAATCCAATCCATGAAGATTTGGACAATTGTGTAAGGCATAAATGGGTGTGATAAGTCACAAACATCAACATATTTAGAAAGGTAGTTTACTATCACCATGATAATTGATTTGTTACTTTCATTCAAGGGGGGCACTGTAAAATCCATGGAGATATCAATCCAGATAATGGCTAGGATCGGTAGTGGTTTTAATGCTCCAAGAGTCTTCATCTTCTCACCCTTGTTCAATTAACAAGTGTTGCATGCCACTACAAAATCCTCGATGTTTGATTTCATGCCCCCACAAAATAAAATGCTTAGCTCATCCATAAGTTTTATGAAATTCAAAATAACCTATAATAGGTGATGAATGCAACTCCTCTAAGGCCCTTTGTTTTAAAGTATAGTTTTTCCCCTAAAAAAATGCACCCTTTTATACTTCAAGATATTTTGCTGCAATGTATACCCCTCGGGTAGGTTGGGTTATTCCTAAAGCCTTTGGATGAGTTTAACCACAATGTCATTTTCCAACCATTCTTGATGGGATTTAGTGAGCCAATCAAGTATGGTTAAATATAAGGTAAAGATGGATCCTTTGTCATCGTATTTCCTTGATAAAGAATCCACAACCATATTTTCTTTAACTTTATGATATATGATCTCTTAATCATACCCAAGAATATTACTGGCCCACTGATGCTACTCTAATGATCATAACAACTATTCCAAAAATACTTCAAACTATGATCATCAGTCTTGATCTGGAAGCACTGCTCAATGAGATATGGATGTCAATTCTTAATTGCATGAAGGATGACCATCATCTATGTCTTAGAGATGGATATATATGGATTATACCACTATATATTTTTTCATTTATCTTGGTACTTTCTAGCTGTAAATGATCAGAGGAATTGTCTTGCAGGGACCATTTTAGTGGCAGATCCCAGTTTAGAAATTTGGGGTTTGGAACCTTCCAGATCCATTTTGAGGCACCCAATAGTCTTGGGGGTCAAAACTTTGCAACAATATCTCACATCCCCTTGATTATTTTCTACACACCAATACCTTTCTAACAATGTGAAAATGATCTCAATCAGAGCTTGTATGAGTAAGTTATGCCTCCTACATGTTGATCTACCTTTTTCACCACCATGGTACCAAGTGGATACCATGTCATCCTCCATTACTCACACATGTGAGGCTAGTCATGTGGGAATTTCAATAAATATTATATAAGGTCCAAAACCTTATCAATAATTGAGGTTTAAAGCGTGAAAAAACCCTAACCCTAGATGAATATCAGGCTACATTAAATATTGGGCCGCTAGAAGTAGAGGGGGCTCCATTATTTTAGCAATGTACTTGTTCCATAATTGAGAAGATCGTCTAGGAGTGGGATTTGAGAGCATGATAGAGGAGGAAGACAACTCGTAGTATTCATTTAGGCCATAGTGTCATAGGCAACTCCATAGTGAGTGCCCATTTCTTTTATTTTCATTTCATTACTAAAAAAAAAGAGTAGAACATAGGCCTCACCTTCTAGCTCAATTTTCTCCCATATTGTCTTTCCCGGAAGACATCTTGTGTTCATTTGTGTGGATGGTGTATTCATTTTCTTAGTCTTTTATTTTCATATTTTAGTTATTTCATTAATTTTGAGCAATAAGTTACAGATAATAAATCTAAGATTTAAGGAAATAAACCCGATAATAAAATATTTTCAGAATAATATAAGATTTGTTGTGATGAACTATTCTGGTGGTATATCCACGAAAATTTACAAACCATATTTGTATCAAATAAGTTTTCTTTAGGGTATTTGTGGAAAATTTCAAGATCTAGGAATTGGCTTGAGAAGGAAGTTGCAAAACTGCAGCCATGGTATGAGTCCATTAATAACAATCCTTGGGATGTAGTGGTATAGTTTCGCAAGGCTAGACAAACAAGTCATTGATATCTCTCACAACATGGCCCTCCTCATGGCAACTCTAGCGAGAAATTTTGGACCTTTCGGGGAGGTTGGTAGCTCTAACTCAAAAGTCCGATCAGATGAGAAAATAGGAGATAGTAAAGACCCATAAAATGAGTCAAAAAAAATCCCAGTAAAGAGAAGCCAAGTTCCAATACCATCACTCCTTCATAGGATATTTAAAATGGAAGTGAAAATGGATATCAAGCCCTATCAATGTAAGATCGATGTTGTTAAGTTGAATAATTGGTTGCAATAGTTAAAAGTGTATTCTAGTGTCCATAATATATATGAAGAGTAGAATATTTTTTATTGTCCAAATGAAACTAGAAAACTTGTTGAGTACACAATACACCTTAAAAAATTATAATTTTTCTCAGCTCTTGATAGCCTTTCAGGGATAAATGTTTCTACCAAGTCCCTATGGTTTTCGATAGTTTTAGAGTTTCACCGAGTCTCGATATAAAATGTAAGTCGATGGTTAATTAGGGGTCGACAGAAAAGTGCAAAGGAGTAGGTTTTCTCCGAATGATGAAAGAATATTCTAGGATTAGGGTTTTGTGAAAAGGTGTCTAAATAAAAATGTTTTTAGTGGGTTTTGATGCACCTATCGCCGAATCTCACGTCCCAACAGGAAAAGTACGTCGATTGAGTCGAAGGAATATTCCCAAAATATGTTATTAGGGGTTTATGAAAAAGTGATGAAAAAATGAGGATTTGAAGCCCATGATGCATATTTCTTTTCGAATACTAATAAGAAAGGTAAAGCATGCGAAATAAGGACAGATTTCAAAAGTGTCGAAATGAATAGGAAGTGACCTTTTAGGCATATCGTCGATAAACAAAGATCGCTTTAATGTGAATTCAACAATTGGAGATAGCATTTAAACCAGAGGATTTGCATAATATGATCAAAATGATTAAGATTTCATTCTCTATAGGTTCCTAGATTCAGTCCATGGACTTTAAATTCAAACTCATACAGTCAATTTCCTCACTTTGCATTGAGTATAAATTCTCATCGTTGTTTTTCATATGCTCTGAAATTTCTATGACCATTAGTATATTGAGACACCATAAGTATAATTACTTTCTTTGATTAATTTTTTTTGTATCCTTTCCTCTAGGAAGTGTTTTAAGTAAGATCATTTCCACTAGTATCAGATTTTGTAGGTTCAACAATGCATCATTGTTTCCCCATTCAAATGAATTATGTTTATAGGATTGTTAAAAGGTTTATGCTAAGTGTGTAATTTGGTTTCCTCATTACAAGAACAATGTCGCAAAGAGGAGCTTCTATTTGGCATTCTCCCAAAATGTCGAAAGGGAAAGGAAATAAGACAGAGGGAACATCTAGTTTAGTGTCGATCAAAGGAGCAGAGCCAAAAAAGATTGTAGAGCCAATAATCAAGTTTCCCTTGACGAATTTGTTTGTGCACCCGCCAGTGTACGAGGATACCAAGCCAATCACTAGAAAGCAAGTTCCCTTGACAAGATTAAACGAATTATTTATAAAATTCAAGGATGAGGATTACCACAGATCAACACTACATAATGACACTATTATCAAGGAGATGGATGATAAGTTCTTCTATAACATTCGAAGGTATCAGTTGCATTCAATTGCAATGAGGACCCCGTTGTTTTCCTTCATGGAGGCACTAGAGTGGATTATCATCCACGCTGATTGCAAGAAATCTCCAGTTAATGATGAGAAAGGATAGTGTGGGGACATTTCTTCCCTAAGATATTAATAAGTATTATAAGTTACTAGAACTAGAAGTATTTCTTAACACTAATTTTGTGATGAAGTTTCATGACTAGCATGATATAAAAAAAATATTGGCCAACTAGTGGAAAGAGAACAAAAATTACTTCAACTAGTTCGTAGGGTGGTACAACGTGATAGGTTTAGAAGAACCCTACATGTACATCATGGTCATGTTATGCCAATTATATGGAGATAAAGATTTCTCATAGTTTACCAAAGTGTTATTACATATAGTTGTCAAGGGTAACAAGTCGTTTAAGTCCATGGTCTGCATAGGAAGCGTCTGAGCGCAACATATAGAGCAACTCATTTTGGGATTAAAATACAAACATGCGGGCTCAGTTTTGCGATGGTGGAGATCCCCTATGAGGATCAGATTAGCGGTCCCCAGGTATTCAGAGTGTCATAATTGCATGAAGTATAGTGCCATGAAAAGCATTGAAGTCTCGAAGGCCCGAAGTAGATCTCGACCATCCGAATCTAGACTACCACGCGTCATCAAATCCTCAGCTCCAGAGGTTTTTCTTAGATGGAAATTTGGTTTGAGAATTGAAATTCCCGAAGGCCGATTCACGTAGCAGATCTCAACCGTTGATTCGAAGAGGGAAGATCTGATCCATCGATCTAAAGTGCTAGAGCTAGGCTGTTGATCAGGAAGCCTCATCTCAGATCATAAGATCAATGGTCACGCTCCATTGTGGGGTCGGAAGGTGTGCATGTTTTAAAATTTCAAGGGCGGTCTGAAATCAGAACCGTGGCTTTTGGAAAGGGACGCGTGGCGGTTCATGGTGAATTGCGGGGACAAAAGAAGTTTTCTTTCAAACCACCCTTGGTCGTGCCCGCAATCGTGTAATTGCGTAGGGTCATGGCCCTAGGTCACATTGAAGACTGAGTGATGGAGAGGTTCTACGCCAAAGACCGAAAGCGTATGTATTGGTCACAGAAAAATATCTACTTGGCCTCGAGACGTCGGGATTGACTCAAAAAATTTGTATGGCACTGCCTGAAAACGTTCATGAGTGTCAGGCCCTATCCTAATCCCAATGAAGGTAGTTATTGAAGATTGGGGCCGACAGTTGAGACCTCGTCTCACCCGATAAATGGAAAGTGTTGCATATCACAGCCATGAAGGCACGCTGACGATCTGAAGCTTCCTTATGGGAATTTTTTCCTGTAAAGCACATAACTACGCCTGGCTCGCATTTGACATGAGAAAACCTACACAATCTAATAGAGTAGGCGTCGAATGAAGGCTTTGAAGGCAATGGTCCGATCACACTCCTGGTAGTTACAACATTGTTGGGTATTTATAGACAATTTTGATATTTTGTTAAGGTCAAATGGTTGAGCTAGGCTCCCGGCTATTGTAATATTTTTATGAAGAAAACTAGTTCTCTGGTTATGTATTGGTTTTTGAGACATCTTGGTTAATATAAGTCATCTTTCTTGCCCCATCTTATTTTCCTCTGATACTGAGAGAGTTCATGATTGACTAATTCACATGGATTGTTATGACTGTATTATGATGGATATTATATTATAGTGTTGTTATAATTTCTTTCAGTTTCTTTGAGATTTGAATTCAAGGGGATCTTGCATTTAAGTTTTTCCTCCTTAGGTTGCTGGAAGACCTGATGTCCACAATAGACCTCTACACTCTCTTCACCAAAGTCTTCCCTCTATTCACCCTTACTCCAACTTACTGATTGAAGTTGATTCCATACCTCAATTGCTTATGCATGCTAGTCCAAATTTCTGAGTTAAAACATTATTTTCATTGAGTCTTCTCCATTTGGCCTCTTAAAACTCATTTAAATTTACTGTATAAACTGATGGGTACTGGTATTACCTTCTATGCAATTTGAGGGTGACTTCTAGTGCTAACATTTCTAGTGTCGTTGTCGGGGAATGAATTGAAGAATTTTCCCTGGGATAGAATGACAAAGAGATTCTAATTCTGAAGGTGCATCAAACATCAAAACCATTGAAGATTGCAACTTGCACCTGGCGACTCCACAATTGAAGACTCCAATGGGGAGGATCATGTTGACAGAAAGATGACCATACCGATGGGGAAGACTAGGTATCAGTTTATGAGCTTTATTCATGAAATCATGTTCTTGTTTATCAACTCATTTCTCTCTTTCCCTTCACATATAAAGAGGATTATCCTCTACTTTGTCTATTCATATGATAATATGCCTTCCTTTATTTATCCATCCTTGGAAGAAGAAAACATTCCCTCTTCTTGTGTTGCAGATACTGATCTCGTGTATTCACCTCTTCCTATTCATAAAAGTGAGATTTGTATTGCATATCCTCTTGAAATTGATCACCCTTGTAGCCCTAAGGAGGTTGAAAATAATTCATAGTCTTCTCAAATATCGTTACCCTCCGTTATTCCTGCCAAGCCTTGCCATCAACTCGTTAATCCTCATGATCATCCCACTACATTTCAAATTAAAATCAGAAATAAGTTGTTTAAACCTCTGAGGCTGTCATATCGCCTTATCCCTTATCCTCTTGATTCCTTTGAGTATCTTCCTTCGTTTTCTGGAGAATACCATGTTACAGTCGAGAGGCACTTGGAGGCCTTTGATAAATTTGTTGATCAGTTTGAGATTGTTCACGAGGATTTTACCTCGAGGTTTTTCTCACATTCTTTGTCTGGAGATGTTGTTGTGTGGTTTAGATGTCTGGAAGCTGGTTCTATTGGCTCCTGGACCAAGCTATGCCATGCATTTTTAAAGTGTTGGCATGAGAACAAGTCCCTTGATCAATACTGGTTTGAGTTTAATTCCTTGAGGAGAGGGGAAGAGGAAGCCTTGGTTGTTTTCAACATGAGGTTTTACAGTGTTTATCATAGTATGCCTATGGAGATCAAACCCACAAAGACTGCTTCCATGGTGTACTATGTCATGGCTCAACATCTAGAGTTGGTCCTTCTCTTGAGAGAGAGGAAATATTCATCATTAGGACACCTGTTTGAAGATGCTAAAGAAGTTGAAGAGAACATCAAGGCTAGAAAGGGGGTTTATATGCAAGCATATCTTGAAAAATTGGATGTGCCTAAGGAAGAATACTGTCAGCATGTTTCAAATTCTGAGCAAGAAGATAGTGATTATGAATCAAAGATGGAACAAAAAAAGGAAAAGAGACTGCAGTTGATGATGATCGAGAGTTGTTTTCAAAGGAGCAGGGAGGTTTTTTATTTGTAAGCAGAGATGCATTTACAGAGGAGCAGTCTCATCTTATAAAGAGGCCAGGATTCTATCACACGATTCATGATCCTATGTCTATATACATGGAATCATATGTTTCAAATTTTGAGAATT
Source organism: Picea glauca (assembly GCA_000966675.3). Taxonomy (NCBI): domain Eukaryota; kingdom Viridiplantae; phylum Streptophyta; class Pinopsida; order Pinales; family Pinaceae; genus Picea; species Picea glauca. The sequence goes on along the minus strand of JZKD02S1608014.1, from coordinate 423,996 downwards.
TCCAAGAGAATACCACAGAGCCTTTTCCTTTATACATTGAGGAAAAACATTGTGTGGAAATCCACCATTCTGTGCCTATAAAAGACAAAGAGTTGAGATTTCCCATGGTTCCTCTTTATGATGATTATGATTTTGATCCTTGGGAGAGTCATGAAGAAGAAGAGGGAGAGCCAAATGTGTAGTTCATATCCTTCCCAAAGCCTGCAAATGAGCAATCATCACCTGGGATCAGTCAGTCTGCATCAGCCGTGCACTCACCCATGCTTTCGAGAGATTCAGCCAAATGTGAGTAGTTGTAAGACATATCATGTTTTATGTCACCAACCCAGTGGATTTTGTCATTTTCTCTATGAACCTTTAAGGGAGTACATGGAGTTTCATTTCCTTCATGTCTTGGAGCCGCTCAGCTTTATCTTGACTTCAACACTGAGAGGAAATCTAAAAAGCATAATCATTTTTCTGTCACAATTGCATTGTTTTTATTTGATCAGTGACAGAGTAAACAAGTTTGCAGCTAGGGAGTTGCTTGAATGTATATGGTGGAAGTTTTCTTTCACCTAATGCTTTGTAAAAATCAATTAGTCTAGGAATGTACATAAATAATCTCTTCTTGGAGCCCATGTATTTTGATTTCATTTTTAGGATAGTGTGATTGTCGGCCTTTAATCCTTAGCAGGATGTTTTTTTGAGCATGAATCCATAGCCCAATGTAGAAGGCAACTGGAACTACTTTTTCTTGGCAGCTCGTAGGGAGCATGCCATCCCTTGCTGAGCCAAATGTTATCACATATAGATGTTAAGGGCAGCAGGTTGTCCAAGTCCGTGGTATGCACAAGAAGCGTCTGAGCATGACATGCAGAGCAGCTCATTTCGGGCTTAAAATACAAATAGGCAGGCTTGGTTTTACAACGATGGAGATCCCCTGTGAGGATCATATTAGCGGCCCTTGGGTATTCAAAGTTTCATAATTGCACGGAGTATAGATCCATGAAAAGTGTTGAAGTACCGAAGGCCTAAAGTCCCAAAGTAGATCTCGGCCATCCAAATCTAGACTACCATGCGTCATCAGATCCTCAACTCCAGAGGTTTTTCTTAGAGGGAAATGTGGTTTGAGAATTGAAATTCCCGAAGGCTGATTCACGAAGAAAATCTCAGCTGTTGATTCGAAGAGGGAAGATTCAATCTGTCGATACAAAGCGCCAGAGCTGGGCCATTGATCAGGAAGTCTCATCTCAGATCACAAGATCAATGGTCATGCTCCATTTCGGGGTTGGAAGGTGTGCATGCTTTAAAATTTCAAGGTCGGTCCGCAATCAGAACCATGGTTTTTGGAAAGGGACATGTGGCGGTTCATGGTGAATTGCAGGGACAAAAGAAGTTTTCTTTCAAACCACCCTTGGTCGCGCCTGCAATCGTGCAATTGCGTAGGGTCATGGCCCTATGTCACATTGAAGATGGAGCAATGGAGAGGAGTTGCGCCAAATACCAAAAGCGTTTGTATTGGTCACAGAAGAAGATCTGCTTGGCCTCGAGATGTCAGGATTGACTCAAAAAATTCGTATGGCACCACCTGGAAACATTCATGAGTGTCAAGCCCTATCCCGATCCTAATGAAGTTAGTTATTGAATATTGGGGGCAACAGTTGAGACCTCATCTCACCCCATAAATGGAAAGCGTTGCAGAGCGCAGCCATGAAGGCTCGCTGACGATCTGAAGCTTCCTTATGGGCATTTTTTCATGTAAAGAACATAATTGAGCCTAGCTCGCGTCTAACATGAGAAAACCTACATAATCCGACAGAGTAGGCACTGACTGAAGGCTTTGAACGTAGTGGTCCGATCACACTCCTGGTGGTTTCAACATTGCTGGGTATTTATAGACAGTTTTGATATTTTGTTAAGGTCGAATGGTTGAGCTAGGCTCCTGGCTATTGTAATATTTTTATGAAGAGGTGTGTCCTATGTATGATGACTCATTGATAATTTCACCTTCCAAGTTGGAACTTCTCATGCCTTTTTGTCTCATTCTGTGCATAAAGAATGGGTAGTCGACATGGATAAGGATGTCTCTTTGTTCACAAGACTGAATAAAGATGAGGAGAGTAAAATCTGTGTTGTTGATGATTTTTCTCTAGATGTTGTTGGTTAAGGTGATGTTGCTTGTCGACATGGGAGAATTTTCCACATCTATCATGTGCCAAATATTAGTGCCAATATGTTGTTTGTTTCTCAATTTACATAGACATGAAATATTGTGAATTTGTTTATGGATCGGTTCTATGCTCATGATTTGAAGAAAGGCAAGTCAATTTTCGTTGGTAGACTTCTCGACTCAATAGACAACTTGTACAAGTTTTGTGACTCAATTCAACCTGAACTTGAACTGACTACACTTATTTCTCACAGTGATGAAAGAAGTTGAATTTGGCATGAGAGACTCATAAACTTGAATTTCTAAATTTTGCAGGCACTGGAAACTCCAAACATGGTTGCTAGTTTTACCAAGGTGTTTCCCTCTAAAGGAGTCTACAAGGGCTGTGTACTTCAACTTTGGAAAATCATGGAGAGCACAAAACCTACTGGAATGTTTTTACAGTGATTTATATTGCATCAAATTACCTTTACTGGTAGTTGCAAGGTACAATTTGACTTTCATTAATTATTTCTCTCGCTTTACTTTTGAAGTGAACCAAACTTCACTTGTTTATTGTCTACCCTGATGGGATTCCAAGAAAATTGAATCTATTGGAGCTGATATTGGAGATGCCTCCTATGGACAACAGACTCAAAGTAAAAAGAAACATGTCAAATTTTCTTTGATGACTCATGTACTTGAAACTTTTGACCCTGTCACCTACTCAGATGTTGAAGAATGAATTGAATAGAAGCAGGACATAAAGACAAAAATTGATTCTTTGTTGAAGAATCAAACTTGGGACTTGGTTCCTCGACCCAAGGAAAGAACATTGTGAAGTGTCGATGGGTCTATAGGACCAAATTTACCTTTGAAGGTGTTGTTGATCTATATAAATCATTCCTAGTTACGAAGGGATTTTATTGACAAGAAGGCATCAACTAAACTGGAAAATTTTCCCCTGTTAGAAAGATGAAATCTATTCAACTCATTATTTCTCTTGTTGCTCATTTTTTATGGAAAATACATCAAATTGATGTGAAGAGTTCGTTTCTTCATGGAGACCTATCTGAAGAAATTTTCATGGAATAACCACCTATTTTTGTGAAAGATTCGACTTTGGTTTTTCGACTCAAGAACTCTCATTATGGTTTGAAGCAGGCTCCCCGAGCTTGGTATGCTAAGATCAAGAGTTTATTTCTTCGACTTGGTTTCAAATGGTGTGAATATGATCACAACTTATATGTACTTCATACCAATGGAGACACTTCCATTTTTTTTGTATATGTCGATGACTTACTCATTACTAGCAATAATAATGATCTCATACTTAGATTGAAGAAACAACTTGCTAACTCCTTTAACACGACATATATTGCTACTTTGCATTATGTTTTGGGTCTTCAAGTATTACCACTTTATGATGGATTTTTTATTTCTCAATCTAAATATGTGATGGATCTATTGCCACATTTTAAGATGGTTGATTTCAAGCCTTGTGATACTCCCTTTCAGGAGGGAGTAAAGCTTACCAAAACCTATTAAACACCCACAGTCGATGCTACCCTCTATTGACAATTGGTCGACAATATTATTTATATTACTCATAGTCGACTTGACATTTCCTTTGTTGTTAGTGTGGTTTCTTTGTTTATGAAGGACCCTAAAGAAATCTACTGGAAGGAAGTCAAATGAATTGTTCACTATCTAAAGGGTACCACTCATTTTGGTATCAAGTATTGTTGAAGTTCAGATTCGCTAGTAAGCTACACTGACTCTAACTTGGATGGTGACGGTGATGATCAAAATTTCACTTCTGGCTATGTGTTTCACTATAGAACTGGACCTTTGGTGTGTTCATACAAGAAACAAAAGGTACTCTCTTTGTTTACTATAGAAGAAAAATATCGTGGCACCATTCAAGTAGGTACTGAAGCAGTATGGATTCACCAACTTTTGGGAGATCTTGGCCTTCATGTTCAGACCTCGACTACAATCTACTGTGATAACCAGAGTATTATATAGGTTGTTGACAATCTTTTTTCCCACAGTAAGATGAAACATGTTGATCTCCATGATCACTATCTGAGACAGTTGGTTCATGAGAATGTTGTCTCACTTGAATATTGTATAATAGAAGATCGATTTGTTGATATATTAACCAAACCTTTAGCTAAAGCCATATTTATCAAGCTTCATATGATGCTTGGGCTTCAGGAAGTTGCAATCATGGGGAGGTGTCCTAATGATGTAATTTCACCTCTCGAATCTCCAGAGCTATGTGTTGATTGGGGGGTGTTGGAACATCAATCATTGATGGTTCATAACACATATCCTAGGTTCAATCGATAGAGAGGTCGACCTGCATCTGGATACAATCAGTCGAGAAATCGACCAACACACTACATCATTCGATCGAGTAATCGACGTGTGTGTCAGTAAGATATTCAACCCGTTATAGTGCAAGTTGTAGGTTGGGAAAATCCCAAACCAACCACAAAATCATGTGCTAAAACTATGGGACACTACATCCAATGTTACCTCGATGCAGGTCCCACACTTGGGGGGTGACTAAGGTCACTCTTGGGAGTCAATCCCGGAGACCCTAGTGGGAAAGAGAAGGATGAAGGGAGGTGTAAGGAGAAGTTATATAAGAATACATTGGTTGAAAACATTAAGTAAAGAGAGGTAAATGGATACCGAGTAAAGAGATAGTTGTCGGTGCACCTATACCTTCCCGAGACACAAGAAAAGACACTTTGCCAACCAAGTATAGTAATGGATCATCAAGTTAAGATTCTTGTCCCTAAAATACAACGACATAAAATTTAGTAAATCAGCAATATATTACATCCAAATCAGCAAGTAAAAGTTGTATATTAGTTAGCAATGTCAACAATAAAACTAGTAACCAATGTGGACCAAAAATATCACTTCAAGACTGAATAAAGATGGATGTCATAAAAGTAAATTTATGCAGAAGTATATCAGCATTATGGATATATCATTCAATGAAGTACAACAACAAACCTGACCATCAAAAAGTGCCAAAAGTTATCCCAACAGATGCACCTAGGTTAGTAGGTTAAACTAGCAAAGTTAAAGGGTTAATCTAGGGTTAGTTTGTGAGATATTAGGAGTTAGGGTTAGAGTTTAAAGAAGCCCTAATGGTTGCAGGTTATTTTTACTACAAAATAAGAATTTTTGGGAGAAATATGATTCCCTAAGGGAGGAACAATCCCCAAGGCATCAAGACCATTATAAAAAAGAGACAACTTCAAAACTTGAAATTTGTACGTTTACCAAGGAAGAAATTTATTTCTCCGATGCAATAAGTAAATGACTAGTTCCTTTAATAAAGGGTTAATGGATTCAAGATAATTTGAAGAATCTAGAGAGTCTACTTCCTTGGGGTTTTAATCCCTTTTAATCCCCAAGGCAAGCTTCTCTTAGCTAGGGTTTCAACTAGGAGGGTGTATGCAATTATACTCTTCTTAGTAAACCCTTATGAAACAATATTACCTTAGAAATAAAATGGTGGAAACACAAGTAGGGGTGTGTTCCCTTATACTCCCTACTTGGCTCAAGAAAATAGAACCTTTAACTTGTACAAATGATAATACAATGAAATAAATGGAACCTTCAAGCATTAAAAGGCAATAAAAGCTAGACTAACCACCACAAAAGAAATGAACAAATCCTTCCAAGGATAGTGCACCATCTACATAAACCATAACGAATACATACCCATAAAAAAAAATCAAAAGAGAGAGAAATAGCCAAAGAGAGCAAAATTTTCAATCCATGAGCCTCTCGCAATGGAGAGTTATGTCCTCTATAAAAATGAAATGAGGTGATCTCAATTTATATCATCCTCATAAACATAATTTGTCCACAATTGTCCATAATATTAGGGTAAAACAAAATACAAGGGGATAACAACCCTTGTATTTCCCCTTTACAATAATTTAACATCATTTTACACATTGAAAACCCTAAAACAAAGGTGATGTCATCCATTGAAGGAGGATGTTTTGGAAAATTGAGCAAGTCATTGGATCTGGGTTGCAAAGTAGGGCCTCCAAAGGCCATGTGGAAATCATTCGAAGCCTCTCCACCTCAAAATTCCATGTGTCATGCTCTGTTTCATAATCAACCACCATATGCCCCTCAAATGTGATGTCAAGCCCCTTCGGTGTAATGTTTTTCCCCTTCTAGGAAAGTTGTTTGGCATGCAAAGGGTGGGATATGTCTAACCAAATATCTCCTAGGCCTATGAAGGCATCTCTCTCTCATTTGGCATGTGGGCCTATGTCATCCATCTCATGGGATGCTTGCCCCATGGAAGTCCAAGCTGGGCTTGTTCTTCCAAAAATGGCTACCAACATGTACCTAAAATACAAATGGATACGACCTCCAAGGATCTTAAGTCAAAGCATCATGATGAGTAAATAAATTTAATAAAAGAGCCATCAAAGCATGTATACCAGGTCTACATCATACAAACATGTGCTTAAGAAACTAGACATTTTTCCAAGTTTTGTTGTGGGAGGGTTGGGATGGTAGTCTTTTCAATGGATCAAAACCCCTAAGTCTAGGAAAAACCCTATCTGAGTCATGTGAATGAAGTGGAATGGATGGGGGAAATAATAAATGGGAACGGGGTTCATGATATGCAAGGGTCCATAGTATCTCATTTATGGGTGCCTTTGTGGAGGGTGTAACACACCTTCATCCATAATGCATTTTTTCCAAGCCCATAAATTTCCTTTTATCTTTCTTTATTTTGATTTTCTTTCAATATAGAATAGGGTGAGTTGGAGGCCAATTCTCTGGCTTGGTGACCAGGTAATGAAAGTTTCACCCACAAGTACTTTCACGAAGATGAGTAGGTTGACTCGTGATGAGACCCACTTTCCCTAAACCATGCAACTAAGATTCATAAACCTAGTGTTATGGCCATAAATGGTAATTTCATACCATTAGATACCCATGGATGTGATAGGATGGCTTGTGATGAGACCCCCTATCGTCAACTAATCCTTTAAGAATATTTATTTATTATTTTCATGGGGTCCTTATTTTCTTGCGGAGAAGATTTTCATTGCTTTCTCGGGATCCCCTAGGAAAAACATATAGAAGGTTATTTCATCAAGATTTTATATTTTTCCATCTAACTCCCCTCTCGGCCTTCAACCCCTTCTTCCCATGAAATGAGGAATGGTCCCTTGTAGGTTCAATCTACCCCAAAATCCAAAGAGATGATCTCATGAGGAGAAATAGTGATGGAGAGTGGTAAGTATGGTCGGGAGTGGCACGATGAATCATCAAAGGAAGATCCCAAAAACACCCCATCCAAAGGGTGACCATCTACTTGAGTGCCCCAAGCCAACCACCGACATTTAAAGAAGTTAAAAGGCATAGTTTCCAAAGAAAATGTCTCATAATAAAAAATAACCTCTGATACAAAAGAATGAAGGCCTCAAATATTAAAATGATACCCACCATCATACCTGAATTGTACCACATGGAGCAAGATCCAAGTGACCTGTGGTGGAAAGCTAGTGTGGATGATGGTAAAGTGTTGGATCATTGTGGTGGTGATTCGGGTCTCTAGATTAGAAAAAGGATATTGTTGGTCATGTGGTATCTCAACACTCCATATCTACAACTTGAGGGCCTCGAGACATAATATCCTTAGTTATCTACAAAATGGGGATAACATATGGTTCCTACTTGGGGACATGTGCTCGACGTAGAGTGCATGAGAACCACAACATCTCCTTGTATACCCGTGCCTGCAAGGAAACATCAAACTTTCAAGTGCAGGATGACCTACTCATCATTGTTCTCATATGGTCATAATCAAAACCAACTAATCTAGAAAATGAAAATTTTGAAAACATTTCCAACTAAATATACATATATGATGATGAAATAAATAATGCAAGTAGAGAAAAATGAAAATTCAATGAAAATAAAATAATATGAGAAAAACAAATTCAATATGGAAGAAGGAAAGATGACTTAGCTACTAACCTAGGGTCCTGGAACCCTGAAGATCAAGTCCCAAAGGTATCAGGTGAAATTGTACAACCAGTGAAACCACCTGAACAACATACAAAAACATTTCCCCATGTTCTTAATCATGTGAAACAACAATGATAAGTCCAACACAAATTAATCATGAGAATAAATAAACATATAACCAATCATCAAATAAAACTCATGGAGATGGGTGGGAGGGAGGAAATTCTGCTGAAAAGAGAAACCACAATCTCGATCATCCTGGAACACCTTCTTGCAAGAACAACCACAAGCCTGATCTATCCATATCTAGAGTGGAATGGAATATGTAGATGATGGCTCATCTTCATCCTCATCAACACAATCACTACTTCCTGAAGACTGAGAGGATATGAGATAACGCAAGAAGACCCTATGCTTCACCCAATGGGAAGAAATGAGGTATGGGATGGGTTCAAGTCTAGAAGAAGAAAATTGTTGCCTCTTCGTTTGTGAATCCTCATGAGAATATCCAAGATGAAAAAACTTCCACTTCATAGAGTGAACCTTTGATTTCCCCTGGATGTCTATGTCTTGGTATTCATCCAAAATCAAGGGTGAAGATGGTTGAAAATCCTCATAGAACAAATATGCATCCTCAAAAGGATATGCATCAAAAATCCCGAGGGTGTTGGTTTTTCTTCATATGAGATATGATCGATGTGTTATCAAAATGACGAGTGTTCCATATATAGGGAACATATGGTGACCATCCATGAAAGGATGCATCCCTTGAATAATCAATAAATATTTATTATTATCATTTACTTATTATATATGATATTTAATAATCAATAATTATAATATTAATTATTATTATAAGAGAATGTCTTCCCTATGTTGTCCAAACATTAACACTCCCTCTCAATGAGGGAGACATTCTACAACATGCCAATATTGTCTTTGAAGTATACAAAATTCACCCTAGACTCATGACACTTGTTTGTCAGTCTTGGGAGACATCTCTCTCCCACCTGAACCAAGGATAAACTCCTTTTGTGGATCTCCCTCTGAGCCAATTAACTCTCTCTAATATTAGGCTCACTTTGAGTCCGCATGTAATAACATATAAAGTCTTGAGTATTTATTATTCCTTGTCAAATCACCATTACTAGGAAAAATACCACACTAGGATCTTTGACCTCAAGTACACACCTGTGAGTGAATGTTGGTCTGATGCTAGCTGACACGTGGAAAGCACTTCAAGCACCTCGAGTCCATATTATTCCTTGTCATGATCAAGGAAGGACTACGTCTAGGCCCACTTACCACAAGTGCACCTTTATGATAAATGTATCCTATCTCCCTTGGTCTACATCCCAATCTAGGAGAAGGTTCGTCCGATGTTAAAACATCAATACTCCCTCTTAGATAGGGAGGTATCTTTCCATAGTAGTACACAACTACTGTCTAGAGAAACACAGTCCCCGCCAATGGTACATAACCACCATTGTATCAAAAGGTTGGTCAAACATGGAACTCCCAAGCGGAATTCTAGAGGCTAATCCCTCTAGGAACACTTAGGGTCAACTCCCCATAGTGTGTGACGTCAAGGGTAAACTCCCTCGACATGTCCTCATGTTCTCTCCACATGGGACATTAGGCTATACACCCAAATGCACTTATCCATTCTCGAATAAGTTTCCCACTTATCCATTCTCAAATAATTTTCCTCGCATATCAACTCAACTCAATCATAGAGGAGTATGATCTGGAGAAATTTTGTCATAGATGGCACTCCCATGTGGACTTCTAGAGGCTACACCCTCTAGAAACACTAGGGTCAACTCCCATAGTGTGTGATATCAAGGCTTAAATCCCTTGACATGTCCTCATGTTCTCTCCACATGGGAATTTGGGATAGAAGAGAAAACACACTTTTCCCTTCTCGAATAAGTATCCCACTTATCCCTTCTCGAATAAGTGTCCTCAGAGATCAACTCAACTCAATTATAGAGTAATATGATCTGGAGAAAGTTTGTCACACATGGCACTCCCATGTGGAATTCTAGAGGCTAAACCCTCTAGAAACACTAGGGTCAACTCCCATAGTGTGTGATGTCAAGGATCAACTCCCTTGACATGTCCTCATGTTCTCTCCACATGGGACGTTGGGCTATAGGCGCAAACTCGCTTATCCCTTCTCGGATAAGTGTTATCACAGATCAAATCAACTCAGTCATAGAGGAGTATGATCTGGAGAATGTCTCAGGAAGCTGCGAACATCAACACTCCTTCTCAACAAGGGAGGCATTATCTACCATGCCAGGTATGTCATGGAAGTACTTGAACTTCGTCCTGTTTTGGTAAGAATATCATAAACCTGCTCATCTATAGGAAGGTACAACACTATTACTTCCTTCCTCTACACCATGTCTCAGATGTAATGGTACTTGATCTCAATGTGGTTTGATTTGTCATGAAACACTGGATTATCTGAGATCTTCACACAACTTTGGTTACCATAATGACTAATGGTGAAATCCAATACATTTTTGGATAAATATGCAAGGATCTTGCGAAACCACACTTCTTCATGGACTAAAATACTTAATGCAATGTACTCTTATTTTGTTGTGCTCAAAGACATAGAACTTTGTTTCCTGCTACACCAAGAAACCATGGAAGATCCCAAAGTGAAGCAACACCCGAAGGTTCTCTTTCTATCCACTATGCTCCCTGCCCAATCAGAGTCAATATATTCTTGCCATATCATATCAATACTGGAAGTATATCTTATACCATGTCCAACTGTGCCTCGCAGGTATCACAACACATGCTTCAACAATCCAGTGTGTCTATCTCGACTGACTCATAAAATGGCTAAGTGCACTCACTGCATAGAAAATATCTGTTTTGGTGTTAATTAGATACATCAATGATCCAATCAGTCGTTTGTACAAGGTCATATCAATTTTGTCGGAATCGGAAGAGGACAAACTTAGTTTCTTCGGATTCATCACCATCGGTGTAGCCATGGGCTTCAAGTTCAACATCCCAAACTTTTTCAATATCTCAACTATGTACTTCCCATGACTCAGGAAGATCTCATCATTTCTCTTCCACATCTCTAGTCCCAAGAAGTAGTGCATCATACCAAGGTCCTTCATCTCAAACTTAGAGTCCAACACATACTTTCATTCAACAGTAAGGCTCTTTGTATCAGTGAGAAATAAATCATCAATGTAGAGGACAAAAATCAAGGACTCACCATTACAAATATTGTAGTACATGATGGGATCGATAACACTTTTGTTGAAGCCCAAAAATCATCAAGTGTGCATCAATCGTCGCATACCAAGATCAAGGTGTTTGCTTGAGTCCATACAATTCCTTCTTCAACCTGAACACATGAGACTCTGTCTCATGTATCACAAAACCATATGGTTCCTCGATGTATACTTATTCCTCAATATTTTCATTGAGAAAGGTTGTCTTTACATCCATTTGATGTACTCTCCAACCGATGGATGTTGCAGGGAAAATAATCATCCAAATAGAAGTTTATCGAGAAACAATAGAAAATGTCTCCTCAAAATATATTCCATCCACCTAAGAGAATCCTATAGCAAAAAATCTCATTTTGTGCCTCTCGATGCTCCTGTCAACTATATCCTTGATCTTTTATATCCATTTGGAAGTCACTACAAACTTCCCCTCGGGTCTCGGAACAATATCTGACACATCATTCTTCATGATGGATTGATACTCCTCCATCATGGAATCTCTCCATACTGGCTGACTATATGCCTCCTCATAATAAGAAGGCTTAGACTCAATGATGTGGCTCATAGTTGTAGCATAGCACGAATATCTATGAGGTCTCTTTCTCTCTCAGAAGGTACCATGAGGAGTTGCATGTACTTCTGCCTACTGCAGAGTCTGACGAGCCCATGCAAGTATCTTTCGACCTACTACAATATCTCTGGAAACATTAACTAGAGCTATAGGATCAATGGGATCAATTGGATCAATTGTCTCCCCCTGAAAGGGAATTCCATCTTGGACCTTATTTGACATATAAAGGTTTCCTTATGAAACCAATGTCTAATACATATCAAGGTTCCCTCATGGACTAAATGTCTCAAAATACATATCGAGGTTTCCTTGTGAAACCAATGTATTGGACCTTATTTGACATATAAAGGTTTCCTTATGAAACCAATGTCTAATACATATGTTATTATGTAAAAACCAATGTTATTATGTAAAACCATCAATTGGAAAACTATTGCATGATGAAAAAATAAACGGAATGCCAATGGTCCCGAAATTGAAGTCCTCACAAAAGAATCTGATATGTTTGGCTTCATATGATACGCTTTTCGATTGATAGCAATAGTAATCTTTAAATAAATGAGATGTCTTATTATCGTCTACGTGAACGCATACTCCATTGGGCGATGCCATCGATTTCAAACAACTTGCTACAGCTAAGGAGAACTGGAAGCACATGGGTTTGATATATATTTCAAACCTTATCATCTTCCCACATGGAAACTTGCAATATCAATAATGGAAGACTGTTATCTGGAAATTATTTTTCAAACCTTATCACGGAAACTTGCAATATCAAATTCAAAGCTCCATGTCATAATTTATGACGGAAGTGTTGGTTTTTCTTTTACCTGGGCCCTCCTGTATAGGAATCAGCCCAGTCCTGCTCTGATACCATGTTGGTTTTTCTTCATATGAGATATGATCGATGTATTATTACAATGATGAGTGTTCCATATATAGGGAACATATGGTGACCATCCATGAAAGTATGCGTCCCTTGAATAATCAATAACTATTTATTATTGTCATTTACTTATTATATATGACATTTAATAATCAATAATTATATTATTAATTATTTTTCTAAGAGAATGTATTCCCGATGTTTTCCAAACATCAACAAAGGGATGAATGGAAATCACCTTGAAGATATTGTGACAAGTCATCCTCAAATGGATCGAACAAATCTGTGATTGTACCACCATCACCATCCCAAAAATCCGAGTCATATATGCATGGAGACCAATCCTCTGTTTGAGGGATACCCTCAACATCGTAGGTGGGGTCTCTGTCAAAGGTGAAAAGAGGCATGTCCCATCCACATTTTCCAATCTATATGCAAGTGTCAATATGTTGACCATCTGTATCTGAGGGCTCTTCTAGTACTCCTTCACTTCCAGGATCATGGAACAGGCTATCATCAAGATCTTGAAAGGTTCATAACTCATAGTGTTCTCTTCAAAATCTTCAACATGATAAGCTTCATCAGGATCTTCTTGGAATATTTCTGCATAAGCATGTTCTTCAAGAACCTCTTCATCTATGAGGGATTGGTCTTATTCATATTAATTCAATAACTCTTTTACTTGGTTCATCATCTCTTCAACGGATTTATTAGCAACTCCTTCCCTTTCCATCTACAAAATTTCCTTCCATTAGAAATGAAGAGGTTTTGGTTGATTCCAAGGTGCCATAGTCCCATCGGCTAGAAGAACATCTAAAAGGAGTCTCCAGGGGAGAGAAAGGCCTATCAAAGGATGAAAAGGGGAAGCAGGGTAAAGGTACGTAATGGAAAGGTGGGTTCAATAAAGTTGGAGTCGCTAGACAAACTTTGAAGAAGTTTTGTCAAAGGAAATGCATAGGTTCTTGGAGTGGAGTTGCCAAGAAAGATCGGGGTGAAGGATTTGAGAAAGAAACTGGAAAAAAGTGTCATTTAGGGAACAAAGAGGATTAAAAATCCTCCTAAAAAATGGTGCCAAAATGTTATAGCACAAGTTGTAGGTTGGGTAAAGCCTGACCCAACCACAAATTCATGTACTACAACTATGGGACACTACACCCAATGTCACCTCGATGCAGGTCCCGCACTTGGGGGGTGACTAAGGTCACTCCTGGGAGGTGATACCATAGAACCTATGGGGAAAGAGAAAGATTAAGGGAGGTGTAAGGATCAGTCCCCCAGAAGGTCAAGTGATAGAATAATATATTGGTTGAAAATGGTAAGTAAAGAGATATAAATGGATATCGAGTAAAGAGATAGTTTTCGGTGCACCTGAACCTGCCTGAGACACAAGAAAAGACACTTTTACAACCAAGTATAGTAATGGATCAGAAAGTTAAGCTTTTTGTCCCTAAAATATATAATAATACAAGTTAGTAAATAAGAAATAGATTACGGCCAAATCAACAAGTAAAAGGTCTATATTAGTTAGCAATGTCAACAATAAAACTAGTAACCAATCTGGACCGAAAATAACACTTCAAGACTGAATAAAGATGGTTGTCATAAAAGTAAATTTATGCAGAAGTATATCAGCCTTATGGATGTATCATTCAATGAAGTACAACAACAAATATGACCATAAAAAATTTCTAGGAGGTATCCTAATAGATGCACCTAGGTTAGTAGGTTAAACTAGCAAAGTTAAAGGGTTAATCTAGGGTTAGTTTGTGAGAAATTAATGGTTAGGGTTACAGTTTAAAGAAACCCTAATGGCTATAGATTAGTTTTACTACATAAATAATAATTTGTGGGAGAAATAGGACACCCTAAGTGTTAGCACATATGTTTATAAAGGGGTGTTTTTCCTTACGGAATAACCCCTTGGTGAAGAAATGCAAAAGGGGGTGGTCTCTACGACCCACTTTTACCTTTTATCCTAGTTTTTTGTCACTCGGTGGGTTATGAATATGGAGCACATAGATCTCAGTGGTTGAGATCTGTGTTCTCAGATCTGCGGTCCTTATTTCATATAGGACCCCCCCAACCTTCTGCCTTTAATGGGGGGGGGGGGGGTCCGAGTTGGTGGTTTTGTAGGTGCGGGCCCCCCACTACATGTCGCCCTCTCAGAAACTCAAACCCCCCCCATATGATTTACAAATTACCACCTACCCCCCCCTCCAATATAACCTCCTTACTACCTCCCATTACCGCTATCGCTCCAACTGCCACCTGTCCTCCACTCACATCACTCACGCGTCTATCCCCTTCCTGCTGTCACATCTCCCCTCTCGCCTCCTGATATGTTTCTTCCACTTCCCCTCCATGTCACCTCTATCATGCTGTCGTGTCCACCTTGACCACTCACATCCCTCTGCCTCCACGTCTTCTCCTTATTTCGCATCACCCTCACTCCTTTACACCTCAACTCCCATAGGTCGACACCTGCACATTCCCAGTCATCATTCCACCATCCACATCGTCCACTTGGATATCACTCCTTCATTGATCCATGCCGGTTCATGCCAATCACCTCGCCATCTCTCCACCATTAGCATTCACGTTCACCTGTCGGCTTTCCAGGAAAGCATCTAACAAAGATCCATGTGGAAAAGGAGCAGAGTGCAGCCGTCACATTTTCCAAGCACAGAGTTGACTTATGTTCATCCTAATCTCGATGAAGATAGTTAATGGAAGCGGGGGAGGTGGTTGAAACATCGTCTCCCCCACAAATGGAAGGTTTATAAGTTATGGTTAAGGAGACAGGACTACCAGCAAGTCAGGTCCCTATTGAAAGCACGTTGTGTCTGACAGAGCTCATGTCTGACAGGAGACTGCATGAACAGTCTGCCAGAGAACATGTAGATGTAAAGAATTGAAAGCATTGGCTCGATCGATCCTCTGGTGGTGGTAGTCACTCTTGAGCATAAATAACTTGTTTTGATATTTTGTTATGGTCGATGGTTAAGCAAGGCTCCCGCATTGTAAAGTTTTGATGAAGCTCTGGTTCTCTGGTTATGTATTTTGATTTGAGACTTCTTGTTTAATGAAAGTCAGCCTCCTTTTCATATTATTTTCCTCTAATACTAAAGTTTCCATGTTGGCACAGGGGTAGACCCAGGGTTCAAATCTACAAGAGCGCACCAACAAATCCCTAACTACCGGCCCTTTCGACAACACCTGTGAAGCAGATGAAGTCTCACCCGAGGTAGAGGTAGGGGTGGTTGCAAGACTCAGGTGTCTGGAAACTTAGCTGGGACATAGATCTATGATTATATCACTTATAGAGCACTTAACATTGATCATTCACCAATAGTCAATCCTTATTATACTTCACAGATAGAATAGAGCATCGCAACATCCACTTATATCTAAGGTATCTTAGTACTTAGCAACAGTAAATTAGATTAGATCCAGTAGATCAACACTAAGAATATTCATACATATCATATCTACTATTCATACACATCTAATAATCACAAAGCATAAATATATTCATCTAAATATATCTAATCACTTAGCAAAAGTAGAGATAAACACAACAAGTCAGGGCACAAAGCATAACACATAGATTTACGTGGTTCAACCCCACCTTGGGGATACATCCACCAACTCTTCTTCTTTATTATCATTGTCCAATTGGTTACATGCACAAAGCCGTAGAAACCCTTAATTCGCACAGGACAGAATATCTGCGCAGCCCACTAGATCCTTCTTCCTTTCCTTTCAGTACAAAGACTTCTATATCTTCACACAGGGACTTGCACTAAGCTTTGCAAGTCTATAAAGAATGCACAAAGCTCTCAATCACACAGATCCCTTCTTGGAACTTAGCCTATATCACATAGATACCATACAATCCTTCCCTCCCCCCTCTCCACTAGATGCCTAGATGGTTATTTATACATTACAAAAGTGGGCCTAAATGCGGGTAAACCCACGGGCCTAGATCCCTTTCTCATTATATATTCCCAAAACCCAAAAAAGGGGCTCAAAAGTGGGCCGAGATCCCTTGATCTCTGCTTCGTCTAGTGCTCCATCTTCAACAGGCTGTTGAAGTCCCAAAAATGGTCAAATATGACCAAGTAACTTCAAAAATTAGTCAAGGGCCAACAGTCCATGATTGAAGGATTCACATGGATTGTTTTAACTGAATTGGGATGTATGTTTGATTTCAGTCCTATTATAACGATCTTCAGTTTTCTGAAGCTTTGAATCCAAGAGGATATTTTGTTTGAAGTTTTTCCTCCTTAAACTGCTGGAAGACCTAATGTCCATAACAGACCTCTGTATCCTCCTCACTTGTTCTTCCTCCTACTCACCCTTACTACAACTTACTGACTGAATTTGATCAAGACCTCACCTGCTTGTGCATGCTGGTCCAGTTTTCTGAGTTAAAACGATATTGTTTGGAGTCTGCGCCCATTTGACCTCTTTAAAATTATTCATTGTGACATATAATTTGATGGTTACTGGGCTTACCTTCAACGCAATATGAAGGTGAATTCTGGTGCTAACATTTTTGGTGTCGTTACCGGGGAATAAATTGAAGACTTTTCCCTGGGATAGAGAGACAAAGAGCTTTTGATTATGAAGGTGCATCAGACATTAGAACTAATGAATATTGCATCTTTCACCTAGGGACTCCACTATGGTGGCTCCATTGTTTCCACTTCATTGTTTTAGTTGTAGCTCCGAAAGGCAGACACACGAGGTCTACTCTACAACTGCCTCTAGAAATACCTGAAGCTGACCCAGAGAAAATTATTAGAAAGACAAAGACCCGCCAAGAAGGTACTTTAGCTACTATACCAGGTATTTCTAGTAATTTTCATAATCCTTCTTTAGGAACTCCAGTATCTGCTTCTTATTCTCCTGTTATACCATCTGTTGGAGTTTCCAAAAATTTATTTTTTTGGAGTTTTCCCGCTGCTTTCTCCCCTCCTAGTATTGGTTTGGAAGGAGAAATCTTTGACACTCTTGTTGTTGATTAAGGTTGGTTGTCATTGATGTCAACCCTTGAAGAAAGACCCGTATCACAAAGGTTTGGGTAATTTACCCAATAGTGTTTGATGTAAATATGAATCATTATTGTTTTGTCATGGTTGATAAGAAGTAAATATGGCTGAACTCCAAAGTAGTCCCCTTATGGTGAAAGCCCTCACGAGAAGATGCTTTGTGGAGTAAGAGAACCCATGCTTAATTGTGGAATAATGAGATGAATAAAAGTGAATTTGTCAGGGAACATATCCTAGATGGATATTTCTTGTCATTCCATTTCCAGTGGTATGTGGAACGTCACATAATTCCTCATGGTTAGAGAGTTATGGCCATGAGAAGTTGGAGACCCCAGGTTTGGGTAATGGACCCAAGTTTGTTTGATGGGTAA
>JZKD02S1608014.1:383111-395505 GCA_000966675.3 Picea glauca | reverse complement strand
ACTGGTGTACTGTGTATGTGTGTGATTGTTTATTTATTACTGCTCATTATTGGATAATAATTCTACATTGATATAACATTTGAAGAAAAGTATTATAATTATGTTATTACTAATTCACCCCCCCTCTCAGTAATCCAACACTTGTTTCCTCTAAAGTTGTACCGTGGTTTAGACCCAAGGCCTCAGAAGATTTTCCCACTCCCAGCTTTATCGCTCCTCCCCCTATTAGATTTGCTTCATTTACAGAAGGGGAAACCTTTGTTCCCTCGATCCCTGCAGCCTCTTCTCTAAATCATCAGTTGTTCCCCATTTCTCCTAGGAAGACAGTTCCAATATCACCTGTTCAAACTCCATATCCTCTCGGTTCTCCTCTAGTTCACATCCCAATGGCAGGCGTTAATCCCCCTAGGAACATAATGGATGCCATAGTGGATGCTAGATATGCCCCTCTTGTCTTGTCTCAGCCTTTGAATTCTCTCCCATCTTGTGGCTACCTTAAGCAGTTGCCTAATTTCACGGGTGAGGGAGACATAACTGCAGAAGAGAACCTTGCAGCCTTTTACAGTTATGCGAAATACTATGTTATTGTAGATGAAGATGTATGGATGAGGATTTTTGTTCATAGCCTTGAAGGGGAGGATAAGAAATGGTTTAGGGCCTTGGATCCTGGATCTATTGATGGGATTGAAGCCCTAGATGATGCATTCTTAAAACATTGGGGGGATAAAAAATACTCCATCTACTATATTACAGAGTTTGGATCACTCAAAAAAAGAGAAGGGGAATCTGTTTCTAAATTTTACAAGAGGTTTAACAAAATGTATAATAAGATTCCTACTGAGATTAAAACTACATAAACCTTTGCCAAAATTACTTATTCTATTGCTTTCGACCCTGATTTTTTCCTTCTGTTAAGAGAAATAAGAGGCACTTCTTTGGATCATATGCAAGATGAAGCCCTAGAAGTGGAGTTCAATATATTGACATTTGACAAGCTTAGGAATAAGGTTGATAGAGAAAGAATAAAAGGTAGGCCCGAGGCTTCAACCTCTAGTTCTTCTGCTGCCCCCCCTCAAATGGATGAAGTAACCAAGTTACTAAAATCACTTTCTGCTAGAATGGAAAGGTTGGAATTGGAAGGAAAGAAGAGATATAAGAATCCCTCTAATGTTGAAAATAGGGGTAACTTCAGAATACCAAATAAAACCCCCCAGATTATCCCAAAAGATTAAAGAGGAAGGGATAGGGATGATCAGAAAATCCAAACCCCTCTCCAAAATAACCTTGTTACTGATGAAGAAGGAGAGGAAGAAGAGGTTGATCCTAAAATCCATTGCCTTGGAGACACCTCCTCATTTCCCCATTTAACCCAATTTGAATACGAGGAGTCCCTCATGGACAACCAACTAAATGAGATGAGTAAGGGGGAGAAGACTAGTAGCAGTCCAAATAAATACAACCTCAGGTCCAAAAAAAAAGAAGGGAAGTCTGACATTCCTGATCAACCTATTAGAGCAGAGAAGCCTGCTAAAAATATAGCACACAACAACAAAGATAAGGAGGTATAGAAACCCCCACCAGTGGTCAAAATCCCAGTCCCATAATTAAAAGAGATTCTAAATCCCCCCTCCTCTTTTAATTTTGAGCATGAAATTAAAAAAATTAGAATCCCTATACCCCTTTCATAGTTGTTCAAGAACGAAGAATTCAAAAGGTGCCTCTCGAAAATGTTTCAACCCGAGCCTTCTTCTCATTCCACAGACCCAGTAAATATTCAATATGAAAATCCAGTAGCTATATTAGGTCCTTTGGTAGAATACATAGATGATTCATCCTCTCCCTTATACACCTCACTGAGCATACATGACAAGGTGTTGCATAACTATTTGATGGACTTAGGGGCGTCTCATAATATCATGCCCAAAACTTTCATGGATGAACTTGAATTAGAAATCACAAAGACTTACCATGACTTATATTCTTTTGACTCTAGGAAGGTGCAATGTATTGGGGTCATCAAATATCTGGTTGTGACCTTGTTTCGGCTGTCCTGAAAAGTGTGGTCATGGATATCATGGTGGTTGATGTCCCCTCCAAGTTTGTTAAGCTCTTGTCAAGATCTTGGATAAAAATACTTGGGGGAACCTTGCATATGGACCTCACCTATGATACCATTCCTGTGTTTGGGGGGAGCATAGAAGTCTTTACAGAGAACCTCAATTGGCCTACATCATTAGCGAAGAAGAAAAACCCACAAACCATCCTATTTTTTCTCTTGATACTGATTTGGGATCCAGTTTGCTGCAGCTCACCGATACTCTTGAACCCCCTCTTGAAATTAGAAAATGACCCATTGCTTTTTGTGAAGATTCTCCTCCAATCACCTCTGTTTGGAAAATGTTTTTTGATGGAGCCTATTCTAGGGAAGGTGTTGGTGCTGGAGTGATTTTTATTTCACCCACTCAAGAGACTATAACTCTGTCCTACAAGTTAAAATTTGAAACCACCAATAATGTGGCTGAGCATGAAGCTCTTGTTTTGGGTTTAAGGGCTGCAAAGGACATGGGGATTGAAGAGATTTCAGTATTTGGGGATGCTGAATTAATTGCCAATCAGATCATAAATCTTTATCAAGCTAAGCACCCTAGGCTAAGAAATTATAGAAATGAAGCGTGGGACCTAGTTGACATTTTTTTCTTAGATTTCAACATTTCATTCATTCCAAGAGGGGAGAATACCATGGTTGATTCTTTAGTCATTTCAACAAGTAATTTCAGAGTCCCTTTGCCACCTAAAATCAAGTATCATGTAGAAGTAAAATATAGACCCTCTATACCTGACAATGTCAAGCATTGGAAAGTGTTTGAGGATGATCTTGAGATCAAAAGATTCCTTGAGAATGTTGGTGAGTTTTCTGCATTACATATTGATCAAGATTATGATTCTAAAAGTAATCTTCATGTTGATGTTTTCCTGAACAAAATTGCTAATCATCATATTGTTCAGTTGCCTAGAAATCATATTCCAAAGGGACTCATTCCTTTGGAAAGACTATTTGACAGGAATGATGTGGCAGTGAAAGTTAATAGTTCAGTTGATGATGCTGATGTAGCCAAGTGCAATATTGGTACAGAGAATGATCCAAAATTTGTCAAGTTGTCGAGAAGTATGTCAAGGGAACAAAGGGATGAATATGAAGAACTGTTAAAAAAATTTTCTGATGTGTTTTCCTAGACATACGAAGATCTCAGAACATATGATACAAGCATCATTGAGCATAGGATCCCATTGAAGGAAGAGGCCAAACCATTTAGGCATAAATTGAGACAAAAAAATCCCATGCTGCTGCCTATTATGGAAAAGGAGGTAAAAAATATTCTGGTTGCCCAGTTTATCATTCCTTTGAGGTATTCTGAATGGGTGGCCAACCCGGTCCCAGTGAGAAAGAATAATGGAGAAATCAGACTTTGTGTCAATTTCCAGAACTAGAACAGGAGCTCTAAGAAGGACAATTATCCCTTGCCAAAAATGGAACACATATTGTAAAGGGTGATAGGTGCATCTAGGATGTCCATGATTGATGGATTTTCTGGCTATAATCAGATCTTCGTCTTTCTTAAAGTCAGAGAAAAGACAACATTCACTACTCCTTGGGGTACATCCATGTACACTAAGATTCCCTTTGGATTTATGAATGTAGGGGGAACCTTCCAGCGAGCTATGGACATTGCCTTCATTGGAGAAAAGGATAAAATTGTATTCATATATCTAGATGACATTACAATTTTCCCTAGGTCTGATAAAGAGCATTGTTATCATCTAAGAAAGGTCTTCTTGAAAAGCAGAAAATTTGGTCTCTCCCTAAATCCTAAGAAGTCATTGTTTTCCATGAAGGAGGGAAAATTATTGGGGAACATTGTGTCAGATGAAGGGGTAAATATTGATCCAAACAGAGTGGAGGCCATCCAGTCCTTGTCTTTTCCTAGATCCAAGAAAGAGGTTCAATATTTCATGAGTAAAATGAATTTTCTGAGGAGGTTTATTTCAAATTTTGTTGAACTGGTTAAATACATTACAACCATGCTCAGAAAGGGGAATGAATTGAAATGGATTGTTGAGTCCATAGATTATTTCAACCAGATCAAGAAGGCCTTGACTGAGGCACATATGCTCATCATTCCTAACAACTCCAAAGATTTTTTGATTTTTTCCTTTGCGTCATTTGACACAGTGGCATCCATTTTATTGCAGAAGAATGTTGAAGGGTTAGAGAAGCCCATTTCCTTTTTTAGTAGGGAATTGAGATATGCCGACGTAAAATATGACATCATGGAAAAATAGGCCTATGCTTTGGTGAAATCCCTCAAGGCCTTCAGGGTCTATGTTATGCATTCAAGTGTCATTGAATATATCCCTTCAACTTTTGTGAAGGAGATTCTCATTCAGCCTAACATAGATGGAAGAAGGAGCAAGTGGATTGCCAAAATCATTGAATTTGATCTAGAAATAAATCCCACCAAATTAGTAAAGGGCCAAGGATTAGCCAGGCTGTTGGTTGAATATAATTGCAAAGCTTTGGGGGTTAATTTCATCAACACTTGCTCAGAAAATCAACAAGTTGAGTTGTCTGATTAAGGTCCTCAAGTCAGCCCTCCATTGGTAGGATGTGTCTGGTCGCTACTAAATTTGAACATTTTTGCAACAAAGTAGCAATGAAGTTTCGTCGGAATAGGTTCATTGTTGTGACCAAGATGATTTTGTTTTTCATCGAAATCAATTCGTCGGTCCATCGACCAAGATTAGTCGGTCTAGCGACCAAATTTAGTCGCAAGCCTTTCTAGCATCTCTAAGGAAAACATAACCTTGGTCACTCTAGCGACCACAATTAGTCGGTCTAGCGACGAATGTTAGTCGGTCTAACGAATAATATTAGTCGCAAGAGCGACCAAGGAAACCCTGGAAAACTTAGTCAATAAACCATGGCTAGTCGGTAGAACGATGAATATTAGTTGCTAGACCGACCAACCATGAAGCTAAAAAGGTCAAATGAAGGACGAAAAAGTAGTCGCTAGAGCGATGAATTTACATGCTTTGTGACC
The DNA here is from genome assembly GCA_000966675.3 of Picea glauca. Lineage (NCBI taxonomy): Eukaryota > Viridiplantae > Streptophyta > Pinopsida > Pinales > Pinaceae > Picea > Picea glauca. Next base: position 390,406 of record JZKD02S1608014.1, on the reverse strand, counting down.
AATGGCTATACAAGAGACGAACCTGTTCATCGCTAGAGAGATGAATGTTGGGGTTTTTAAAAAAAAAAATATGCCATTCACACAAGAATAAGATGAGACTAGCAAGCTACAGAAGCATACTTTCATTATGTACTTGGGAGTTGGCACTAGAGTCAACCCCCTAATGGTCAATACCGATGATCCAATTCACCTTGTCATTTCTAGATGTAAGAACCGTTGTGATGAGTCTCAATCCATGCTAGGGGATTTAATATCAAGCCTCAAATTGTGGAAGGTGAATCTAGAGCATTGGGTGGAGGAGCTTTCATAGCAACATACCTCCCTTTCAGTAGTTGGGCACTATTAAATCAAATGAATTCCTGTTAGATGTGGAAAATCAATGCCTAAGAGAAAAATCCAGGGAACAAGAAGCTGAAATTTAGAAGCTACAACGGCATGTAAAGAAGATGGAGCATGAGCAGTCACCCAGGTTGGCATTCTATAGGCACAAGTACATTTAGAAGTCTTCAATGAGTTCACTCCCAATAAAAAATATGTCACTCAATGAGGACCAAAAAATGGAGCATCCACATTTTCAATAGGCTTAGAGGTCAAATACTACCCATCCACCAACTACTGGAAGCATTGAAACTAGAGTGCAGGGCCATGGAAATTTTCATGTTTTTCTATAAATGATTTGTAGGATAAAATTGTTTTGTTAGTAGGCCTTGATAGTCCTTCTATTGAAGGTTAGTATCGTTAACTTCATCCTTGCAGTGACGATGACATGTATAATAGGAATAATAATAGATGGCCTATCTCTCTTGACTATGGAATTTGGGAAAGGATAAAGACATAATAAATGAGAACCAATTCCCTTTTGAATGCCAATGAAACTTGTAGTGGAGAAATGCAAAGGCCCTTTTCAAAGAAAGGATGAATATCAAAATATAGTGATCATTCCCAGTTCTTGGAGGACCAATTTCCATATGGAAAATTACAATCAAGTAGTGAACTGTTGTGAATGATCTACTTTCTATGATATGCTAAAATTTTGCAACATGAGATTTCCAAATAAAATCAAGAATCGTGGTTCCCATAACTTGAAAACCAAAAATGGACACACCAGTGAAATCAACTTCATAAATCCACATAATTAAAATATGGTCAAATCACACTAATACTAAAATAACGATAGTTTCCAAAGTCTAGAGTCTAGTATGGATACCAAAATAAGGTAGAGAGAGAATTGCAAGAGTGTCGGTAGTAGAGGACATAAATGAAGTGTTGACACAAAGGGTGGATATCTTATATACACAAACAAAAGGAAACTAGGTCTTTTGTTTTAACATAACGGAGAAGGGACCACTAGTGTTGGACATGACACACCCACCACTCAGAAAAACAAAGTGGAATACTTTTCACACTCAAATATTGCAATTGTATATATCCAATTCATGGATGAAAAGATGAATCATCCTCAAAATATAATTGTATTTATACTTACCCTAAAATTACAACAAAAGTGGATAACATAGGCGATGACACCAAAGGTAGACATAGCCAGTGAAATAATAAGCAAACAATATCACCTTAGAGAGAATTGGTTAAAAAAAGAACACATTCATTAGATGGACAAGGGGTTCTAGTATTAAAAAGGGCATTACTTCCACTCATAGGGCATGTGGAATGGAATAGGAACCTTGATACTGGATTGTTTTAAATATCCTATTCATAGTTTGGACAAAGACAATACACACCTCATTACTAAACTCGATTGAATGATAAGAAGTTCTTCCCATTGCTACAATTAATCACCACACAACACATAAATCTAAATTATGGCATCAACTAGGACTCAAATCCAAATTTAAGAAAAATATTATTTCCTTATTTATGATAAATGATTATAAGTTGCACTTAACTATAGGGAACATAATTACAATTGTGTTCTTGTCACAGGTTCAACTATATCATTAGCTCAAGGAAATATTTAATAAACAAGTGACCAAAAGAACAAACCCACAAAAACATGGTGACAACAACAATTGCAAGGTATACTTATATGGAACTTAGTATCTAAATCTAGTTAGAAGGAACATGATCCAAGTTATTGGCTTTAGTCAGTTAATGCCCTAGATGAAAAATACAGAGTAATTTTGGAGACAACCAAACATAGTTACAATGGTATGTTGTTCTAGACATTGCAATAAATCAAATGATTCATTAATCGCCCCAAAACTTCCAAGAATGGGGGACTATGTCAAAGTGAATCTATATCTAGCATTAAAATGGTGGGACTGTCTTTGTAATAGTTATGTCAGTCCTAAATTGAGTGCCAAGTTAGTAGCTTTAGTAGATTTAGGGAGCTATAGAGATTAGGTCTAGATGTCTTGCATTAGGCCACTAAGAGTCTAGGATTGCTAGGCTTAGGATGTAGGTTAGGTTTAGGGTAGGCTGAGGTATGTAGGGGTAGCCTAGGTTAGGTTAGGAGCTTCAAACCTCCTAGGAGGAGCAAGAAGCATATGAAGAGGATGATGAACCTCAAGGTCACTGCATTCAGTGTGTACTACATTGATTTTAGCAACAATTTTGGCTAGAGAGACATACCTTGGGGATTGTGCCCACCACCATGCATCCTTAACACTCATGGAGTCAACATAACTCTGTCTTCTTAAATTCAAATTTCCTAAAAAAAATCATTGATCTCCACATTCATTACGAAATATCATGATAGTCATAAATCAACCAAAAATCACCTTAAAAAGGTCCTTAACAAGATCCATACCTTTGAGTGATGGGGTGCCTCCAATGTTTCTCCTCTCCATCCTGCGATTCATCACATGACTTAATTATATTTTAGAATAGTAATTAAAGATGCAACAACCTCTACAAATTAATGACTAAAGACGAATACCTGAATGAGATTCTCTTCATTTCGAGAATAAATTATTCTCTACTGAATAGGACCAACCACATGAAGGTGGAATCTCTTTTGGCCCCTCGCCCCCTCTCACATCCCTCTCATTTCCCCATACCCAATCTATCTAGATTTTACAACTATAATTAGAAATGACAGTAACATTAAATGTAAGAAAAAAACATTCATCGCCATGTGCTAAAACAAAAAACATGAAATCAAATAACATTCATGACATGTAGGAAAACAAAATATATTACATTGGACCAGAAATATATTGGATTTATATTAATAATAAAATTTCTAATCATTTGTTTTTCTTGTTCTTCTTCTTCTTGGTCTCCATGAAAGCACAAATTAAGTCATGATCATAATTTAACTAATCCCCCACAGTTATTGGGCCTTCTTGAAGTGTTGCATCATCATTACTCATCACATCACGCCATGATGAACTTCTACTATTTCAGCATGGAGGTTGAGGATGCGCATGGGCATCCACTTCTGCAACAACAAAAAAAATTCAAGTGATATTGTTATTCATTGTTCCTAGGGAAATTTAATTACAAAGTTTTATACCTGGATTAGCTGGTGCAGTAGAAACAATAGTTTGTGGCTGCATTGTTTTTTCTGTGCTTGTTGATCTTCGCTCTCGATCGGCATCTATACGCTCTTCCATATGAAACAATATAAGTATTTATTACATAATATACCCTAAATATTAATACTCATTGAAAAATGGAAAAGCATTAAAAACGCACACATGCCACTATGTAATGGTCCTTCGGAAACAACACTTGAATCAATATGGGGGTCAGGATGTGGTTCATCGGGTACATCAGGAGCATTGGTAGAATTGTTACTATCCTGCGAATGTGGAAAAGACACACATTATTTTACATTTTAAATGAATAAAAAATAAATTTTACATTACAAGTAATCAATGAATAAAAACTAATCGACAACTTTTTAATTTCATTTTATTTACCATGTCCTCTAGAGAGACACATGGTGATTTCCCCAAGCTTATTCGTTGTGCCACCATGCCATCAAAACCCTACATGAACTCGACCTTTAGATCTTCTTCTGTGGCTTCGTCGTTGAACAAATCCCCCTGCATTAAGCAATATCAAAATCACTAGTCACTCACTGCAATGAATTACATATTTTGTGACGATGATAAAAAAAAAGTAAAATGTTTAGGCACTTACAACCCATGCCTTCAATCTTCCATAACCACCTTGGCCCAATTTATATTGGTCGTGTTTGTCTTGTCTTGCTTTTGTTGCCTTGGAAGTGTCTTGGAGTCTACGCAATATTTTGAAATATGTTACATATTGATTGTTTTCCTTGTAAAGTAAACAAAAGACCATCATAGTAAATTGAAAACACCTCTTACCTTCTAGGGCCAGGTGGTTTCTTCCCTTGTGCTTTCATCGCTAATTATCTTGCATCAAAAATAATTTATTTCCACTCCCTCTCGGGGACAACCAAAGGGCGTTCACACTTGGGGTCTTGTACTAATTTATTCCTATATTCCACTCTAACATGTTTCAAATGCTTGCCGGTCCTTTTTAGGACTTTTGACTTATTGAACGAGTCACCAAACTCGCCAACCAATCGAGAGATAAGAAGGATTTTCAGTTTGGAATTTTGTCGATTCCATCGTACTCGAATGGTCGACCCAAAAATTTCTAATGCGTAGTCATGAAAATTATTGTAGAATTGTTTCCTATAAAACATCATCATCATTAGTAATTTAAATCTCACTGATATGTGATTGTTTAAACAATTATATAACAAGAATCTCGATAAAGACATATATTAAATATCTGGTAGCTGTACTATTTTAGAGGAACCATGTCCTGGTCAACCAAAAATGATACCACGGTTGTTCCTATGCATTGGATACATGTAGCACTAGGGTAACAATCAATGAAAGAGTGATCAGTTCCATGATCATGTACACCACCTGCACGATCTGGCGTGTGCTATGGGGGCGTGACATCAGCCCTAGAAGGTATAGAATCGGTCTCAGGTGACACACTTGGGGTGGAAAATATCCTCGTGGCTACGTGGCCATGCTGGTTCATTGTTGCAATCCTGCTGCTACTACCAGGACCTTCCCCTTCCCCTCTCATCGATCTCACAAAATTCTACAATGAGAAATATGTGTTAATTGCATATATCAAATTACAAAATTTAAAACCAAAAATTGATATTGTTAGAAGACATGACTTACCCCATAATTTGCTATCTTAATGCGTATTCAACTATCCTTAGGAAATCCTCATCTGTTTCCGGCCCAGCAACAACCAAATCTTGGAATTACCTACTGGCCTTTCTTAGGGACAATTCTATTGTCTACAAGGGGTCTCTAGAATCAAATATCTCTTCATCTCTTATATATTCATCATTTTCGGTCGATGTGGTGCTAGAAACAGGGCCTTTTCCCTTATCAACGCCTTTTCCACACTCATGGTCTTTGCCCCGATCACCACTCTAGCAGAATTTCAAGAAGAATGTTAGTACGTGCAATAAATATTGAAAAAACAATATATGAAATAATGGAATATTGGCAAATATTATCAAATGAAACATTCACACATACAAATTAGAAAATATTTGGAAATGAAACATCGAGMAAAAATTAGCAAATGGAACATTCAGAAATAAAATAAAATTTCATCACAAATGAAACATTCACAAATTAAGTAATCCCTTTTTAAGTTTGGGTATAATGGGTTTTGTACCATAGAAAAAGAAGACGAACCTGGGTCGACTCGATTCAGATTGTAATCAACCAACAACTCTTCGCCTGCCATTATTGTTTTCACCGCAAATACAAATATCCTATTACCTTCACGCTCCTCAAAAATGCAATTGGGTTCCTTTCTTGTCATCCCAGGCCTTGTACTGTTTATAAGACCTGCAATATTCCCCGATCCCTTTGGCCTTCCATAAATATACATAGTCGCTCCTTTATTTTTATTATTGTCTTCCAACTGTATATAATTTGCAGCGAGTGCATATCTCTGCATACTAGGCATATATTGGACCAGCCTCAACCATACTCCATAAGTGTAACCATGGAGAATAAACCAAGGCCATGGATGGATGATGGAGCAATGCGATACATCCTCTCATTAACATAGAATTCAGTGTCCAACTCTGGTAGTTCCTTGGGTACCCATTGTTTCAGTAGGTGTTTGTACCTCAAGGGAACATCGATGTCACCTATGCTCTCATTGTCATAAAAGCATGATCCTCCTTTAGCAAGAAATAATTTCATGTGCCTACCAAAATTTTTTCTGACCTTTTCACCTCTAGTTGATTTTGCCTCGTTAAATGTGTTGGATATGTTTTCCCTTGTCCCTCTAGAAATTTCATCGCTCGAGTTGGATGATAGGTCTGATAGATACATATTTGGTTGTACCTACACTCCATTGAGGGAGAAGGAAATGTTAGGCCAACGATCTTCATATTATAGTATAGCTAAAGATAAACATTGAAAGGATAAGGGATTAAATGTAAGGATATTTCTCACGATAACTATAACTAACTCACTGTTAGAAATACATTAATTATATTGACTCTTCTCACCCTTTTCTGAGACTCTTTTTCCTTTTCTGACTTTTCATCTTCCTCATTAATTAATAAAGTTCTTTCCATTTGTGCTTTCCATTTTAACTCAACAACAAAGTGATATTTGTGTGTCCTATCAAAGAGAGGGAAACAAAATGATTTTCTTAGATGCAAAGCAGAAAATTGTGTGCCCTAACAATTAAAAATCATTCAATCACATAAGATTTTACAATTTTCTGAAAAAGGAAAACTCTGCATGGCCTCTTCTTTAATGTTGATGATTTGATCAATCAATGAACTGATGGAAAGAACAACGGGAGGGGGGGGAGGTTAACGCCAAAATGTTAACGCACAAACTAGCAGGTTGGATATGACAAGGTAGCCTAGCTAGAAGAGCACTAAGGAATAGAACATGAACCCCCCAAAGGTGTCACAATGGATCAAGTTCTCTCTGTTTATGTGTATGTATTCATGCAATATACCAAGGGATGGTTCCCTACTACTTCCGTAGTGACATGTATTCGTGCAATAGATATGGCAAGACAATATAGATTTAATGATCGGTATCCAATGAGAGATGTGCACAACCAACTCTTTGGGTGGAGCCCAAAAATAATCGATGATAGGTGGGCTTGGTAGTTTGTGGGAGTGGAACAGATGCTCAGGAAAAACACACTACAGGAAGACAGGTGTCTGTAAGTGTTAAGAACCAAATATCAATATAGCATAGAAAAACCTCAGAATAAGTACTCAACGCCTTGAAAAAGAGATAATTTCAGATAATAAGTCTCTTCGAGGGGGCAACCTCCTTTTA
>JZKD02S1608014.1:338816-352604 GCA_000966675.3 Picea glauca | reverse complement strand
TTCTAGCAGAGTTAACCATTTTTCTAGGGCTTCTGCATCTATCTGTCCTTCAAATACAGGAATATCAAAATTAACTTGTACCTTGAAAGGTGAGGTGCCTCCAAAGTGTCTTCTTAATGAAGATGCACCTGATGCTATCGGCAGGCTTTGAAGGATGTGGAAAAAATTCTCCATCATTTCGTCCCTCTGTTGTGTGAGAGCCTTCTCAAGCAACAGATTGATAGGATCGTCTGCTCCGTCGTTTTTATTTACTTCCTCCATTGAGGGTTTCTTGGGTGTGCGAGAGTGATTGTCTTCAAGAGAGACAAGCTTGAGACCCAACTTGATATACTCGGACCTCGTCGGGGACATTCACTGAAAAAAAATGATCAAGAGCAGCCTGCTCTGATACCACTGATCCAGATTATTTTTGGCACGAAATGAGAGAATATATATAATAAAGAAATGCACAGAGATATTGCAGATATTCAATAATATAACATAAATGTATCATAGATGCAACCATAAACACAGATATATAGTAATACACAATTTCTATTAATCAAAGAAATGTACAGAGACTATAAAAATACAGAGTGAAAGACTCGCTAGAATGGTGGCAGCTTATCTCTGAGAAGAGATGTGACGGCTACTCGCATTCGCAAGAAGATGATTACAATGAGGCTTTGAAGGCCTTTTTACAATAAGCAGGAATGCAAAAAACCCTAGACATACAAAAACCTAACCCTGGGAGATGAAGCGCCAAAAGTCATGTGGGTCCCGTTTGGGTAAGTGAGTACATCAACTTCCCGGGGTCGTAACGTTTGCATACGATCTTTGTTTTAGGCGCGTGACAGCTCGTTGGAAAGGTATCATAGAGGAGATTCATTTTTGGGGCTCAATCATGCATTCGACTATCATTGAGAACCTCAATCTCGAAAAACCTCATTTGGGACCTCAAAATGGCCCCGGAAGTTAAAACCTGCTAAAAATAGTAAATTGCCAAAATTGCCAGAAAGTCGTTTTGAGCCATTTGGAAAAGGTGGGTGGCCACCGATATCCACCTGGATCAATCCTCCCTCCTTAGGAAGCAATGATATCCATTGCGTTGAGTTCCCGAGGGAGAGGGAAAAACATTTGTTGAATCTGCATCTTGGTGAGTTGCTTGTCTTGCTGGAGACGTTGCGCTGCTCAGTTTGTGGAAATATGTCACAAACCTGTTGCGGTTGAGGCTTCCCAACAAGTCGAGATACATGAGAGGATGATGTGTAGAAGGAATCCTTTCACTTTTCTACAGCCTTTTCAGCCTGCTTCTGTTGGATAGAAGGTGTTTGGGGCAAGGCTGCAGTGGTTGCAGTGTCCTTTTGTTCTCCTTTTGAACAGATTGTGAAGAATCTGAATTTTGCAGTATGAGATACTATCTTGCGACACTTTTTAGGTGGAACAGTAGTTGGAACTACCTCTGGTATTCTGTATAGATGACCCCCCAAAGTAAAAATGACACTACGGGGTCGAGACTCATAAACAACATGGTGTCTCCACATATATGGTTGGCCCAAGAGAACATCACAGACACCCAGTGGGGAAACATCACATAATACCTCATCCTTGAAGGGTTGGATGACGTATGAAAATCGACACTGTTGGTTGACATAGAGATCTCGTCCTTGCCAAAGACACCCGATGTTGTATGGCTGCGGATGTGGTGTTGTCGACAATCCCAACTATTTGACGACCTCTACTGAGATGAGGTTCTTCTGGCTTCTGCTATCAAGAATAAAATGAAAATGGGTCCCCTTCACCCACATCTGTGAATGAAAAAGGCGCTCCCCCTCTTCAGGATCTGTTGGTTCTTCTGGTTGAATTGCTACGGTCAGGACAATACCAGTGGGGTCTGCGTCAATGATCTTTCATTTACCATTATTTTCAGAATCATATTCTTAATCAGGGTTCGGCTCTTTGTCTTTGATCTCGACCATCGATGATTGTGTTGAGCGACATTCATCGGTGTTGTGTCAGGGGCTTTTTTGGAAATCGTACCATTTTCCGGTGTCCTTCTTTGTCTTCCCATGACCCTTCTTTTCTTGTGTCTTGGACGGGTTTTCGGGAGACTGCTTGTTCGGGCCATCTTTTTCATACTTTGGTTGTTGCGTATTTGCAGACCCGAATTCCCGTTTGTTCTGGTGCTTAAATTTCTGCTCAATTTTAACAGCATATCGATAAGCAACACCGAGTGATGGGATGTCCAGAAAATCCATTTCAGTTTGGATGTATCTGTGTAGAACCCCATGGTATTTCAGAACCAAATGTCACTCAGAGTCTTTGATACCCAGCTTGGTGCGCAAGGTATGGAAGGTATTGGTGAACTCTGGAAATTCTTGGCCCCTCTCTTGCCGCAATGTGGTCCATCTCATGTACTGGTCCTCATAGTTGCCAACAGGGTAATACTGTTATTTTACCGCATCCACAAAAAAATCTCAAGTGGGATCGGCCCCATATATTCCAGACTCCTGTGTGGAAATTTTCTCCCAGTAAGCTTCCCACCAATGTTTGACATGAGGGAGAGATTTAAGGAGTGCGAAGGTAATCTTTTCTTTGTCGGAAAAATTGTGAACAGAGAAATAACCTTCTAGCAGAGTTAACCATTTTTCTAGGGCTTCTGCATCTATCTGTCCTTCAAATATAGGAATATCAAAATTAAATTGTACCTTGAAAGGTGAGGTGCCTCCAAAGTGGCTGCTTGATGAAGATTCACCTGATGCTATCGGCAGGCGTTGAAGGATGTGGGCAAAATTCTCCATCATTTCGTCCCTCTGTCACGTGAGAACTTGCTCAAGCAACAGATTGATAGGATCATCTGCTCCGTCGTTTTTATTTACTTTCACCATTGAGGGTTTCTTGGGTGTGTGAGAGTGATTGTCTTCAAGAGAGACAAGCTCGAGACCAAATTTCTATACTCGAACCTCGTCGGGGACATGCACTGAAAAAAAAACGATCAAGAGCAGCCTGCTCTTATACCACTGATCCGGATTATTTTCGGCATGAAATGAGAGTGGAGATATAATAAAGAAATGCACAGAGATATTGAATATATTCAATAATATAACATAAATGTATCATAGATGCAACCATAAACATAGATATACAGTAATACATTATTTGTATTAATCAAAGAAATGTACAGAGACTGTAAAAATACAGAGTGAAAAACTCGCTAGAATGGTGGCAACTTATCTCTGAGAAGAAATGTGATGGCTACTCGCATTCGAAAGAAGATGATTACAATGAGGCTCTAAAGGAATTTTTACAATAAGAAAGAATGCCAAAAACCCTAGACATCCAAAAACCTAACCCTGGGAGATGAAGCGCCAAAAGTCATGTGGGCCCCGTTTGGGTGAGTACATCAACTTCCCGGGGTCGTAACTTTTGCATACGATCTCTGTTTTAGGCGTGTGATAGATCGTTGGAAAGGTATCATCGAGGAGATTAATTTTGGGGGATTAATAATGCCTTTGAATATCATTGAGAACCTCTATCTAAAAACCCTTTATTTGTGCCCTCAAAATGGCCCCGAAAGTTAAAACCTGCTAAAAATAGTAAATTGCCAAAATTGCCAAAAAGTAGTTTTGAGCCATTTGGAAAAGGTGGGTGGCCACCGATATCCGCCTGGATCAATCCTCCATCCTTAGGAAGCAATGGTCTCCATTGCATTGAGTTCCCGGGGGAGAGGGAAAAACATTTGTTGAATCATCATCTTGATGAGCTGCTTGTCTTGTCGGAGACGTCACGCTGCTCAGTTTGTGGAAATCTGTCATGAACCTATTGCGGTTGAGGATGCTCAACAAGTCGAGATACGTGGGAGGACGATGTGTAGAAGGAATATTTTCACTTTGCTGTAACCTTGTCGGCCTGCTTCTGTTGGATAGAAGGTGCTTGGGGCAACGATGTAGTGGTTGCAGTGTCCTTTTGTTCTCCTTTTGAACAGATTGTGAAGAAGCTGAATTTTGCAGTATGATATACTACCTTGTGGTACTTTTTAGGTGGAACAGTAGTTGGAACTACCTCTGGTATTCTGTAGAGATGACCCCCCAAAGTAACAATGACACTATGGGGTCGAGACTCATAAACAACATGGTGTCTCCACATATATGGTTGGCCCAAGAGAACATCATAGACATCCAGTGGGGAAACATCACATAATTCCTCATCCTTGAAGGTTTGGATGCCGTATGAAAATCGGCACTGTTGATTGACACGAAGATCTCGTCCTTGCCGAAGCCACCCGATGTTGTATGGTTGCGGGTGTGGTGGTGTCGACAATCCTAATTGTTTTATGACCGCTGCTGAGATGAGGTTCTTCTGTCTTACGCTATCAACAATAAAATGCAGAGAGGTACCCTTCACCCACATCTATGAATGAAAAAGGTGCTCCCCCTCTTCAGCATCTGTTGGTTCTTCTAGTTGAATTCCTACGGTCGTGACAATAGCGGTGGGGTCTGCGTCAATGATCTGTCCTTTACCATTATTTTCATAATCAGATTCTGAATCAGGGTTCGACCTTTTGTCTTTGATCTCGGCCACCAATGAGTATTTTGAGCGACAGTCATCGGTTTTGTGCCAGGGGATTTTGTGGAACTCGCACCATTTTATGGTGTCCTTCATTGTCTTCCCGTGACCCTTCTTTTCTTGTGTCTTGGACTGATTTTCGGGAGACTTCTTGTTAGGGCCATCTTTGTAATACTTTGGTTGTTGCGGATTTGCAGACCCGAATTCTTTTTTTTTCTAGTGCTTAAATTTTTGCTCAATTTTTACAGCATATCGAAAAGCAACACCGAGTGATGAGATGTCCAGAAAATCCATTTCAGTTTTGATGTATCTGTGTAGAGCCCCACGGTATTTCAGAACCAAATGTTTCTCAGAGTCTTTGATACCCAGCTTGGTGTGCAAGGTATGGAAGGTATTGGTGAACTCCGGAACTTCTTGGCCCCTCTCTTTCTGCAATGTGGTCCATCTCATGTACTGGTCCTCATAGTTTCCAACATGGTAATACTGTTCTTTTACCGCATCCACAAAAAAATCCCAAGTCGGATCGACCCCATATATTGCAGACTCCTCTGTGGAAATTTTCTCCTAGTAAGTTTCCCACCAATGTTTGACATGAGGGAGAGATTTAAAGAGTGCGAAGGTAATATTTTCTTTGTAGGAAAAATTGTGAACAGAGAAATAACCTTCTAGCAGAGTTAACCATTTTTCTAGGGCGTCTGCATCTATCTGTCCTTCAAATATAGGAATATATAAATTAACGTGTACCTTGAAAGGAGAGGTGCCTCCAAAGTGCCTGCTTGATGAAGATGCACCTGATGCTATCGGCAGGCATTGAAGGATGTGGGAAAAATTCTCCATCATTTCGTCCCTTTGTCGCGTGAGAGCTTCCTCAAGCAACAGATTGATAAGATCGTCTGCTCTGTTGTTTTTCTTTACTTCCGCCATTGAGGTTTTATTGGGTGTGAAAGAGTGATTGTATTCAAGAGAGACAATATCAAGACCCAACTTTCTATACTTGGACCTCGTTAGGGACATGCACTGAAAAAAAAATGATCAAGAGCAGCCTGCTCTGATACCACGGATCAGGATTTTTTGCGGCACGAAATGAGAGAGGAGATATAATAAAGAAATGCATAGAGATATTACAGATATTCAATAATATAACATAACTGTATCAGAGATGCAACCATAAACACAGATATACAGTAATACATGATTTCTATTAATCAAAGAAATGTACAGAGACTGTAAAAATATAGAGTGAAAGACTCAGTAGAATGGTGACAACTTATCTCTGAGAAGAGATGTGACGACTACTTGCATTCACAAGAAGATGATTACAATGAGGCTCTGAAGGAATTTTTACAATAAGTAGGAATGCCAAAAACTCTAGACATCCAAAAACCTAACCCTGGGATATGAAGCGCCAAAAGTCATGTGGGCCCCGTTTGGGTAAGTGAGTACATCAACTTCTCAGGGTCGTAACTTTTGCATACGATCTCCGTTTTAGGCGTGATAGCACGTTGGAAAGGTATCGTTAAGGAGATTCATTTTGGGGGCTCAATCATTCCTTCGACTATCATTGAGAACCTCGATCTCGAAAAACCTTCATTTGGGCCCTCAAAATGGCCCCGGAAGTTAAAACCTCCTAAAAATAGTAATTTGCCAAAATTGCCAGAGAGCCATTTTGAGCCATTTGGAAAAGGTGGGTGGCCACCAATATCCACCTGCATCAATCCTCCCTCCTTATGAAGCAATGGTCTCCATTTCGTTGAGTTCCCGGGGGAGAGGGAAAAGCATTTGTTGAATCTGCATTTTGGTGAGATGCTTGTCTTGCTGGAGACGTCGCGCTGCTCAGTTTGTGGAAATTTGTCACGAACCTGTTGCGGTTGAGGCTTCTCAAAAAGTCGAGATACATGAGAGTACGATGTGCAGAAGGAATCTTTTCACTTTGTTGCATCCTTGTCGCCCTGCTTCTGTTGGATAGAAGGTCATTGGGGCAAGGCTGCAGTGGTTGCAATGTCCTTTTGTTCTCCTTTTGAATAGATTGTGAAGAAGCTGAATTTTGTAGTATGAGATATTACCTAGTGACACTTTTTAGGTGGAACAGTAGTTGGAACTACCTCTGGTATTCTGTAGAGATGACCCCCCAAAGTAACAATGACACCACGGTGTTGAGACTCATAAACAACATGGCGTCTCCACATATATGGTTGGCCCAAGAGAACATAAAAGACATCCAGTGGGGAAACATCACATAATACCTCATCCTTGAAGGGTCGGATGCCGTATGACAATCAACACTGTTGGTTGACACAAAGATCTCATCCTTTCTGAAGACACCCGATGTTGTATGGCTGCGGGTGTGGTGTTGTCGACAATCCCAACTGTTTGATGACCTCTGCTAAGATGAGGTTCTTCTGGCTTCCACTATCAACAATAAAATGAAGAGGGGTCCCCTTCACCCACATCTGTGAATGAAAAAGGTGCACCCCCTCTTCAGGATCTGTTGGTTCTTCTGGTTGAATTGTTGCGGTCATGACAATAGTAGTGGGGTCTGCGTCAATGATCTGTCGTTTACCGTTATTTTCAGAATCAGATTCAGAATTAGGGTTTGGCTCTTTGTCTTTGATCTCGTCCACCAATGAATATTTTGAGCGACATTCATCAGTGTTGTGCCACTGGCTTTTGTGGAACTCACACCATTTTCCGGTTTCCTTCTTTGTCTTCCCTTGACCCTTATTTTCTTGTGTCTTGGACTGGTTTTTGGGAGACTACTTGTTAGTGCCATCCTTGTCATACTTTGGTTGTTGCGGATTTGCAGACCTGAATTCCCGTTTGTTCTGGTGCTTAAATTTCCGCTCAATTTTAACACCATATAGATAAGCAACACCGAGTGATGAGATGTCCAGAAAATCCATTTCAGTTTGGATGTATATGTGTAGAGCCCCACGATATTTCAGAACCAAATGTCACTCAGAGTCTTTGATACCCAGCTTGGTGCACAAGGTATGGAAGGTATTGGTGAACTCCGGAACTGCTTGGCCGTCTCTTGCCGTAGTGTGGTTCCTCTCATGTACTGGTCCTCATAGTTGCCAACAAGGTAATACTGTTCTTTTACCGCATCCACAAAAAAATCCCATCTGGGATCGACCCCATATATTCCAGACTCCTCTGTGGAACTTTTCTCCCAGTAAGTTTCCCACCAATGTTTTACATGAGGGAGAGCTTTAAGGAGTGCGAAGGTAATCTTTTCTTTGTCGAAAAAATTGTGAACAGAGAAATAACCTTCTAACAGAGTTAACCATTTTTCTAGGGCTTCTACATCTATCTGTCCTTCAAATACAGGAATATCAAAATTAACTTGTACCTTGAAAGGTGAGGTGCCTCCAAAGTGGTTTCTTGATGAAGATGCACCTGATGCTATCGGCAGGCATTGAAGGATGTGGGAAAAACTCTCCATCATTTCGTCCCTTTGTCGTGTGAGAGCTTGCTCAAGCAACAGATTGATAGGATCGTCTGCTCCGTCATTTTTCTTTACTTCCACCATTGAGGGTTTCTTGTGTGTGTGAGGGAAATTGTATTCAAGAGAGACAAGATCGATACCCAACTTGCTATGCTCAGACCTCATCGGGGACATGCACTGAAAAAAAAATGATCAAGAGTGGCCTGCTCTAATACCACTGATCCGGATTATTTTTGGCATGAAATGAGAGCGGAGATATAATAAAGAAATGCACAGAGATATTGAAGATATTCAATAATATAACATAAATTTATCAGAGATTCAACCATAAACATAGATATACAGTGATACATGATTTCTATTAATCAAAGAAATGTACAGAGATTGTAAAAATACAGAGTGAAAGACTCGCTAGAATGGTGGCAGCTTATCTCTGAGAAGAGATGTGACGGCTACTCACATTCACAAGAAGATGATTACAATGAGGCTATGAAGGCCTTTTTACAATAAGCAGGAATGCCAAAAAACCTAGACATCCAAAAACCTAACCCTGGGAGATGAAGTAGCAAAAGTCATGTGGGCCCCGTTTGGTTAAGTGAGTACATCAACTTTTCGAGGTCTTAACTTTTGCATACGATCTCTGTTTTAGGCGTGTGATATCTCGTTGGAAAGGTATCATCGAGGAGATTCATTTTGGAGGCTTAATAATGCCTTTGAATATCATCATGAACCTACATCTTGAAAAATCTTCATTCAGGCCCTCAAACTGGCCCCAGAAGTTAAAACCTACTAAAAATAGTAAATTGCCAAAATTGCCAGAAAGCCGTTTTGAGCCATTTGGAAAAGTTGGGGGTGGCCACCGATATCCACCTGGATCAATCCTCGCTCCTTAGGAAGAAATGGTATCCATTGTGTTGAGTTTCCATGGGAGAGGGAAAAGCATTTGTTGAATCTGCATCTTCTTGAGCTACTTGTCTTGTTGGAGACGTCGCGCTGCTTAGTTTGTGGAAATCTGTCACGAACCTGTTGTGGTTGAGGCTGCCCAAAAAGTCAAGATATATGAGATGAAGATGTGTAGAAGGAATATTTTGACTTTGTTGCAGCCTTGTCAACCTGCTTATTTTGGATAGAAGGTCCTTGGGGCAAGGCTGTAGTGGTTGCAGTGTCCTTTTTTTCTCCTTTTGAACATATTGTGAAGAAGCTGAATTTTGCAGTATGAGATACTACCTTGCGGCACTTTTTAGGTGGAACAGTAGTTGGAAGTACCTCTTGTATTCTGTAGAGATGACCCCCCAAAGTAACAATGATACTACGGGGTCAAGACTAATAAACAACATGGCATCTCCACATATATGGTTGGCCCAAGAGAACATCACAGACATCCAGTGGGGAAACATCACATAATGCCTCATCCTTGAAGGGTTGGATGTCGTACAACAATCGACACTGTTGGTTGACACGGAGATCTCATCCTTGCCGAAGCCACCCGATGTTGTATGGTTGCAAGTGTGGTGTTGTCGACAATCCCAACTATTTGATGACCTATGCTGAGATGAGGTTCTTCTGGCTTCCGCTATCAACAATAAAATGCAGAGGGGTCCCCTTCACCCACATCTGTGAATGAAAAAGGTGCTCCCCCTCTTCAGGATCTGTTTGTTCTTCTGGTTGAATTGTTGCGGTCGCGACAATAGCAGTGGGGTTTGCGTCAATGATCTTTCCTTTACTGTTATTTTCAGAATTAGATTATGAATCAGGGTTTGGCTCTTTGTCTTTGATCTCAGCCACCAATGACTGTTTTGAGCGACATTCATCGGTGTTGTGCCAGGGGATTTTTTGGAACTCACACCATTTTCCGGTATCCTTCTTTGTCTTCCCTTGACCCTTCTTTTCTTGTGTCTTGGACTGGTTTTTGGGAGACTGCTTGTTAGTGTTGTCCTTGTCATACTTTGGTTATTGCGGATTTCCAGACTCGAATTCCCGTTTGTTCCGGTGCTTAAATTTTTTCTCAATTTTAACAGCATATCAATAAGCAACACCGAGTGATGAGTTGTCCAAAAAATCCATTTCAGTTTGGATATATATGTGTAGAGCCCCACGGTATTTCAGAACCAAATGTCACTCGGATTCTTTGATACCCATCTTGGTGCACAAGGTATGGAAGGTATTGGTGAACTCTGGAACTACTTGGCCCCTCTCTTGCCACAGTGTGGTCCATCTCATGTACTGGTCCTCATAGTTGCCAACAGGGTAATACTGTTCTTTTACCGCATCCACAAAAAAATCCCAAGTGGGATCGGCCCCATATATTCCAGACTCCTCTATGGAACTTGGCTCCCAGTAAGTTTCCCACCAATGTTTGACATGAGGGAGAGATTTAAGGAGTGCGAAGGTAATCTTTTCTTTGTCGAAAAAATTGTGAATAGAGAAATAACCTTCTAGCAGAGTTAACCATTTTTCTAGGGCTTCTGCATCTATCTGTCCTTCAAATAAAGGAATATCAAAATTAACTTGTACCTTGAAAGGCAAGGTGCCTCAAAAGTGGTCACTTGATGAAGATGCACCTGATGCTATCGGTAGGCGTTGAAGGATGTGGAAAAAATTCTCCATCATTTCGTCCGTCTGTCGCGTGAGATCTTGCTAAAGCAACAGATTCATAGGATCGTCTGCTCCGTCATTTTTCTTTACTTCCACCATTGAGGGTTTCTTGGATTTGCGGGAGCGATTGTCTTCAAGAGAGACAAGCTCGAGACCCAACTTTCTATACTCAGACCTCGTCGGGGACATACACTGAAAAAAAAACGATCAAGAGCAGCCTACTCTTATACCACTGATCCGGCTAATTTTCGGAATGAAATGAGAGCGAAGATATAATAAAGAAATGCATAGAGATACTCCAGATATTCAATAATATAACATAAATGTATCAGAGATGCAACCATAAACACAGATATACAGTAATACATGATTTCTATTAATCAAAGAAATGTATAGAGACTGTAAAAATACAGAGTGAAAGACTCGCTAGAATGGTGGCAGCTTATCTTTGAGAAGAGATGTGACGGTTACTCGAATTCGCAAGAAGATGATTACAATGAGGCTCTGAAGGTATTTTTACAATAAGTAGGAGTTCCAAAAACCCTAGACATCCAAAAACCTAACCCTAGGAGATGAAGCGCCAAAAGTCATGTGGGCCCCGTTTGGGTAAGTGAGTACATCAACTTCCCGGGGTCGTAACTTTTGCGTATGATCTCTGTTTTAGGCGTGTGATAGCTCAATCATGCCTTTGACTATCATTGAGAACCTCGATCTCGAAAAACCTTCATTTGGGCCCTCAAAATGGCCCCGAAAGTTAAAACCTGCTAAAAATAGTAAATTGCCAAAATTGCCAGAAAGTCATTTTGAGCCATTTGGAAAAGGTTGGTGGCCAATGATATCCACCTGTTTCAATCCTCCTTCCTTAGGAAGCAATGGTCTCCATTGCGTTGAGTTCCCGGGGGAGAGGGAAAAACATTTGTTGAATCTGCATCTTGGTGAGCTGCTTGTATTGCTGGAGACGTCGCGCTGCTCAGTTTGTAGAAATATATCACGACCCTGTTGCGGTTGAGGATGCTCAACAAGTCGAGATACATGAGAGGACGATGTGCAGAAGGAATCTTTTCACTTTGCTGCAGCCTTGTCGGCCTACTTCTATTGGATAGAAGGTGCTTGGGGCAAGGCTGCAGTGGTTAAAGTGTCCTTTTGTTCTCCTTTTATACAGATTGTGAAGAAGCTGAATTTTGCAGTATGAGATACTACCTTGCAGTACTTTTAACGTGGAACAGTAGTTGGAACTACCTATAGTATTCTGTAGATATGACCCCCCAAAGTAACAATGACACTACGGGGTCGAGACTCATAAACAACATGGCATCTCCACATATATGGTTGGAAAAAGAGAACATCACAAACATCCAGTGGGGAAACATCACATAATACCTCATCCTTGAAGGGTTGGATGACATATGGAAATCGACACTATTTGTTGACACAAAGATCTTGTACTTGCCGAAGCCACCCAATGTTGTATGGCTGCAGGTGTGGTTTTGTCGACAATCCCAACTATTTGACGACCTCTGCTGAGATGAGGTTCTTTTGGCTTCCGCTATCAACAATAAAATGTAGAGGGGTCCCCTTCACCCACATCTGTGAATGAAAAAGGTGCTCCCCCTCTTCAGGATCTATTGGTTCTTCTGGTTGAATTGTTGTGGTCGTGACAATAGCAGTGGGGTCTGCGTCAATGATATGTCCTTTACCATTATTTTCAGAATCCAATTCTTAATCAGGGTTCGACTCTTTGTCTTTGATCTTGGCCACCAATGACTGTTTTGAGCGACATTCATCGGTGTTGTGCTAGGGGCATTTGTGGAACTCGCACCATTTTCTGGTGTCCTTCTTTGTCTTCCCGTGACCCTTCTTTCCTTTTGTATTGGACTGGTTTTTGGGAGAATGCTTGTTAGGGCCATCTTTTTCATACTTTGGTTGTTGCGGATTTGCAGACCCGAATTCCCATTTGTTCTGGTGCTTAAATTTCTGCTCAATTTTAACAGCAGATCGATAAGCAACACCGAGTGATGAGATGTCCAGAAAATCCATTTCAGTTTAGATGTATCTATGTAGAGCCCCACGGTATTTCAGAACCAAATGTCACTCGGATTCTTTGATACCCAGATTGGTGCGCAAGGTATGGAAGGTATTGGTGAACTCTGGAACTGCTTGGCCCCTCTCTTGCTGCAGTGTGGTCCATCTCATGTACTGGTCCTCATAGTTGCCAACAGGGTAATACTGTTCTTTTACCGCATCCACAAAAAAATCCCAAGTGGGCCCGTCCCCATATATTCCAGACTCCTCTGTGGAACTTTTCTCCCAGTAAGTTTCCCACCAATGTTTGACATGAGGGAGAGCTTTAAGAAGTGCGAAGGTAATCTTTTCTTTGTCAGAAAAATTGTGAACAGAGAAATAACCTTCTAGCAGAGTTAACCATTTTAATAGGGCTTCTGCATGTATCTGTCTTTCAAATAAAGGAATATCAAAATTAACTTGTACCTTGAAAGGCGAGGTGCCTCCAAAGTGGTTGCTTGATGAAGTTTCACCTGATGCTATCGGCAGGCATTGAAGGATGTGGGAAAAATTCTTCATCATTTCGTACCTCTGTCGCGTGAGAGCTTGCTCAAGCCACATTTTGATAGGATTGTCTTCTCTGTCATTTTTCTTTACTTCCACCATTAAGGGTTTCTTGGGTGTGTGAGAGAGATTTTCTTCAAGAGAGACAATCTTGAGACCCAACTTGCTATACTCGGACCTCGTCGAGGACATGCACTGAAAAAAAAATGATCAAGAGCAGCCTGCTCTTATACCACTGATTTGGATTATTTTCGGCACGAAATGAGAGCGGAGATATAATAACGAAATGCACAGAGATATTGCAGATATTCAATAATATAACATAAATGTATCAGATATGGAACCATAAAGACATATATACAGTAATACACGATTTCTATTAATCAAAGAAATGTATAGAGACTGTAAAAATACATGGTGAAAGACTCGCTAGAATGGTGGCAGCTTTTCTCTGAGAAGAGATGTGACGGCTACGCACGTTCTCAAGATGATAATTAAAATGAGGATCTGAAGGCCTTTTTATAATAAGAAGGAATGCCAAAAACCCTAGACATCCAAAAACCTAACCCTGGGAGATGAAGCGCCAAAAGTCATGTGGGCCCCGTTTGGGTAAGTGAGTACATCAACTTCCCGGGGTC
>JZKD02S1608014.1:313016-324112 GCA_000966675.3 Picea glauca | reverse complement strand
GGTGTTGGTGAACTACGGAACTACTTGACCCCTCTCTTTCCACAGTGTGGTCCATCCCATGTACTCGTCCTCATAGTTGCCAACAGGGTAGTACTGTTCTTTTACCGCACCAAAAAAAAAATCCCAAGTGGGATCGACCCTATATATTCCAGACTCCTCTGTGGAACTTTGCTCCCAGTAAGTTTCCCACCAATGTTTGACATGAGGGAGAGCTTTAAAGAGTGCGAAGGTAATCTTTTCTTTGTCGAAAAAATTGTGAACAGAGAAATAACCTTCTAGCGGAGTTAACCATTTTTCTAGGGCTTCTGCATATATATGTCCTTCAAATACAGGAATATCAAAATTAACTTGTACCTTGAAAGGAAAGTTGCCTCCAAAGTGGCCGCTTGATGAAGATGCACCTGATGCTATCGACAAGTGTTGAAGGATGTGGGAAAAATTCTCCATCATTTCGTCCCTCTGTCGCGTGAGAGATTGCTCAAGAAACAGATTGATAGGATCATCTACTCCATTGTTTTTCTTTACTTCTGCCATTGAGGGTTTCTTGGGTGTGTGAGAGAGATTGTATTCAAGAGAGACAAGCTCGAGACCCAACTTTCTATACTCGGACCTCATCAGGGACATTCACTGAAAAAACCCCGATCAAGAGAAACCTACTCTGATACCACTGATCCGGATTATTTTCGGCACGAAATGAGAGCGGAGATATAATAAAGAAATGCATAGAGATACTCCAGATATTCAATAATATAACATAAATGTATCATAGATGCAACCATAAACACAGATATACAGTAATACATAATTTTTATTAATCAAATAAATGTACAGAGACTGTAAAAATACAGAGTGAAAGACTCGCTAGAATGGTGGCAGCTTATCTCTGAGAAGAGATATGACGGCTACTAGCATTCACAATAAGATGATTACAATGAGGCTCTGAATGAATCTTTACAATAAGAAGGAATTTCAAAAACCATAGAAATCCAAAAACCTAACCCTGGGAGATGAAGCACCAAAAGTCATGTTGGCCCCGTTTGGGTAAGTGAGTACATCAACTTCTCAGGGTCATAACTTTTGCATACGATCCCTGTTTTAGGCGTGTGATAGCTCGTTGGAAAGGTATCATTGAGGAGATTAATTTTGGGGGATAAATAATTCCTTTAGATATAATTTAGAACCTATATCTAGAAAAACCTTCATTTGGGCATTCAAAATGGCCTCGAAAGTTAAAACCTGCTAAAAATAGTAAATTGCCAAAATTGCCAGAAAGTTGTTTTGAGCCATTTGGAAAAGGTGGGTGGCCACCGATATCCACCTGGATCAATCCTCCCTCCTTAGGAAGCAATGGTCTCCATTGCATTGAGTTCCCGGGGGAGAGGGAAAAGAATTTGTTGAATCTACATCTTGGTGAGCTGCTTGTCTTGCTGGAGATATCGCGCTGCTCAGTTTGTGGAAATCTGTCACAAACCTTTTGCGATTGAGGCTGATGAACAAGTCAATATACATGAGAGGACGATGTTCAGAAGGAATTTTTGCACTTTTTTGCAACCTTTTTGGCCTGCTTCTGTTGGATAGAAGGTGCTTGGGGCAATGTTGCAGTGGTTGCAATGTCCTTTTGTTCTCCTTTTGAATAGATTGTGAAGAAGTTGAATTTTGTAGTATGAGATACTACTTTGTGGCAATTTTTAGGTGGAACAGTAGTTGGAACTACCTCTGGTATTCTGTAGAGATGACCCCCCAAAGAAACAATGACACTACGGTGTCGAGACTCATAAAAAACATGGCGTCTCCACATATATGGTTGGCCCAAGAGAACATCACAGACATCCAGTCGGGAAACATCACATAATACCTCATACTTGAAGGGTTGGATGCTGTATGACAATCGACACTGTTGGTTGACACATAGATCTCATCCTTGCCGAAGGTCCGATGTTGTATGGCTGCGGGTGTGGTGTTGTCGACAATCCCAATTGTTTGATGACTTCTGCTAAGATGAGGTTCTTCAGGCTTCCGCTATCAACAATAAAATGTAGAGGGGTCCCCTTCACCCACATTTATGAATGAAAAGGCGCTCCCCCTCTTTAGTATCTGTTAGTTCTTCTGGTTGAATTACTGCAGTCGCGACAATAGAAATGGGGTCTACGTCAATGATCTGTCCTTTACCATTATTTTCAGAATCAGATTCTGAATCAGGGTTCAGCTCTTTGTCTTTGATCTCAGCCACCAATGAATATTTTGAGCGAAATTCATCGGTTTTGTGCCAGGGGATTTTGTCGAACTCGCACCATTTTCTGGTGTCCTTCTTTGTCTTCCCATGACCCTTCTTTTCTTGTGTCTTGGACTGGTTTTCGGGATACTACCTTTTAGGGCCGTCTTTGTCATACTTTGGTTGTTGTGGATTTCCAGACCTGAATTCCTGTTTGTTCTGGTGCTTAAATTTCTACTCAATTTTAATAGCATATCGATAAGCAACACTGAGTGATGAGATGTCTAGAAAATCCATTTCAGTTTGGATGTATCTGAGTAGAGCCCCACAGTATTTCAGAACCAAATGTCACTAAGAGTCTTTGATACCCAGCTTGGTGTGCAAGTTATGCAAGGTATTGGTGATCTCTGGAACTGCTTGGCCCCTCTCTTGCCACAGTGTGGCCCATCTCATGTACTAGTCCTCATAGTTTCCAACAGGGTAATACTGTTCTTTTACCGCATCCACAAAAAAATCCCAAGTGGGATCTGCCCCATATATTCCAGACTCCTCTGTGGAACTTTGATCCCAGTAAGTTTCCCACCAATGTTTGACATGAGGGAGAGCTTTAAGGAGTGCGAAGGTAATCTTTTCTTTGTCAGAAAAATTGTGAACAGAGAAATAACCTTCTAACAGAGTTAACCATTTTTCTAGGGCTTCTGCATCTATCTGTCCTTCAAATACAAGAATATCAAAATTAACTTCTACCTTAAAATGTGAGGTACCTCCAAAGTGGCCGCTTGATGAAGATGCACCTGATTCCATCGGCAGGCGTTGAAGGATGTGGGAAAAATTCTCCATCATTTCGTCCCTCTATCGCGTGAGAGCTTGCTCAAGCAACAGATTGATAGGATCATCTACTCCATCATTTTTCTTTACTTTCACCATTGAGGGTTTCTTGGGTGTGCGAGAGAAATTGTCTTCAAGAGATACAAGCTCGAGACCCAAGCTGCTATACTTGGACCTCATCGGGGACATGCATTGAAAAGAAAATGATCAAGAGCAGCCTGCTCTGATACCACTGATCCGGATTATTTTCGGCACGAAATGAGAGCGGAGATATAATAAATAAATGCATAGAGATATTGCATATATTCAATAATATAACATAAATGCATCAGATATTCAACCACAAACACAGATATACAGTAATACACATTTTTTGTAAATCAAAGAAATGTACAGAGACTGTAAAAATACAGAGTGAAAGACTCGCTAGAATGGTGGCAGCTTATCTCTGAGAAGAGATGTGACGGTTACTCGCATTCACAAGAAGATGATTACAATGTGGCTCTGAAGGCCTTTTTAAAATAATCAAGAATGCCAAAAATCCTAGACATCCAAAAACCTAACCCTGGGAGATGAAGGGCCAAAAGTCATGTGGGCCCCGTTTGGGTAAGTGAGTACATCAACTTCCCGGGGTCGTAACATTTGCATACGATATCCATTTTAGGCGTGTAATAGCTCGTTAGAAAGGTATCGTTGAGGAGATTCAATTTGGGCTATAAAAAATTCTTTCGGCTATTTTTGAGAACCTCGATGGCGAAAAACCTTCATTTGGGCCCTCAAAATGGCCTTGGAAGTTAAAACTGCTAAAAATAGTAAATTGCCAAAATTGCCAGATAGTCGTTTTGAGCCATTTGGAAAAGGTGGGTGGCCACCGATATCCACCTAGATCAATCCTCCCTCCTTAGGAAGAAATGGTCTCCATTGCATTGAGTTCCTGGGGGAGAGCGAAAAGCATTTGTTGAATCTGCATCTTGGTGAGCTGCTTGTCTTGCTAGAGACGTCGCGTTGCTCAGTTTCTGGAAATCTATCACGAACCTGTTGCAGTTGAGGCTGCTCAACAAGTCGAGATACATGAGAGGATGATGTGCAGAAGGAATATTTGCACTTTGCTGCAGCCTTGTCGGCCTGCTTCTATTGGATAGAAGGTGCTTGGGGCAAGGATGCAGTGGTTGCAATGTCCTTTTGTTCTCCTTTTGAACAGATTGTGAAGAAGCTAAATTTTGGAGTATGAGATACTACCTTGCAGCACTTTTTAGGTGGAACAGTAGTTGGAAATACCTCTGGTATTTTGCAGAGGTGACACCCCAAAGTAATAATGACACTACGGGGTCGAGACTCATAAACAACATGGAATCTCCACATATATGGTTGGCCCAAGAGAACATCACAGACATCTAGTGGGGAAACATCACATAATACCTCATCCTTAAATGCTTGGATTCCGTATGAAAATCGACACTATTGGTCTCCATTGCATTGAGTTCCCAGGGGAGAGGGAAAAGCATTTGTTGAATCTGCATCTTGGTGAGATGCTTGTCTTGCTGGAGACGTCGCACTGCTCAGTTTGTGGAAATTTGTCACAAACCTGTTGTGGTTGAGGCTTCTCAACAAGTCGAGATACATGAGAGGACGATGCGCAGAAGGAATCTTTTCACTTTGCTGTAGCCTTTTCGGCCTGCTTCTATTGGATAGAAGGTGCTTGGGGCAAGGCTGTAGTGGTTGCAGTGTCCATTTGTTCTCCTTTTGAACAGATTGTGAAGAAGCTGAATTTTGCAATATGATATACTACCTTGTGGCACGTTTTAGGTGGAACGGTAGTTGGAACTACCTCTGGTATTCTGTAGAGATGACCCCCCAAAGTAACAATGAAACTATGGTGTCGAGACTCATAAACAACATGGCGTCTCCACATATATGGTTGGCCCAAGAGAACATCACAGACATCCAGTGGGGCAACATCACATAATACCCCATCCTTGAAGGGTTGGATGTTGTATGACAATCAACATTGTTGGTTGAAACGGAGATCTCATCCTTGCCAAAGCCACCTGATGTTGTATGGCTACGGGTCTGGTGTTGTCGACAATCCCAACTATTTGACGACCTCTGATGAGATGAGGTTCTTTTGGCTTCCGCTATCAACAATAAAATGTAGAGGGGTCCCCTTCACCCACATCTGTGAATGAAAAAGGTGCTCCCCGTCTTTAGGATCTGTTGGTTCTTCTGGTTGAATTGTTGCGGTCGTGACAATAGCACTGGGGTCTGCGTCAATGATCTGTCCTTTACCATTATTTTTAGAATCAGATTCTGAATCAGGGTTTGAATCTTTGTCTTTGATCTCGGCCACCAATGATAGTTTTGAGCGACATTCATCGGTGTTGTGCCAGGGGCATTTGTGGAACTTGCACCATTTTCCTGTGTCCTTTGTCTTCCTGTGACCCTTCTTTTCTTGTGTCTTGGACTGGTTTTTTGGAGACTGCTTGTTAGGGCCATCTTTTTCATACTTGGTTGTTGCAGATTTGCAGACCCAAATTCTCGTTTGTTCTGGTGCTTAAATTTCTTCTCAATTTTAACATCATATCGATAAGCAACACCGAGTGATGAGATGTCTAGAAAATCCATTTTAGTTTGGATGTATCTGTGTAGAGCCCCACGATATTTCAGAACCAAATGTCGCGCGAAGTCTTTGATACCCAGCTTGGTGCGCAACGTATGGAAGGTATTGGTGAACTCCGGAACTGCTTGGACCCTCTCTTGCCACAGTGTGGTCCATCTCATGTATTGGTCCTCATAGTTTCCAACAGGGTAATACTGTTCTTTTACCGCATCCACAAAAAAATCCCAAGTGGGATCGGCCCCATATATT
This sequence comes from Picea glauca, assembly GCA_000966675.3. Classification (NCBI taxonomy): domain Eukaryota; kingdom Viridiplantae; phylum Streptophyta; class Pinopsida; order Pinales; family Pinaceae; genus Picea; species Picea glauca. The sequence goes on along the minus strand of JZKD02S1608014.1, from coordinate 318,206 downwards.
CCAGACTCCTCTGTGGAACTTTTCTCCCAGTAAGTTTCCCACCAATGTTTGACATGAGGGAGAACTTTAAGGAGTGTGAAGGTAATCTTTTCTTTGTCAAAAAAATTGTGAACAGAGAAATAACCTTCTAGCAGAGTTAACCATTTTTCTAGGGCTTCTGCATCTATCTGTCCTTAAAATATAGGAATGTAAAAATTAACTTGTACCTTGAAAGGTGAGGTGCCTCCAAAGTGGCTACTTGATGAATATGCACTTGATTATATCGACAGGTGTTGAAGGATGTGGGAAAAATTCTCCATCATTTCGTCCCTCTGTCACGTGAGAGCTTGCTCAAGCAACAGATTGATAGGATCGATGCTCCATCATTTTTCTTTACTTCTGCCATTGAGGGTTTCTTGGGTGTCAGAGAGCGATTGTCTTCAAGAGAGACAAGATCGAGACCCAAATTGCTATACTCGGACCTCGCTGAGGACATTAAGTGAAAAAAAAACGATTAAGAGTAGCTAGCTCTGATACCACTGATTCAAATTATTTTCGGCATGAAATGAGATCGGAGATATAATAAAGATATGCATAGAGATATTGCAGATATTCAATAATATAACATAAATGTATTAGATATGCAACCATAAACACAGATATACAATAATACAGGATTTCTATTAATCAAAGAAATGTACAGAGACTGTAAAAATACAGAGTGAAAGACTCGCTAGAATGGTGGCAGCTTATCTCTGAGAAGAGATGTGACGACGACTCGCATTCGCAAGAAGATGATTACAATGAGGCTCTGATGGCCTTTTTACAATAAGTAGGAATTCCAAAAACCCTAGACATCCAAAAACCTATCCCTGGGAGATAAAGCACCAAAAGTCATGTGGGCCCCGTTTGGGTAAGTGAGTACATTAACTTCCCGGGGTCGTAACTTTTTCATACGATCTCCATTTTAGGCATGTGATAGTTCGTTGGAAAGGTATCATCAAAGAGATTAATTTTGGGGGCTCAATCATGCCTTCATCTATCACTGAAAACCTCTATCTAGAAAAACCTTCATTTGGGCCCTCAAAATGGCCACAGAAATTAAAACCTGCTAAAAATAGTAAATTGTCAAAATTGCCAGAAAGCCTTTTTGAGCCATTTGGAAAAGGTGGGTGGCCGCCTATATCCACCTAGATCAATCCTCCCTCCTTAGAAAGCATTGATTTACCAGGGGAGAGGGAAAAACATTTGTTGAATCTGCATCTTGGTGAGCTGCTTGTCTTGTTGGAGATGTCGCGCTGCTCAGTTTGTGGAAATCTGTCACGAACCTGTTGTGGTTGAGGCTGCTCAACAAGTTGAGATACAGGAGAGGACGATGTGCAGAAGGAATCTTTGCACTTTACTGCATCCTTTTCGACCTGATTCTGTTGGATAGAAGGTGCTTGGGGCAAGGTGCAGTGGTTGCAGTGTCCTTTTGTTCTCCTTTTGAACAGATTGTGAAGAAGCTGAATTTTGCAGTATGAGATACTACCTTGCGGCACTTTTTAGGTGGAACATTAGTTGGAAATACCTATGGTATTCTATAGAGATGACCCCCCAAAGTAACAATGACACTACGGGGTGGAGACTCATAAAAAGCATGGCATCTCCACATATATGGTTGGCCCAAGAGGACATCACAGACATCCAGTGGGGCAACATCACATAATACCTCATCCTTGAAGGGTTGGATGACGTATGAAAATCAACACTATTGGTTGACACAGAGATCTTGTCCTTGCAGAAGCCACCCGATGTTGTATGGCTGCGGGTGTGGTGTTGTTGACAATCCCAACTGTTTGACTACCTCTACTAAGATGAGGTTCTTCTGGCTTCCGCTATCAACAATAAAATGAAGAGGGGTCCCCTTGACCCACATCTATGAATGAAAAAGGTGCTCCCCCTCTTCAGTGTCTGTTGGTTCTTCTGGTTGAATTGTTGCGGTCGTGACAATAGCAGTGGGGTCTGCGTCAATGATCTGTCCCTTACCATTATTTTCATAATCAAATTATGAATCAGGATTCGGCTCTTTGTCTTTGATCTCTTCCACCAATGATTGTTTCTAGCGACATTCATCTGTGTTGTGCCAGGGGCTTTTGTGGAACTCACACCATTTTTCGATGTCCTTCTTTGTCTTCCCGTGACCCTTCTTTTCTTGTGTCTTGTACTGGTTTTTGGAAGACTGCTTGTTAGGGTCGTCTTTGTCATACTTTGGTTCTTGCGGATTTGCAGACCCGAATTCCTGTTTGTTCTAGTGCTTAAATTTATGCTCAATTTTAACAGCATATCGATAAGCAATACCGAGTGATGAGATGTCCAGAAAATCCATTTCAGTTTGGATGTATCTGTGTAGAGCCCCACGGTAATTTAGAACCAAATGTCGCTCAGAGTCTTTGATACCCATCTTGGTGCGCAAGGTATGGAAGGTATTCGTGAACTACGGAACTACTTGGCCCCTATCTTGCCGCAGTGTGGTCCATCTCATGTACTGGTCCTCATAGTTGCCAACAGGGTAATACTGTTCTTTTACCGCATCCACAAAAAAATCCCAAGTGGGATCGGCCCCATATATTCCAGACTCCTATGTGGAACTTTTCTCCCAGTAATTTTCCCACCAATGTTTTACATGAAGGAGAGCTTTAAGGAGTGCAAAGGTAATCTTTTCTTTGTCGGAAAAATTGTGAATAGAGAAATAACCTTCTAGCAGAGTTAACCATTTTTCTAGGGCTTCTACATCTATCTGTCCTTCAAATATAGGAATATCAAAATTAACTTGTACCTTGAAAGGTGAGGTGCCTCGAAAGTGGCTTCTTGATGAAGATTCACCTGATTCTATCAGCAGGCGTTGAAGGATGTGGGAAAAAATCTCCATCATTTCGCCCCTCTATCACGTGGGAGCTTTCTCAAGCAACAGATTGATAGGATCGTCTTCTCCATCGTTTTTCTTTACTTCCACCATTGAGGGTTTCTTGGGTGTGCAAGAGTGATTGTATTCAACAGAGACAATCTTGAGACCCAACTTTCTATACTCGGACCTTGTCGGGGACATGCACTGAAAAAAAACGATCAAGAGCAGCCTGCTCTGATACCACTGATCTGGATTATTTTCGGCACAGAATGATAGCGGAGATATAATAAAGAAATGCACAGAGATATTGAAAATATTCAATAATATAACATAAATGTATCAGAGATGCAACCATAAACACAGACATACAGTAATTCATGATTTCTATTAGTCAAATAAATGTACAGAGACTGTAAAAATACAGAGTGAAAGACTCGCTAGAATGGTGGTAGCTTATCTCTGAGAAGAGATCTGACGGCTACTCGCATTCGCAAGAAGATGATAACAATGAGGATTTGAAGGAATTTTTACAATAAGTAGGAATGCCAAAAACCTTAGACATCCAGAAACCTAACCCTAGGAGATGAAGCACCAAAAGTCATGTGGGCGTCGTTTGGGTAAGTGAGTACATCAACTTCCCGGGGTCGTAACTTTTGCATACGATCTCTGTTTTAGGTGTGTGATAGCTCGTTGGAAAGGTATCATCGAGGAGATTAATTTTGTGGGATACATAATTCCTTCAACTATCATTGAGAACCTCAATATAGAAAAACCTTCATTTGGGCCCTCAAAATGGCCCCGAAAGTTAAAACCTTCTAAAAATAGTAAATTGCCAAAATTGCCAGAAAGTCGTTTTGAGCCATTTGGAAAAGGTGGGTGGCCACCAATATCCACCTAGATCAATCCTCCATCCTTAGGAAGCAATGGTCTCCATTGTGTTGAGTTCCCAGGGGAGAGGGAAAAGCATTTGTTGAATCTGCATCTTGGTGAGTTGCTTGTCTTGTTGGAGACGTCGCGCTGCTTAGTTTGTGGAAATTTGTCACAAACCTGTTGTGGTTGAGGCTGCTCAACAAGTCGAGATACATGAGAGGATGATGTGCAAAAAAAATATTTGCACTTTTCTGCAGCCTTGTCGGCCCTCTTTTGTTGGATAAAAGGTGCTTGGGTCAAGGCTGTAGTGGTTGCAGTGTCCATTTGTTCTCCTTTTGAATAGATTGTGAAGAAGTTGAATTTTGCAGTATGAGATACTACCTTGTGACACTTTTTAGGTGGAACGGTAGTTGGAACTACCTCTGGTATTCTCTAGAGATGACCCCCCAAAGTAACAATGACACTACGGTGTCGAGACTCATAAACAGCATGGCATCTCCACATATATGGTTGGCTCAAGAGAAAATCACAGACATCCAGTGGGGAAACATCACATAATACCCCATCCTTGAAGGGTTGGATGCTGTATGACAATCAACATTGTTGGTTGAAACAGAGATCTCATCCTTGCCGAAGCCACCTGATGTTGTATGGTTACGTGTCTGGTGTTGTTGACAATCCCAACTGTTTGACGACCTCTGTTGAGATGAGGTTCTTCTGGCTTTTTCTATCAACAATAAAATGCAGAGGGGTCCCCTTCACCCACATTTGTGAATGAAAAAAGAGATCCCCCTCTTCAGGATCTGTTGGTTATTCTGGTTGAATTGTTGCGGTCGCGACAATAGCAGTGGGGTCTGCGTCAATGATCTATCCTTTACCATTATTTTCAGAATCAGATTCTGAATCAGGGTTCGGCTCTTTGTCTTTGATCTCAGCCACCAATGACTATTTTGAGTGACATTCATCGGTGTTGTGCCAAGGGATTTTGTGGAACTCGCACCTTTTTCGGTGTCCTTCTTTGTCTTCCCGTGACCCTTCTTTTCTTGTGTCTTGGACTGGTTTTCGGGAGACTGCTTATTAGGGCCATCTTTGTCATACTTTGGTTTTTGCGGATTTGCAGACCCGAATTCCCGTTTGTTCTGGTGCTTAAATTTCTTCTCAATTTTAACAGCATATCGATAAGCAACACCGAGTGATGAGATGTACAGAAAATCCATTTTAGTTTGGATGTATCTTTTCAGAGACCCACGGTATTTCAGAACCAAATGTCGCTTGGAGTCTTTGATACCCATCTTGGTGCGCAAGGTATGGAAGTTATTGGTGAACTCCAAAACTTCTTGGCCCCTCTCTTGCCACAGTGTGGTCCATCTCATGTACTAGTCCTCATAGTTGCCAACAGGGTAATACTGTTCTTTTACCGAATCCACAAAAAAATCCCAAGTGGGATCGGCCCC
>JZKD02S1608014.1:283177-308432 GCA_000966675.3 Picea glauca | reverse complement strand
ACTCTTGTAAGGACCAAGCGAAGTCCACATGCAGCAAGGTGACATCTAATTAACTAAAAATTGGCACACTTTCACTCACACACAAAAGTCACTTATCACTCACATAGCTTCTTCTTGAAACGTGGAGGTCGAAGTAAGTTTCCTCCAAAGGGATTATGAAAATACCCCATCTTTTCTTGACGATACTATCCACTCCCATTGTTAACTCAACGAGGTTGGTTTGCACCCCCAGCCTCCCAAAACAACTACATATAAAATCTTTCTAAAAACTCACTAAGTTTTCCTCCACAGGAGGTGCCAAAAGAAATTTTTTAGTCTAGGTAGGATTTTTGGGATAGGCATCCAAATAAATCCTCGTTATCTGGTTCTCACATTGTTAAAACATAGAGGTTGTCAAATAGGGAACTGAAAATCCTCCAAGTCAAGTGTTCCAATCACCATAAGGCAGGGAGATACCCATGAAGGGTTGAAGGTTGAGGTCCGGTTGTTCTGTGCGTCCCCCCTTGAGGCACCCACCTCTTGGACGGGATCCAGCCCGTGACCCATTTCTTAGGCCAAAAATCTAAATGTCGTACTTTGACCGAGGTACCTAGTGACCAACGTTAGGATATCTACCCAGGTGGCAATTGTGGGCTGCAATTGCACCTTGATTGGATTTTGTGTGGCTATTGGGAAATATCGGCAGTTCTTTCGGGATACGCCCCCTCTACCCCTCATTATAACCAATTGTTTCATCCTTCACTAGTTTCTCTTCCAGTGACTTCAGACCCCACTATTGAGTACTATTGGAATGTCCAGTGCTATTTGAGAGGAAGGACGTTACGTCTTCTAGGACACGAGCATTTGCTTTCTTTTTATTCCCCGCGCGGACAAAACCCACTTACCCACATATATGCTTCTTTGTCATTTCTATGTATGATGCACATGTGATTACAATTTGATTTGGATATATATATTGTGTGAATATTCCAATGCAAAGGCTCTGGTTTCTATATTTTCTCTCACCACTTTTTGCGCACATTCACATAGTTAGTCTGACATCATAGGGGAACCACATAACCCCCGTCGTTCATGATGCTTGGGCTCAACCTCCCTCCTATCTTAGGGGGAGTATATGGTCGTGCCCTCTCATCGGCACCTCCTTCACACACTCCTGTGAGTGCTACTATCTTAGGATCATCTTTGCTTGGTTCTACATTACTTGGGTCAACTTCCCAAGGTCACCCATCCACTCTCTCTCCTTTACACAGAAGCAGGGGACCCACTTCCTCTCAAGGAGGGAGCACAAACCCACCTAGTCCCCATCAAGGGTCAGGTTCACAACATACTATGGCCGGAGCTAATCCTCCCACCCCACTATAGATACCATATTTGGCTTCTCTCAACATACCAGATCTCACCAAACTCACCAATGATCCTATATTGCATGACGCACATGGCCTGCAATGCCAACAAAACTTCCTTCAGACATACCAAAGTTTGAAGGAAAGGCAGGGGATGACCCCACCAACCATGTCATGACCTTTCATCTATGGTGCTCTTCCAATAGCATTATGGATGATTCCATCAGACTGCGATTATTTCAACGCACACTCACCGGCCCATCGACCAAATGGTATGTCGAAGAAAAATCTGGGTCCCATGCGACTTTTGAGTCATTGGCCAAAGCATTCTTGACCTTTTTCCAACTACCCATCCACCATGACAATGGTCTAGAACTACTGTCTAAATTCAAACAAACCTCGGCCACACACATCGCTGATCACATTCATGAGTGGCGTAGGCGACGTAGTTTGTGTAAAGCAGAAACCACCAAGAAACAATGTCTCGACTGGTTTCTTAGATCACTTGTATCTCTCCTTGGAAAGGATGTAGATTCCACCTTCCCTCAATCTGAAGAGGAAGCCATCAGTAAAGACCAACAATATGACCTCATCTATGCACAGTCAGGGTACTTATACACAGTACTTCCTGATCTTCCAAAACCTATGCCATTTGGCCAAGACAAATCTGGGATGTCTCACTCAGCAGACGGACTAATAGGCACCACCACACACCATGGTCCACAACCCCAACCACCACCGATGTATGGAACACCTCAATACCCGCCATCATATGGGGGCACTCCTTATTACCCCCCACCACCTTATCAACAACCATACCCTGTTGCTATACCTCCACCCATCAATGGACCACCACCGGCACCTCCCATACATCCACCTATTCCCACAAACAGTGGTACTCCCTCAACATCAACTTATAGTACTAGTGAAAGCACTACGCCTTCCTATGTACCTTATGGATCGGTACCACCACAAAATCCATACTTCCCATTTCCTGGTCCTCCACAACCCATGGCTCCTCCACATCCGCATGGGGGGGTAAATTTTGTTCAACCTTCTGCTGCTCAAAATTTTGAACAGTTGAATACAGCCAACCCAACCCATCCATCTAACAATGTCAAGAAGAAAGGACGAAACAAGAATAACAACAACCCCAGTCAAGGCGGGAATCAACCCCCACAACACCAACCACCTGGGGGAAACCAGAACCAAGGGAACCAAAACCCCCAAGGGGGAAATAATAACAAATGCCAAGGGAGAAATAATGTTAAAACCATATTACCTTGTGCTCTTTGCGGTGAGTTCGGTCATTACACTCACCATTGCCCCCAGATCGCTGATTTCAAACGGTTGAAAGACTCGGGTAGTCTTCCCCATTCTCCTACACAAACTGCCCCTCAACAAGCACCACAACAATATGTGCAACAAACCCCTCCCGCCGTGTTGCAAATTCCTATTCCACATCAAGGTGTGATCAACACCCAGCAGGACACACAAAATCCCCCAACCCAGGTGGGCCAATACCACAACCCAAACAATCCAGCAGAGCGTACGATTCTACTCACCAGTGAGGAAGAAATCCTTCTGTAAACCCGCAATCGTCAGTATCATACCCCCACTGAGTCTACTCCCATATCTCCAGAGACAACCCCTACACCAACGGTACCCCCGTTGGTGACCCCTCGCCCTTCCGCCGAACCACCATTACGCATCCCTCACATCCCCTTGCGCAGGAATGTCCACAACCCACAGGCTAGGGAAGCTCATAACTATAGCTTGGTAGACGACTTAACACAATCCCTGGCTGCCATGTCAGTCTTGGAAGTCCTCCAGACTTGTCCTACGCAGCGTAAATCTCTACTTTCCGCCATGGGGGCAGTCGACCCTGCAGATACTCAACTCATCACATTTTATCTTGACAGTGGAGAACCTCGTCTTCCCGCCTTGATCGCCTTTCAAATACCAGTAAAAATACGGAACATCACAGTTCATTGATGTATCATCGATGAAGGTTCATCTACATGCATTATGTCCAAAACAGTATGGCAGAAACTTGGTTCCTTGGAACTCATACCCTCTGCCATCACATGATGAGCTTATGATAGACAACCATCCTCTCCTGAAGGGCTCTTCCAAAATGTCCCCGTTGAACTCGGGGGCAAGACTATTCTCATTGGCATCGATGTTATCGACGCCCCACTCGATTATAATATCCTATTCGGGCGTAGTTACATGTACGCTATGAAGGTAGTGGCCTCTTCCTTCTTTCGGCAAATGATGTTCCCCCATAATGGGAATATCGTGACCATCGACCAAGTCTCACATTATGAGCCTAACCCATCTGCCAACCTCTATAACATTCTTCCTCTCATCCAAACCAACCAAGACGCCTACCCCCTCATCGAGATGGGTCCTGGAATTTTCAAAGATCCATCCTTATTAGGGACATACCATGGAGCACCACCACTCCTTCATCCTACTAATCAGGTATGCGTCGTATCATCTAACGAAACTCACATGGAGGATGCTCTTCCTCCTCAGGAGGCTTCAGTCATTCCTGACGTCTCAATAGTCGCAGAACCACTCCAGCCGGAGCCTCCTGCGCCATCGTTGACCTCAATAGTCCACAAATCCACATCCCCTCAAGGGAATAATCCTGCATGGGAGGCATTCCCCCAACCCCTCACCCAAATTCCCTTATTTTACCCTCCACCAAGTATCGAATATTTTCAGGTAGCCGCAACACTCACACTACCAAATATGGTGTTAGCAATCCCAGTTTGGTATTTACACCCACCAGAGATGGTCCCTCAACCACAGGAAGGACTTCCCATGACAGTTCCCATCCTTACCCCCACCACTCCCACTAACCCCCCTGCCACGGCTAGGGGTAGGAGAAAGAAGAGAGAGCCCACCGCTCCACTTCCTCCATGCATCCCACCACCTTGCGCACTATGTGAGAAAGAGGGACACCAAACCAACAATTGCCCATCACTACCTAAATTAAGGAATTTGATTCCCCCCAATCCCACTCCTACAACACCCATCGCTACTGTTAGTCCCACCACTACCACCAACTCTTCCAGTAGTAAAGGGTTGAGGACCAAATACGCTTGTGCTATATGTTCAGAGTATGGCCATTACACTCATCATTGCCCAGCACTGCCATGCTTTCGGCAGACGTTAGCGGCTATATGCCAGAACTTCCAGAACAACCGATGCCCTGCTATGTCCTCTTCAACAAATATCACTGACATTCGCTATGTCACCACTTCAGTCAATGAACATATGAGATGCCCTTTCTCTCTCTGCGATTCACTAGCTCATTTTACATACCAGTGTCCTATGATCCTTGAATACAGGAGACGTCAATTGGCCCTGCTTCACCAACCTGCAGAGGCGATACTTGACATTACCTCGTCACTTGAGGATCTTCATGTCATTTCTCCGGAGCCCGAGGCACTCCCAACGCCTCCATGGTTCTTTAATGACATCTCAGAAGATTTACCCCGCAATCCCCCCAACTCTCCTTCGCATTCCTCTACGGACACTCTCCACCCAACCACTATGGGTACCCCTTAGTACTTCAATATATGGTTCATGTCAAGTGAACCCTCACCACCTCCTAGCATTGTTCATCCTGCTTCTTCATTAGGGGGCAATCACAATGTCACCGAGATCACTCCTCACGACCCCTTGTATTCTCGGCATTTCCAATGCGATGAGGACATACTCGAAGAGCTAAACCACCCAGACTATCCCTGGGATGTGCTACACCACCGCGCACTCTTCTCTCCACAGGAATCCCCCATGCCTCCTAACCAAAACCCCATTTACACAATCAAAACCAAAGATTTTATCCCATCCGAGCCTATCGATTGGTTCAACAATCCCATTCCTACCCCTAATGCGTTTGAAGAAGGAAACATGGCCAACATTTCCCCCACCATCAAAATTGACATTTCCATTAAAAATGGTATCGTCGAAGAAATCACCATTAGAGCTGCTTGCACTCCCTAGGAAATCACCTCATATAAATCCCTCTTCCAGGAATACAGGGATATTTTCACCTGGTCATACATGGAAATGCCTGGCCTTGATCCCTCTATTGTCAAACATCGCATCGATACCTGGCCCGACATCACACCAGTGCTCCAAAAACAGCGACCGCTACACCCAGCCAAAGCTGTGGCTATCAAAGCCGAAATTGACAAATTACGTGCTGTCGGGTTTATTTACCCCATCGCTTATACTTCATGGGTTTCCAACCCTGTACCCATCGACAAAAAATAGGGCACTATCCACGTTTGCACAGACTTTCACAATCTCAATAACGCATGTCCCAAATACAATTTTCCAACACCTTTCATCGACCAAATTATCGATGATTGCATCGACACGAGGCTCTCTCTTTTATGGACGAATTCTCCGGCTATAACCAAATTCAAATCCACCCAACCGATCAATATAAAACTGCATTCATTACCCCGTGGGGTACTTTTGCATATCATGTCATGTCGTTTGGCTTAAAAAATGTCGACGCAACTTTCCAGCGAGCGATGACATACATCTTCCACGATATGGATAAAATCATCCTCGCCTACTTGGACGACCTCATAGCTCGGTCCAATAAACACACCCAACATCTCGATGATTTACGAATCATCTTTCAACGGTGTCATCAATACAACATTCTCTTGAATCCTCTCAAGTGTGTGTTTTGTGTCACCGCAGGGCGCCTCCTCGGTTTTATTGTTTCCCAAAGCGGTATTACCGTGGACCCCCTCAAAGTCCAAGCTATCACCGAAATTCCACCTCCCCGGAATTTACGGCAACTTCAGAGTCTACAGGGAAAAGATAACTTTCTCAGATGCTTTGTTCTTGATTACACCATACGCACACACGGTTTCCTTCGCTTACTATGTCATGACATCCCATTTCATTGGGACGACCATGCCCAATATTCATTTGACGATCTTAAAGCAACGCTTTCAAATGCACCTCTAATTAGTGCATCAGACTATAATCGCGATTACATCCTCTACGTATCAGCATCAGTTGTATCAGTAGCCGGGGTCCTCGTCTAGCTTGGAGATGACAAACGTGAGCACGTCATTTACTACGTTAGTAAGAACCTCTCAGGACCACCCTTGAAGTATAAACACGAAGAGAAACTTGCTCTTGCATTTGTCCTTGCAGTCCATAAATTGTGCCATTACATCTTGCTTCGCACCACAAAGGTCGTCGCAGATTCCAACCCTATGTAGTACTTGCTCAGCCGTCGGAAAGTTAACGGCAAGTTCGCTCGATGGATCGTTATCCTTCAAGAATACGGACTAAATTTCTCAACACCTAAGAGCAAGAAGGCCCTCGTTCTCGCTGAACTTGTCATGGCCCTTCCCTCTGACATCACCAGTGCCCCCGTCAACACTGACTTCTCAGACAAACATCTCTTTTACATCACTTCGGATGATCCTTGGTACGACGACTTTCTCGTCTACCTCCGAACTCAAAATTTCGATAACCACCTTTCACGAGATGATCGTCAACGTATTCTCCATCAGGCCCCCCGCTATCTCCTCATCGGAGACATCCTATACCGACGGGGCGTCGACACCATTCTTCGTCGATGCCTGACTATTGATGAGGCTGATAGAGTCTTAATCGACTGCCACAACAGCGCATGTGGGGGCCATATTTTGGGTATATCCACTGCTCAAAAGATTATCCGAGCCGGTTACTTTTGGCCTACCTTGTTTCATGATTGCATTCATGCCGTAAAACGATGCGAGCAATGCCAGCTCTATGCCAACAAAGCCTGGGCCCCTCTCGCTCTTCTCCATCCTGTCATTACAGCCAGCCCTTTTTGTAAATGGGGCATTGACTTTATGACTTGTAATCCCCCCTCGAGCAATGGTCACAAATACATTGTTGTCGCCGTTGATTACTTCACCAAATGGGCCGAAGCTATGCCCACTTTCAACAACACCGCTGACACTGCAGCACATTTTTTCTTTAATCATGTCATATCCCGTTTTGGAGTACCACTCCAACTCGTTTCCGATCATGGGAAACACTTCGAGAATGAGATCTTCATTGAACTCTCATCTCAGTTAGGATTCTCTCACAAGTTTGCCTCACCATATTACCCTCAGTCAAACAGACAAGTCAAGGCAGTGAACAAATTCCTCAAGACCATGTTACAGCGCACGGTTAATAAACATAAAACCAATTGGCATCATATGTTATTTTCCACGCTATGGGCTTATCGAATGGCAGTGAAAACCGCTACTAGTTTCACACCGTTCCATTTACTCCATGGGGTTGAGGCAACTCTTCCCATCGAGTGCGAAAATTCCCACCTTAAGCACCGCAATTAAGCTATTACCTGACACTGCTCCAATGGAGCAGCGTTTGCTGAACTTGGAGTCTCTGGATGAAGATCGTTGATCTTCCTTACAGAACAACGAGGCAGCTAAAAAACGATCCAAAGCTACCTTTGATCGCCATGTCAACCTTCGATCATTCCGCGAAGGTGACCTCATCCTGGCTTATGATATCGCTCATGATACTTTTGGCCATGGCAAATTCGAATCACTTTGGCATGGCCCTTACATCATCCAACATTGCCTCACCAAAGGTGCATACATCTTGGCCTCCCCTGAAGGCCTCTCTCTCAAAGAACCTATCAATGGGTTGTATCTCAAGAAATTTTATGCTTAAACGTAGTCATTCTACTTTAGGTTATTTCTTTTTCTAGTATTTTTAATCTTTTTCTCCTCCCCTCTTGTCTAAACTATCCTTTGTGCTATTGATATATGCTTCCTCCACCAGCCTATCACATTGGTTTCGCTGACGGCGCCAGCCGTTGGACACAAAATCTCGCTTCGGCTGCTTGGGCTCTCTACACCCCCTCACATGAAATGGTACACTCAAGAGGCATATGTTTGGGGCCAGCAACCAACAACCAAGCCGAATACAATGCTGTCATTGGCCTCCTGGCCGACGCCCAACATCATCATATTCGTCACCTTAGCGTCTTCCTCGACTCTCAACTAGTCGTTCTCCAGCTCAACAATGTATACTGTGTACGTGATCCATGCCTCTTTCGCAAATACCTGCAGGTTAGGCTTTTATCTCGACATTTTGATTCCATTACATTTACACATATTCCAAGACAATTGAATCAAACAACAGATGAAATAGCTAACATGGTGTTAGATTGGCATATATCACATCAAACTACACATACATAAACATATCATGAAACACTGTCACAACATATATATAGAATGGACGGACTCAACTCATCAGCAAGAAATACATGTAGACAACATCAGGATCCCAAAAAGGTATACTCATGTATATATATAAAGGCCCATCAGGCCATCCGAATGTTTACATACAAAAATACACGTATCCGCAGGCCAGTACAACACCTCGGTACAAAAACTAGGCTCACCAGCCTATATACAACAAAAACAAAGATGTACATCATACACCACTCAGGGTGCCTCTATCGCACCACCACCTGCTCGCTTTTCATCCTAAGCCCCCAGGGTGCCTTTTTTCAGATCATGGTCAGGTACGCCCACGCATAGTCACATTTATCAAATACATGCTCATATATTTGATTCTCTTCAGATATCGTTCACTTTGGGTATTTGGTTTTTCATGTGTGCAGGTACTTGCTCATCACTCATCGGCACAACCCCTTCAGGTATATACTCAGCACTGGCATGTAGTCTCTCCTGCTGTATTGCATTTACATTCCCAGTCACACCCTCTGATATTGTCCCCTAGGATCCCCATTCCTGGCTCTGCAGTACCCACACCTCCATTTGCACCTTCGGTACTGTCACCCGGTAGCATTCTCACCCACATGAGTTGTCCCATTCATAGCACCTTTTGGCACTTTTGACACTCATGCTGTTTTTCATTACCCTTTAGGGGTGGGAGTCCCGATAGTCTTTCATCATGTCGTGAATTAACCACATACTTCTTCTCCTCATTTTGCTTTCTTTCCCACACGGACTCCCAGATTATCTCTTCACGATTCTATTTTTTACCTGCACTTCCGCAGTATCATGAACCCTTCATTTCCTCCACACTCAGTTTGCCCATCTACGAACCTACCTTCATTTCACCTACCTCATACAGAAACTCACCAATAGGGCCCCCACCCTTTGTCATTATTCCAAACACATTATGCCCTCCTTGGGCCACCCATATCACACTGGGGCACCCGTTTCTGTATTTGTACATTTCTTCCCAATTATTTGTTATTTATTGTACAAACGCCTTTATTTCCAGTCATTACATTTTCTTTTGTCGTCACCATTGGCGACTTGCTTCCTTTTTGGCCACGTGCAACCCATGTCACCCTTGGTTGGAGCATTACTTATCATCTACCCTTGTCGGCATCGTCCATATCTTCAGAGCACCTCATAGGTCACTTACCCCTACCCTCTGAATTTGTTCACCTTGACCCGCCTCTGGCACAACTTATCACCAGTCTTGTCGTCCCTCTGACACTCGACCTTGTTACACGGTTGCAGCCACTCTTTATCTCATACATCCTCCAACCAAGGGCAGTCTTGAGTCTTTCCACTTCTTGACTTCGTCCATGTACCTCTGCCACTTCCTCACCTCAGTAGATTCCATGAAGCCCTTTGCTTCTGGGAGTCACGTTCCCCTTTTGTCGACATCAACACCATTTTCCGGAAGGGCGACAGTATCTTGATTCTCATTCTCCATTCAATGAGAGATCTCAGATGGCACAGGGAGAAACATCGTTCCTCCCTGCTGTCGTTGGACCCCATAACATTCGATGCCAACACTATCTCATGTTATGGTGGGTCTTGCTTTGTGACTATTGCAGTTATTTTTATCATTTGCCGAAGACCTCTGAACTTGGTAGGGCCATCAATGCCCGCATCATCACTGATACTTATTACCGCGATCATTGCCTATTATTTAGAGTATGTCCCTTTCACAATTTTCTTCTGCCTTTACCATCACCACCCCCGAGGGTGCTGCAGTTGTCTACACCAACACTTCAGTCATCTTTTTTCAGAGTTACATAACACGAGCATGGGGCATGCCCGCCTCGTTTGTACACAGTTGTATATTTTACACACCTTATGGAAGGTCGGGTTCTACCGGTTCCTTTCTCCTCCAAAGGCTTACTCTGAATGATCTCACTATTTCTCTCTCTTACAACAACATTCTCAGTAGAAGAAAAATTGATGGATTTCGGCTATACGTATGCTCATAACCTCATCCATTAGGGGGCATCTGTTATCACTGAAATTTTGTCCGCACAGGGCGACAAGAACTCAACATCGTCAAATAGTAATGAAGTCATTCATGGATTTGAATTTATCTCACAGCATTCCAAAAAGGTCAAAAAATATACAAACTAATGAAAAATTGAAGAGCACTTTACAGAAGTTGGGTGCGTGTGCACGTGTGTAGAATAGGAACGTAGAATGCGCGCATACATGCACGATGCGTGGCTGTTAGCACAAAAAGCTACGCACCTGCTAAACGACACATTTATGAATGTGGTTGGCCTCCCAACCACTTCTGGTTCAGCTCCCAAGCTGATTTGACTTCCAAATCCGGGCTAGATCTGAATGGTGGGCTGGTCAAAGACCTAATTATGCCCTAAATAGCCTCTCTTCACACTACAAAGGAGTTACACAATAACCCAATGCAATGCTATAAAAGGCCATGAACACACCTCATTTTCTCAAGGAATTTCATGTAATATTATGCTGCCTATATTGTTTTAAGGACTCACTCCTTGACAAGAGCACATTGGCACCATTTCATTGAGAAATCCACCTCTCCATTGAGTGGGTTTGCAAAGGAGTTCTTTCATCATCATTTTCATTTTTCTTGTTGTAAGGAGAGTAAGCTTGTGAGGGTCCAAGAGCCTTCCCTTGGAGGAAGAAGGGACTCATAGTCCCCTTTCTTCTTGGTGCTTCGATTTCATCAATAGATCAGCCTAAAAACATTGGTGATATTGGTCTTTTTGTTTTGTTATCTCTATGTCCCTATACTTATGATTTTAGTTTTTATTAGTTTAATTCTTGCTTATAGTTTTGTTTTTCTTTCTCTAACTCTTTCCTCTACAGCTGTCCTGCCCAGAAAGACCCAAATGGGCATGCAAGAACCTCTTATTTGCTCACCAAGGTGACGAAAAGGGTGAAAACAATGAAAATCAACACTGTTGGTTGACACGGAGATCTCATGCAGAGGGGTCCCCTTCACCCACATCTGTGAATGAAAAAGGCGCTCCCCCTCTTCAGGATCTGTTGGTTCTTCTAGTTGAATTGCTGCGGTCGCGACAATAGCAGTGGGGTCTGTGCCAATGATCCGTCCTTTACCATTATTTTCATAATCAGTTTCTGAATTAGGGTTCGGCTCCTTGTCTTTGATCTCGGCCACCAATGACTGTTTTGAGCGACATTCATCGGTGTTGTGCCAGGGGATTTTGTGGAACTCGGACCATTTTCCGGTGTCCTTCTTTGGCTTCTCGTGACCCTTCTTTTCTTATGTCTTGGACTGGTTTTCGAGAGACTTCTTGTTAGGGCCATCTTTTTCATACTTTGGTTGTTGCGGATTTGCAGACTTGAATTCCCGTTTGTTCTGGTACTTCAATTTCTACTCAATTTTAACAGCATATTGATAAGCAACACCGAGTGATGAGATGTCCAGAAAATCCATTTCAGTTTGGATGTATCTGTGTAGAGCACCACGGTATTTCAGAACCAAATGTCACTCCGAGTCTTTGATACCCAGCTTGGTGCGCAAGGTATGGAAGGTATTGGTGAACTCCAGAACTTCTTGGCCCCTCTCTTGCCACAGTGTGGTCCATCTCATGTACTAGTCCTCATAGTTGCCAACAGGATAATACTATTCTTTTACCGCATCCACAAAAAATCCCATGTGGGATCGACCCCATATTTTCTAGACTCCTCTATGGAACTTTTCTCTCAGTAAGTTTCCCACCAATGTTTGACATGAGGGAGAGCTTTAAGGAGTGTGAAGGTAATCTTTTCATTGTCGGAAAAATTGTGAACAGAGAAATAACCTTCTAGCAGAGTTAACCATTTTTCTAGGGCTTCTCCATCTATCTGTCCTTCAAATACAGGAATATCAAAATTAACTTGTACCTTGAAAGTAGAGGTGCCTCCAAAGTGGCCGCTTGATGAAGATGCACCTGATGCTATCAGTAGGCATTGAAGGATGTGGGAAAAATTCTCCATCATTTCGTCCCTCTGTCGCGTGAGAGCTTGCTCAAGCAACAGATTGATAGGATCGTCTACAATGTCGTTTTTATATACTTCCACCATTGAGGGTTTCTTGGGTGTGTGAGAGTGATTGTATTCAAGAGATACAAGCTTGAGACCCAACTTTTTATACTCGTACCTCATAGGGGACATGCACAGAAAAAAAAATGATCAAGAGCAGCCTGCTTTGATACCACTGATCCGGATTATTTTCGACACGAAATGAGAGCGGAGATATAATAAAAAAATGCACAAAGATATTGCATATATTCAATAATATAACATAAATGTATCATAGATGCAACCATAAACACAGATATACAGTAATACATGATTTCTATTAATCAAAGAAATGTACAGAGACTGTAAAACTACAGAGTGAAAGACTTTCTAGAATGGTGGCATCTTATCTCTGAGAAGAGATGTGATGGTTACTCGCATTCAGAAGAAGATGATTACAATGAGGCTCTGAAGGCCTTCTTAAAATAAGCAGGAATGCCAAAAACCATAGACATCCAAAAACCTAATCCTGGGAGATGAAGCACCAAAAGTCATGTTGGCCCCGTTTGGGTAAGTGAGTACATCAACTTCTCGGGGTCATAACTTTTGCATACGATCCCTGTTTTAGGAGTGTGATAGCTCGTTGGAAAGGTATCATCGAGGAGATTCATTTTGGGGGATCAATCATGAATTTAGATATCATTCAGAACCTATATCTCGAAAAATATTCATTTGGGCCCTCAAAATGGCCCCGGAAGTTAAAACCTGCAAAAAATAATAAATTGCCAAAATTGCCAGAAAGCCGTTTTGAGCCATTTGGAAAAGGTGGGTGGGCATCGATATCCACCTGGATCAATCCACCCTCCTTAGGAAGCAATGGTCTCCATTGAATTGATTTTCCGAGGGAGAGGGAAAAACATTTGTTGAATCGACATCTTGGTGAGCTGCTTGTCTCACTGGAGACGTCGCGCTGCTCAGTTTGTGGAAATCTGTCACGAACCTGTTGCGGTTGAGGCTGCTCAACAAGTCAAGATACATGAGAGGATGATGTGCAGAAGGCATCTTTGCACTTTCTTATAGCCTTGTCGGCCTGCTTCTGTTGGATATAAGGTGCTTGGGGCAAGGCTGCAGTGGTTGCAGTGTCATTTTGTTCTCCTTTTGAATAGATTGTGAAGAAGCTGAATTTTGCAGTATGAGATACTACCTTACAACACTTTTTAGTTGGAATAGTAGTTGGAACTACCTCTGGTATTCTGTAGATATGACCCCCCAAAGTAACAATGACACTACGGGGTCAAGACTCATAAACAACATTGCGTCTCCACATATATGGTTGGCCCAAGAGAACATCACAGACATCCAGTCGAGAAACATCACATAATACCTCATCCTTGAAGGGTTGGATGCTGTATGACAATCGACACTATTGGTTGACACAGAGATCTCATCCTTGTTGAAGCCACCTCATGTTGTATGGTTGCGGGTGTGGTTTTGTCGACAATCCCAATTGTTTAACGACCTCTACTGAGATGAGCTTCTTCTGTCTTCCGCTATCAACAATAAAATGTAGAGGGGTCCCCTTGACCCACATCTGTGAATGAAAAAGGCGCTCCCCCTCTTCAATATCTGTTGGTTCTTCTAGTTGAATTGTTGCGGTCGCGAGAATAGCAGTGGGGTCTGCGTCAATGATCTATTCTTTACCATTATTTTCATAATCAGATTCTGAATCAGGGCTCAACTCTTTGTCTTTGATCTCGGCCACCATTGACTGTTTTGAGCGACATTCATCAGTGTTGTGCCAGGGGATTTTGTTGAACTCGCACCATTTTTCAGTGTCCTTCTTTGTCTTCCCGTGACCCTTCTTTTCTTATGTCTTGGACTGGTTTTCGGGAGACTACTTGTTAGGGCCGTCTTTGTCATACTTTGGTTGTTGTGGATTTGCAGACCCGAATTCCAATTTGTTCTAGTGCTTAAATTTCTACTCAATTTTAACAGCATATCAATAAGCAACACCGAGTGATGAGATGTCCAGAAAATCTATTTCAGTTTGGATGTATCTGTGTAGAGCCCCATGGTATTTTAGAACCAAATGTCACTTGAAGTCTTTGATACCTAGCTTGGTGCGCAAGGTATGGAAGGTATTGGTGAACTATGGAACTGCTTGGCCCCTCTCTTGCCGCACTCTGGTCCATCTCATGTACTGGTCCTCATAGTTGCCAACAAGGTAATACTATTCTTTTACCGCATCCACAAAAAAAATCCCAAGTGGGACCGGCCCTATATATTACAGACTCCTCTGTGGAACTTTTCTCCCAGTAAGTTTCCCACCAATGTTTGACATGAGGGACAGCTTAAAGGAGTGCGAAGTTAATCTTTTCTTTGTCGGAAAAATTGTGAACAGAGAAATAACCTTCTAGCAGAGTTAACCATTTTTCTAGGTCTTCTGCATCTATCTGTCCTTCAAATACAGGAATATCAAAATTAACTTGTAATTTGAAAGGCGAGGTGCCTCCAAAGTGGCCGCTTGATGAATATGCACCTGATTCTATCGACAGGTGTTGAAGGATGTGAGAAAAATTCTCCATCAATTCATCCCTCTGTCGCGTGAAAGGTTGCTCAAGCAACAGATTGATAGGATCGTCTGCTCCGTCATTTTTCTTTACTTTTTCCATTAAGGGTTTCTTGGGTGTGTGAGAGAGATTGTATTCAAGAGAGACAAGCTTGAGACCCAACTTTTTATACTCGGACCTCGTCGGGGACATGCACTGAAAAAAAACGATCAAGAGCAGCCCGCTCTGATACCACTAATCCGGATTATTTTCGGCACGAAATGAGAGTGGAGATATAATAAATAAATGCACAGAGATATTGAAGATATTCAATAATATAACATAAATGTATTAGAGATGCAACCATAAACACAGATATACAGTAATACACGATTTCTATTAATCAAATAAATGTACAGAGACTGTAAAAATATAGAGTGAAAGACTCACTAGAATGGTGGCATCTTATCTCTGAGAAGAGATGTGACGGCTACTTGCATTCGCAAGAAGATGATTACAATGAGGCTCTGAAGTCCTTTTTAAAATAAGAAGGAATGCCAAAAACCCTAGACATCTGACGCAGGCGAGTACGCGACCGTACCCCCGTTGTGCTCTCCCGCTCACATGATCATTCTAATTCTCTTCCTGTTGAGCCGAATTGGCTCTTTGGATTCCCTCGGGAATCACTATCAAAGCACGACCTAATCCACAGGTCCTTCGTTCACCTGCATGGCCTCTGCACCTGACCATGACCAATTTCCCCATAGGAAACTGTTGTTGGGTGTCAGGGTTTCGGACTTTCTGCGGTCGCAAACCTCTGTCCTCGTGAATCCCCGATCCTCGAATTACCGATGATCTCTCGGCTCCTATGTGCTAGCCCTCCTGGCTAAGCTTCCACCATATGACCACTACTCCCGTGTCCATGGCCTTACCTCCCTCACGGCCTCATGACTCGCTATGTCGAACCCTCGATTTTCCAACTCTCGACACCCAATGTACCGAAGTGCCGAGGCGCACGTGTCACTTTTCAACGGTCACTTCTCCCCGTCCAGACATCAGCTCCTCGCGACCTCGATAATCCTAACGTCCAAGCTTTGGGGCTCCTCATAGCGAGATCTCGATGAATCTGTGCCTCCTGTACTCCACTCGTCGGCTTCCACTATGGCCCACACTGTTTACGTGGCGCTCGGGATGTCGTGTCTCGCGACTTCGCGACTCCCGCTGCTAAATTTTCAATGCTTTTCTTGCGAGGCCCCGATAGGCGATCCCACGTGCGGATCCAACGGTCCTCCTCAACTGCAATCCAACGACTATCCTTCTCTTGATCCTCACATCCTCACAACTTGGAGCACCCAATATTTGGGATTTCACTCGGAGAACTTCCGAGTTCGTGAGATCTCCTCGATCTCTGCCACGTGTCCTCTTCAGATGGATGTCTCCCGTCCTCTCGCCTCTTCGCTGCCTCACGACTCACTACTCGCGACTCTTGGCACCAAGCTTTTATCCCTTCAAGTCACGAGGTCTCGGGTTCCCAATGTGGGCGATCTCATGACACATGTCCGCTCCCCAAATGAATGGCCCAGATCAACTTGCTATTTCGAGACCCTTGATGTCCCGATGACTAAACTTCGTGCAGCTTCTCCAGATCCAACCGCTGTGGGGATTTCTGTTCCAGATCTGACAACCTAGATCTGTTCTCCTCTGCGCCTTCCCTACATTGCCTCCTGGACACAAATCCACGGTCTAGATTCTCTCGGCTGATCAAATGGCTGATGTCACTCCTCCTGAGGCTTAACCTCTGTGAAAATCCTCCCGATCCAACGGTTGTTGGGATTTCTTTATGAGATCCGACGGTTGTCGGTCTCCTCTTGCCGTAGGCTCTTCCTGATCTCCTTCTGAACGTAAACTCCTCAACGATCTAGATCTTTTTACCTGTTGATCTGACGGCTGGTGATGCTCCTCTTGAGCATGCACGGGCTTTCTTCCTGCACTTGGAAGAATCCTCGAGTTCTCTCAAAGGTCTTATCCTTCATCTGCCTTCTTCTCTGCGAACTCCCGAACCTTGAGTTTCACCGCGCATATGATAATGTTTCCCCTCCTGAGCTTCTCTTCCTTCGACTCCCCGAAGTATTTCCTTTTGACTCCTGTGCCTCTGCAGAGTCTTTACACACCAAAGTGCTATCTCTTCTGAGTTTTCACTAACACTCAGACCCCTAAGGGATTTCATTCTTTCTTCTCCCACAGATGGAGAATACAAAGACCTTCCTGGTCCCTTGCTGAAGCAATCTCGTGGCTGAGTTCCTTGGGTAGTCAGTAACCCAATAAAGGTCCCTCAGTGGACTCTTTCCTTCTAATGATAGAACTCCAAGATTTCTATGTTCTCCTGCGCCTGCTTGCACGTTTTATCGACGCCCTCCTGGCGGAGTCTCTTCTCTTTCCCAGAACCTTCAACGGTTCTGGTTTCCTCCCTTGTGCACCTATGCACTTGCTCGATGCCCACTTGGCAGAGCCTTCCAGAATCCTTAGTGATTCTGTTTTCTTTGCACTCACGACATATTTCCTTCCTCTGTGCACTCCTTGCACACACACACTCAATGCCCACTTGGTAGAGATCTACAGAACTTACAGCGAAGTTTTGTCTACAACTGTGTCTCAGCTACATAGCCTTGCCTCTTGAGGTGTTCATCAACCTCAAAGGTCTTCCTCTTGAGTTGTTGACTTCAGTTCATGTGCCTCATCACGTCTTTGTCTGACTCCTCAGAGTTCAGAAGTGCATCCTCTGTGCACGGCTCTCAAAACCTCAACGTTCTGTCACACCCTACTAGTATGAAGCCTCAAAGACCTTCCTCTCTGAAATCAAAACACAACTCTCTGCAACCATAAAACCACAACATACATTTACAGAATAAAGGGAACACTCACAGACATCCATAAAATACAAAACTCATGCAAGAAAACTGTTGTTTGTATTAAAAATGGTGAAATGCCTGTATCTTTACAATGGTGTTCCTGAGCTCTCCCTAGCTCTTCTCTACTCTACTCTACTTACTCAAAATGAGATATGAAAATCTCTTTTACCTAAGGGCTCATTCCTCCAGGTTCACCTACTCTATTAAATTACATTCAATTACAATGAATGGGCTGTCTAGTCTAGGATCGGATCTAGATCTCAGCCATTCTTGGCATTAAAGCCGATCTACCTAACACCTGCTCAAAGGCACGGATTTCATGGCTCACCAGACTAATCATTCGATTACATTAAATTCAAATATTTAAATGAGGCTACGCCTCCCTTTTAGCATATGAATGCATGCGCACTGACGTGGTTGGCTGGCTGGCTGGCTGCATGGAGAGATGCTCCTGCATCATACTCCACAGCTGCAAAAAAATCATGAGCTCTTGCTCATGAGATTTCCCTCTGGGCTGTTGGAAATCCTCCTAGATCCCAAATAAATCTTTGGAGCTTTGCATCGAATCCAACTTCTTGTTGCTGCTGCTACTTATACTGCACTGCTGCTATTGTTTCTTCTCTTCTGCTCAGCCTCTCCCTGCTGGTAGTGTCTGCTGACTTCAACATCAACTCCCTGATGTCCTCTATCTCTCGGTCCAGCTGTTCCGATGGCTGGCTCTATTCTTGCAGTCTCCTCAGCTGCAAAACTTTTTGGCCATTAGGAAGATTGCTATGATTCCCCATACCTCCTTCATCCATTTCCAACCTCACCTGTTGTATGTGCATGCCCTGCACTTTTACCCTTTCCTCCAGGGCTTCAATTTGTTCCCATAGATCAACAAAGAATATGTTGTTTGTCTCTTCCTCTCTTACTTCTTCAACTTCCTCTGTTGCATTCTTTTCAGCTTCATGGCTGAAAATATCAAGCCATTCCTGAGAATGCTCACCATCCTTTTCTGCTCCTTCGACTGTCAACTCCAATGCTACAGCTCTTTCAGCTTCTTGGCTGGAAGTAATGAGCCATTTCTCAGAATTCTCATCTTCTTCATCTTCTGCTGCAAACTCCCCTGTTGCAGCCTCTTCAGCTTCAATGTTGAATGCATTGAGCCATTCCTCAGAATGCTCACTCTCTCCTTCTGTTCCTGCTTCTTCTTCTGTTGTCAGCTCCAATGCTACAGCGCTCTCAGCTTGCTGGAGGAAATCATTGAGCCATTCCTCTGAATGGTCCTTCTTCCTTTCATTCGTTTGGGCAGTCTCACATGTCTGCTCCAATTTTTCTTCTTTTCTGACAGTCATAGCTAACTGTTCCCCTGCTGTTGTTGCATCATCTGTAACAAAATTTTCTGCCTCCTTCTGGGCAGATGGTAGGAATACTTGTAGTCCCCCAATCATCAGAATACCATCCTGATCTTCTTCCTCTATCAGTTGCATCTGCTGATCCAAGTCCATCTCTGGATTTATGAGACGATCAGACAGTCTCACCTGCTCTGTCATCTCCTCTGGCTGATTCAAATTCACCTGCTCATCCATGCCTACCTGGCAATATGGGATGCTTCTGTTGCTTCCCTGGAATACCCTGAGATCAATCGATCCCATCTTCCTCAGCACTCCTTGCTGAATTGAACTCTCCTCCGAGTCCATGAGACCTTCGAATGGCCTCGTAATTTCATCTCTTCCCACCTGGCAGTTAAAGATGCTTCCGCTTCCCACCTGGAAGTCTTCGATGCTTCTGCTGCCTTCTTGGCAGTATTTGAGATCCCACAGTGATCTCTGATCATCGTCCAGCTGGCAATGCGAAATTCCTTTGTTGTCCCTCTGACAGTCTGTGAGATCCTCAACTGATTTCAACTCGTTGCCCTCCTGGAAAACTAGAAATTCTACTTCTCTGCCTTCATGGCAGTCTTCAAGATCATCAGCCGATCTCATTTCTATTCCCTTGCCCATATGGAAATATGGAAACCTTCTGCTGCTCTCCTGGCAGTCTATGAGATCCTCAGACGATCTTAATTTATCTTCTTCATCATCCCAATCATTGAGTCTCTTTCCAGTCTCTGGCCAACAGTGACAAATCATCTTTTCTTTTGTGGCCTTGAGGTTTTCAACATACCTCAACCATCTCTTTAACAATCTGCGTTGTCTCATGACCATCAACTCCCTGACTGGCCACTTCACCTTTGCCTTCTGCATGGGCCATTCATAAACCCATCTCTGCTTGGCTTTCTTATCCTACCTCATCCATAGTTCCATCTTCTCTATGTCTGCTTTTAATTCATAGAGATTTCTAGTCTCTTCTTTATCCCATTCAGCAAGATTTTCTGCCTTTCTTTTCTTCCTATGGCCTTCAGTAGCCATCTTGCTATCCCTGTCTTCCTCCCTGGAAAATCTACTGCTGTCACTCCGCATCCCTGGTTGTTCCAGCTTCATCTTACAGTCCTGCTGACTGTCTTCCAGACTGTTGCTTCCCTGCAAACAAATCCTTACAGAGTCCTCAGTAACTTTGTCTTCCTTCTTCTTTCTATTTTCTCCTCCCGTCTAAAATATACAGACAAGAACTCGCTCTGATACCACTCTGATGCAGGCGAGTACGCGACCGTACCCCCGTCGCGCTCTCCCGCTCACAGGATCATTCTAATTCTCTTCCTACTGAGCTAAATTGGTTCTTTGGATTCCCTCGGGAATCACTATCAAAACACGACCCAATCCACAGGTCCTTCGTTCACCTGCACGGCCTCTACACCTGACCATGACCAATTTCCCCACAAGAAACTGTTGTCGGGCGTTGGGGTTTCAGACTTTCCGCGGTCGCAAACCTCTGTCCTCGTGAATCCCCGATCCCCGAATTACCGATGAGCTCTCGGCTCCTATGCGCTAGCCCTCCTGGCTAAGCTTCCACCATATGACCACTACTCCCGTGTCCATGGCCTTACCTCCCTCGCGGCCTCGCGACTTTCTATGTCGAACCCTCGATTTTCCAACTATCGACACCCAATGTACCGAAGTGCCGAGGCGCACGTGTGACTTTTCAACGGTCACTTCTGCCCGTCTGGACTTCGGCTCCTCGCGACCTCGCTAATCCTAACGTCCAAGCTTCGGGGCTCCTCGTAGCAAGATCCCGATGACTCCGTGCCTCCTGTACTCCACTCGCCAGCTTCCGCTATGGCCCAGACTGCTTACGTGGCCCTCAGGATGTCGTGTCTCGTGATTTCGTGACTCCCGCTGCTAAATTTTCAACGCTTTTCTTGCGAGGTCCCGATAGGCGATCCCACGTGCGGATCCAACGGTCCTCCTCAACTGCAATCCAATGGCTATCCTTCTCTTGATCCTCACATCCTCACGACTTGGAGCACCCAGTATTTGGGATTTCACTCGGAGAACTTCCGAGTTCGCGATATCTCCTCGATCTCTGCCACGTGTCCTCTTCAGATGGATGTCTCCCGTCCTCTCGCCTCTTCGCTGCCTCGCGACTCGCTACTCGCGACTCTTGGCACCAAGCTTTTATCCCTTCAACTCACAAGGTCCCAGGTTCCCGATGTGGGCAATCTCACGACACGTGTCTTCTCCCCAAATGAACGGCCCAGATCAACTCGCTATTTTGAGACCCTTGATGTCCCGATGACTAAACTTCATGCAGCTTCCCCAAATCCAATGAATGTCGGGATTTCTGTTCCAGATCTGACAACCCAGATCTGTTCTCCTCTGCGCCTTCCCTACATTGCCTCCTGGACACGAATCCACAGTCCATATTCTCTCGGCTGATCAAATGGCTAATGTCGCTCCTCCTGAGGCTTAACCTCTGTGCAACTCCTCCCGATCCAACAATTGTCGGGATTTCTTTATGAGATCCGACAACTGTCGGTCTCCTCTTGCCGTAGGCTCCTCCTGAGCTCCTTCTGGACGTAAAATCCTCAACGATCCAGATATTTTTACCTGTCGATCTGATGGCTAGTGCAACTCCGCCTGAGCATGCACGCGCTTTCTTCCTGCACTTGGAAGAATCCTCGAGTTCTCTCAAAGGTCTTAGCCTTCATCTTCCTTCTTCTCTGTGAACTCCCGAACCTTGAGTTTCGTCGCGCATATGATAATGCTGCCCCTCCTGAGCTTCTCTTCCTTCGACTCCCCGAAGGATTTCCTTTTGACTCCTGTGCCTCTACAGAGTCTTTACGCACCAAAGTTCTATCTCTTCTGAGTTTTCACTAACACTCAGACCCCTAAGGGATTTCGTTCTTCCTTCTCCCACAGATGGAGAATACAAAGACCTTCCTAGTCCCTTGCTCAAGCAAACTCCTGGCTGAGTTCCTTGGGTATTCAGTAACCTAATAAGGGTCCCTCAGTGGAATCTTTCCTTCTGATGACAGAACTCCAAGAGTTATCTGTTCTCCTGTTCCTGTTTGCACGTTTTCTCGATGCCCTCTTGGCGGAGTCTCTTCTCTTTCCCATAACGTTCAACGGTTCTGGTTTCCTCCCTTGTGCACCTATGCACTTGCCCGATGCCCACTTGGAAGAGCCTTCCAGAATCCTCAGTGATTCTGTTTCCTTTGCACTCATGGCAGAGTTCCTTCCTCTGTGCACTCCTTGCACACACACGCTCAATGCCCACTTGGCAGATCTCTACAGAACTTACAACGAAGTTTTGTCTGCAACTGTGTCTCATCTACACAGCCTTGCCTCTTGAGGTGTTCAGCAACCTCAAAGGTCTTCCTCCTGAGTTGTTGACTTTAGTTCATGTGCCTCAGCACGTCTTTGTCTGACTCCTCGGAGTTCAGAAGTGCATCCTCTATACACGGCTCTCAGAACCTCAACGTTCCTACACACCCTCCTAGTCTGAAGCCTCAAAGACCTTCCTCCCTAAAATCAAAACACAACTCTCTGCAACCATACAACCACAACATACATTTACAAAATAAAGGGAACACTCACAAACATCCATAAAATACAGAACTCATGCAGGAAAACTGTTGTTTGTATTAAAAATGGCGAAGTGCCTGTATCTTTACAATGGTGTTCCTGAGCTCTCGCTTGCTCTTCTCTACTCTACTCTACTTACTCAAAATGAGATATGAAAATCTCTTTTACCTGAGGGCTCATTCCTCCAGGTTCACCTACTCTATTAAATTATATTCAATTACAATGAATGGGCTGTCTAGTCTAGGATTAGATCTAGATCTCAGCCATTCTTGGCATTAAAGCCAATCTACCTAACGCCTGCTCAAAGGCATGGCTTTCATGGCTCACCAGCCTAAGCATTCGATTACATTCAATTCAAATATTTAAATGAGGCTACGCCTCCATTTTAGCATATGAATGCATGCACGCTGACGTGGTTGGCTGGCTGCATGGAGAGATTCTCCTGCATCAACATCTAGAAACCTAACCCTGGGAGATGAAGCGCCAGAAGTCACGTGGGCCTCGTTTGGGTAAGTGAGTACATCAATTTCCCGGGGTCGTAACTTTTGCATACGATCTCCGTTTTAGGCGTGTGATAGCTCGTTGGAAAGGTATCATCAAGGAGATTCATTTTGGGGGATAAATCATGCCTTAGACTATAATTGAGAACCTATATCTCAAAAAACTTTCATTTGGGCCCTCAAAATGGCCCCGGAAGTTAAAACCTACTAAAAATAGTAAATTGCCAAAATTGCCAGAAATCCGTTTTGAGCCATTTGGAAACGGTGGTGGCCACTGATATCCACCTAAATCAATCCTACCTCCTTAGGAAGCAATGGTATCCATTGCGTTGAGTTCCCAGGGAAGAGGGAAAACCATTTGTTGAATCTGCATCTTGGTGAGCTGCTTGTCTTGCTGGAGACGTCGCGCTGCTCAGTTTATGGAAATCTGTCATGAATGTGTTGCGGTTGAGGCTACTCAACAAGTCGAGATACATGAGAGGATGATGTGTAGAAGGAATCTTTTCACTTTGCTGCAGCCTTGTCGGCCTGCTTCTGTTGGATAGAAGGTGCTTGGGGCAAGGCTGCAGTGGTTGCAGTGTCCTTTTGTTCTCCTTTTGAACAGATTGTGAAGAAGTTGTATTTTGTAGTATTAGATACTACCTTGTGACACTTTTTAGGTGGAACAGTAGTTGGAAGTACCTCTGGTATTCTATAGATATGACCCCCCAAAGTAACAATGACACTACGGGGTCGAGACTCGTAAACAACATGGCATCTCCACAAATATGGTTGGACGAAGAGAACATCACAAACATCCAGTGGGGAAACATCACATAATACCTTATCCTTGAAGAGTTGGATGTCGTATGACAATCAACACTGTTGGTTGACACGGAGATCTCATCCTTGCCGAAGCCACCCGATGTTGTATGGCTGTGGGTGTGGCATTTTCAACAATCCCAATTGTTTGACGACCTCTGCTGAGATGAGGTTCTTCTGGCTTCCTCTATCAACAATAAAATGCAGAGGGGTCCCCTTCACCCACATATGTGAATGAAAAAGGCACTCCCCCTCTTTAGGATCTGTTGGTTCTTCTGGTTGAATTGTTGCGGTCGCGACAATAGCAGTGGGGTCTGCATCAATGATCTGTTCTTTACCATTATTTTCAGAATCAGATTCTGAATCAGGGTTCGGCTCGTTGTCTTTGATCTCGGACACCAATGACTGTTTTGAGTGACATTCATTGGTGTTGTGCCAGGGGCTTTTGTGGAACTCGCACCATTTTCCGGTGTCCTTCTTTGTCTTCCTGTGACCCTTCTTTTCTTGTGTCTTGGACTGGTTTTCAGGAGACTG
This sequence comes from Picea glauca, assembly GCA_000966675.3. Classification (NCBI taxonomy): domain Eukaryota; kingdom Viridiplantae; phylum Streptophyta; class Pinopsida; order Pinales; family Pinaceae; genus Picea; species Picea glauca. The sequence goes on along the minus strand of JZKD02S1608014.1, from coordinate 283,550 downwards.
CTTGTTAGGGCCATCTTTGTCATACTTTGGTTGTTGCGGATTTGCAGACCCAAATTCCTGTTTGTTCTAGTGCTTAAATTTCTGCTCAATTTTAACAACATATTGATAAGCAGCACCGAGTGATGAGATGTCCAGAAAATCCATTTCAGTTTGGATGTATATGTGTAGAGCCCCATGGTATTTCAGAACCAAATGTCACTCAGAGTCTTTGATACCCATCTTGGTGCACAAGGTATGGAAGGTATTGGTGAAATCTGGAACTGCTTGGCCCCTCTCTTGCCGCAGTGTGGTCCATCTCATGTACTGGTCCTCATAGTTTCCAACAGGGTAATATTGTTCTTTTACCGCATCCACAAAAAAATCCCAAGTGGGA
>JZKD02S1608014.1:247024-280050 GCA_000966675.3 Picea glauca | reverse complement strand
CACTTTGCTGCAGCCTTGTCGGCCTGCTTCTGTTGGATAGAAGGTGCTTGGGGCAAGGCTGCAGTGGTTGCAGTGTCCTTTTGTTCTCCTTTTGAACAGATTGTAAAGAAGCTTAATTTTGCAGTATGAGATACTACATTGTGGCACTTTTTATGTGGAACAGTAGTTGGAACTACCTCTGGTATTCTGTAGATATGAACCCCCAAAGTAACAATGACACTATGGGGTCGAGACTCATAAACAGCATGGCATCTCCACATATATGGTTGGTACAAGAGAACATCACAGACATCCAGTGGGGCAACATCACATAATACCTCATCCTTGAAGGGTTGAATGTCATATGACAATCGACAATGTTGGTTGACATGGAGATCTCGTCCTTGCCGAAGCCACCCGATGTTGTATGGCTATGGGTGTGGTGTTGTCAGCAATCCCAACTGTTTGATGACCTCTGCTGAGATGAGGTTCTTCTGGCTTCCGCTATCAACAATAAAATCCAGAGGGGTCCCCTTCACCCACATCTGTGAATGAAAAAGGTGCTCCCCCTCTTCATGATCTGTTGGTTCTTTTGGTTGAATTGCTGCGGTGGAGACAATAGCAGTGGGGTCTGCGTCAATGATCTGTCCTTTACCATTATTTTCAGAATCAGATTCTGAATCAGGACTCGGCTCTTTGTCTTTGATCTCGGCCACCAATGACTGTTTTGAGCGACATTCATCCATGTTGTGCCAGGGGATTTTGTGGAACTCGCACCATTTTCCGGTGTCCTTCTTTGTCTTCTCGTGACCCTTCTTTTCTTGTGTCTTGGACTAGTTTTCGTGAGACTGCTTGTTAGGGCCATCTTTGTCATACTTTTGTTGTTGTAGATTTTCAGACTCGAATTCCCATTTGTTATGGTGCTTAAATTTTTGCTCAATTTTAACAACATATCGATAAGCAACACCGAGTGATGAGATGTCCAGAAAATCCATTTCAGTTTGGATGTATATATGTAGAGCCCCGAGGTATTTCAGAACCAAATGTCGCTTGGAGTCTTTGATACCCAACTTGGTTTGCAACATATGGAAGGTATTGGTGAACTCCGAAACTGCTTGGCCCCTCTCTTTCTGCAGTGTGGTCCATCTCATGTACTAGTCCTCATAGTTGCCAACAGGGTAATACTTTTCTTTTACCGCATCCACAAAAAAATCCCTAGTGGGATCGGCCCCATATATTCCAAACTCCTCTGTGGAACTTTTCTCCTAGTAAGTTTCCCACCAATGTTTGATATGAGGGAGAGATTTAAGGAGTGCGAAGGTAATCTTTTCTTTTTCAGAAAAATTGTGAACAGAGAAATAACCTTCTAGTAGAGTTAACCATTTTTCTAGGGCTTCTGCATCTATCTGTCCTTCAAATACAGGGATATCAAAATTAACTTGTACCTTGAAAGGTGAGGTACCTCCAAAGTGGCTGCTTGATGAAGATGCACCTGATGCTATTGGCAGGCGTTGAAGGATGTTGGAAAAATTCTCCATCATTTCATCCCTATGGCGCGTGAGAGCTTGCTCAAGAAACAGATTGATAGGATCGTCTGCTCTGTCATTTTTATTTACTTCGGCCATTGAGAGTTTATTGGGTGTGCGAGAGCGATTGTCTTCAAGAGAGACAAGCTCGAGACCCAAATTTCTATACTCAGACCTCGTCAGGGACATGCACTGAAAAAAAAACGATCAAGAGAGTCCTGCTCTGATACCACTGATCCAGATTATTTTCGGCACGAAATGAGAGCGGAGATATTATAAATAAATGCACAGAGATATTGCAGATATTCAATAATATAACATAAATGTATCATATATGCAACCATAAACATAGATATAAAGTAATACACGATTTCTATTAACCAAAGAAATGTACAAATACTGTAAAAATACAGAGTGAGAGACTCGCTAGAATAGTGGCAGCTTATCTCTGAGAAGAGATGTGACGTCTACTCGCATTCACAAGAAGATGATTACAATGATTCTATAAAGGCCTTTTTACAATAAGAAGGAATGCCAAAAACCCTAGACATCCAAAAACCTAACCCTGGGAGATGAAGCACCAAAAGTCATGTGGGCCCCGTTTGGGTAAGTGAGTACATCAACTTCCCAGGGTCGTAACTTTTGCATACGATCTCCGTTTTAGGTGTGTGATAGCTCGTTGGAAAGGTATCATAGAGGAGATTAACTTTGTGGAATTAATAATACCTCCAGATATCATTGGGAACCTAGATCTAGAAAAACCTTCATTTGGCCCCTCAAAATGGCCCTAGAAGTTAAAACCTGCTAAAAATAGTAAAATGCCAAAATTGCCAGAAAACTGTTTTGAGCCATTTGGAAAAGGTGGGTGGCCACCAATATCCACCTAGATCAATCCTCCATCCTTAGGAAGTAATGGTCTCCATTGCATTGAGTTCCCAGAGAAGAGGGAAAAGCATTTATTGAATCTGCATCTTGGTGAGCTGCTTGTCTTGATGGAGACGTCGCGCTGCTTAGTTTGTCCAAATATGTCACGAAATTGTTGCCGTTGAGGCTGCTCAACAAGTCGAGATACATGAGAGGACGATGTGCAGAAGGAATATTTTCACTTTACTGCAGCCTTGTCGGCCTGCTTCTGTTGGATAGAAGGTGCTTGGGGCAAGGATGTAGTGGTTGCAGTGTCCTTTTGTTCTCCTTTTGAACAGATTGTGAAGAAGCTGAATTTTGCAGTATGAGATACTACCTTGTGGAACTTTTTAGGTGGAACAGTAGTTGGAACTACCTCTGGTATTCTGTAGAGATGACCCCCCAAAGTAACAATGACACTACATGGTTGAGACTCATAAACAACATGGCATTTCCACATATATCGTTGGCCCAAGATAACATCAAAGACATCCAGTGCGGCAACATCACATAATACCTCATCCTTGAAGGGTTGGATGCCGTATGACAATCAACACTGTTGGTTGACATGGAGATATCGTCCTTGCCAAAGCCACCCGATGTTGTATGGCTGCAAGTGTGGTGTTGCCAACAATCCCAATTGTTTGATGACCTCTGCTGAGATGAGGTTCTTCTGTCTTCCGCTATCCACAATAAAATGCAGAGGGGTCCCCTTCACCCACATCTGTGAATGAAAAAGGCACTCCCCCTCTTCAGGATCTGTTGTTTCTTCTGGTTGAATTGTTGTGGTCGTGACAATAGTAGTGGGGTCTGAGTCAATGATCTATCCTTTACCATTATTTTCATAATCAGATTCTAAATCAGGGTTCGACTCCTTGTCTTTGATATCGACCACCAATGACTATTTTGAGCAAGATTCATCGGTGTTGTGCCATGGGAGTTTTTGGAACTCATACCATTTTCCAGTGTCCTTCTTTGTCTTCCCATGACCCTTCTTTTCTTGTGTCTTGGATTGGTTTTCGGGAGACTGCTTGTTAGTTCCGTCTTTGTCATACTTTGGTTGTTGCGGATTTGTAGACCCGAGTTCTCGTTTGTTCTGGTGCTTAAATTTCTTCTCAATTTTAACAGCATATCGATAAGAAACACCGAGTGATGAGATGTCCAGTAAATCCATTTCAGTTTGGATGTATCTGTGTAGAGCCCCATGGTATTTCAGAACCAAATGTTTCTCAGAGTCTTTGATACCCAGCTTGGTGCACAAGGTATGGAAGGTATTGGTAAACATTGGAACTGCTTGGCCCCTCTCTTGCCGAAGTGTGGTCCATCTTATGTACTGGTCCTCATAGTTGCCAACAGGGTAATACTGTTCTTTTACTGCATCCGCAAAAAAATCCCAAGTGGGATCGGCCCCATATATTCTAGACTCCTCTGTGGAAATTTGCTCCTAGTAAGTTTCCCACAAATGTTTGACATGAGGGAGAGCTTTAAGGAGTGCGAAGGTAATCTTTTCTTTGTCGGAAAAATTGTGAACAAAGAAATAACCTTCTAGCAGAGTTAACCATTTTTCTAGGGCTTTTGCATCTATCTGTCCTTCAAATACAGGAATATCAAAATTAAATTGTACCTTGAAAGGTGAGGTGCCTCCAAAGTGGCCACTTGATGAATATGCAACTGATGCTATTGGCAGGCATTGAAGGATGTGGGAAAAATTCTCCATCATTTCGTCCCTCTGTCGCGTGAGAGCTTTCTCAAGCAACAGATTGATAGGATCGTCTGCTCCATCATTTTTCTTTACTTCTGCCATTGAGGGTTTCTTGGGTGTGTGAGAGAGAATGTATTCAAGAGAGAAAATCTCGAGACCCAACTTGCTATACTTGGACCTCGTCGGGGAGATGCACTGAAAAAAAAACGATCAAGAGCAACCTACTTTGATACCACTGATCCGGATTATTTTCGGCACGAAATGAGAGCGGAGATATAATAAATAAATGCATAGATATATTGCATATATTTAATAATATAACATAAATGTATCATAGATTCAACCATAAATACAGATATACAGTAATACATGATTTCTATTAATCAAATAAATGTACAGAGATTGTAAAAATATAGAGTGAAAGACTCGCTAGAATGGTGGCAGCTTATCTCTGAGAAGAGATGCGACGGCTACTCGCATTCACAAGAAGATGATTACAATGAGGCTCTGAAGGAATTTTTACAATAAGCAGGAATGCCAAAAACCCTAGAATTCCAAAAACCTAACCCTGGGAGATGAAGCGCCAAAAGTCATGTGGGCCCCATTTGGGTAAGTGAGTACATCAACTTCCCGGGGTCGTAACGTTTGCAGACGATCTCCGTTTTAGGCGTGTGATAGCTCGTTGCAAAGGTATCATCGAGGAGATTCATTTTTGGGGCTCAATCATGACTTTATATATTGTTGATAACCTCTATATAGAAAAAAAAATCATTTGGCCCCTCAAAATGGCCCCGGAAGTTAAAACCTGCTAAAAATAGTAAATTGCCAAAATTGCCAGAAAGTTGTTTTGAGCCATTTGGAAAAGGTGGGTGGTCACCGATATCAACCTGGATCAATCCTCCCTCCTTAGGAATAAATGGTATCCATTGCGTTGAGTTCCCGGGGGAGAGGAAAAAGTATTTGTTGAATCTGCATCTTGGTGAGTTGCTTGTCTTGCTGGAGATGCCACGCTACTCAGTTTGTGGAAATCTGTCACAAACCTGTTGCGGTTGAGGCTGCTCAAAAAGTTGAAATACATGAGAGGACGATTTGTAGAAGGAATGTTTGCACTTTTCTATAGCCTTGTCGGCCTGCTTCTGTTGGATAGAAGGTGCTTGGGGCAAGGCTGCAGTGGTTGCAATGTCCTTTTGTTCTCCTTTTGAACAGATTGTGGAGAAGCTGAATTTTGCAGTATGAGATACTACCTTGCGGCATTTTTTAGGTGGAATAGTAGTTGGAACTACCACTGGTATTCTGTAGAGATGACCCCCCAAAGCAACAATGACACTACACGGTCAAGACTCATAAACAACATGACGTCTCCACATATATGGTTGGCCCAAGAGAACATCACAGACATCCAGTGGGGAAACATCACATAATACCTCATCCTTGAAGGGTTGGATGTCGTATGACAATCGACACTATTGGTTGACACAGAGATCTTGTCCTTGCCGAAGCCACCTGATGTTGTATGGCTGCGAGTGTGGTGTTGTCAACAATCCCAACTGTTTGACAACCTCTGCTGAGATGAGTTTATTCTGGCTTCCGCTATCAATAATAAAATGCAGAGGGGTCTCCTTCACCCACATCTGTGAATGAAAAAGGTGCTCCCCCTCTTCAGGATATGTTGGTTCTTCTGGTTGAATTGCTGCGGTCGTGACAATAGCAGTGGTGTCTGTGTCAATGATCTGTCCTTTACCATTATTTTCAGAATCAGATTTTGAATCAGGGTTTACCACTTTGTCTTTGATCTTGGCCACCAATGACTGTTTTGAGCGACATTCATCAGTGCTGTTCCAGGGGCTTTTGTGGAACTCGCACCATTTTCCGGTGTCCTTCTTTGTCTTCCCGTGACCCTTCTTTTCTTGTGTCTTGGACTAGTTTTCAGGAGACTGCTTCTTAGGGTCGTCTTTGTCATACTTTGGTTGTTGCGGATTTGTAGACCCGAATTCCCGTTTGTTCTGGTGCTTAAATTGTTGCTCGATTTTAATAGCGTATCGATAAGCAACACCGAGTGATGAGATGTCCAGAAAATCCATTTCAGTTTGGATGTATATGTGTAGAGCCCCACGGTATTTCAGAACCAAATGTCGCTCGGAGTCTTTGATACCCATCTTGGTGCGCGAGGTATGGAAGGTATTGGTGAACTCTGAAACTGCTTGGCCCCTATCTTGCCACAGTGTGGTCCATCTCATGTACTGGTCCTCATAGTTGCCAACAGGGTAATACTGTTCTTTTACCACATCCACATAAAAATCCCAAGTGGGATCGGCCCCATATATTCCAGACTCCTCTGTGGAACTTTGCTTCCAGTAAGTATCCCTCCAATGTTTTACATGAGGGAGAGCTTTAAGGAGTGCGAAGGTAATCTTTTCTTTGTCAGAAAAATTGTGAACAGAGAAATAACCTTCTAGCAGAGTTAACCATTTTTCTAGGGCTTCTGCATCTATCTGTCCTTCAAATACAGGAATATCAAAATTAACTTGTACCTTGAAAGGCAAGGTGCCTCCAAAGTGGCTGCTTGATGAAGATGCACCTGATGCTATCGGCAGGCGTTGAAGGATGTGGGAAAAATTCTCCATCATTTCATCCCTCTGTTGCGTGAGAGCTTGCTCAAGCAACAGATTGATAGGATCGTCTGCTCCGTCATTTTTCTTTACTTCCACCATTGAGGGTTTCTTGGGTGTGAGAGAGAGATTGTCTTCAAGAGAGACAAGTTCGAGACCCAACTTGCTATACTCAGACCTCGTTGGGGACATGCACTGATTAAAAAATGATCAAGAGCAGCCTGCTCTAATACCACTGATCCAGATTATTTTCGGCACGAAATGAGAGCGTAGATATAATAAAGAAATGCATAGAGATATTACAGATATTCAATAATATAACATAAATGTATCAGAGATGCAACCATAAACACAGATATACAATAATACATGATTTCTATTAATCAAATAAATGTACAGAGACTGTAAAAATACAGAGTGAAAGACTCACTAGAATGGTGGCAGCTTATCTCTTAGAAGAGATGTGACGGCTACTCACATTCACAAGAAGATGATTACAATGAGGCTCTGAAGGCATTTTTACAATAAGAAGGAATGCCAAAAACCCTAGACATCAAAAAACGTAACCCTGGGAGATGAAGCGCCAAAAGTCATGTGGGCCCCGTTTGGGTAAGTGAATACATCAACTTCCCGGGGTCATAACTTTTGCATGCGATCTCCGTTTTAGGCGTGTGATAGCTCGTTGAAAAGGTATCATAGAGGAGATTCATTTTGGGGGATCAAGCATGCCTTTAGCCGTCGTTGAGAACCTTGATCTAGAAAAACCTTCTTTTGGCCCCTCAAAATGGCCCCGAAAGTTAAAACCTGCTAAAAATAGTAAATTGGCAAAATTGCAAGAAAGTCGTTTTGAGCCATTTGGAAAAGGTGGGTGGCCACCGATATCCACCTGGATAAATCCTCCCTCATTAGGAAGAAATGGGATCCATTGCATTCAGTTCCTGGGGGAGAGGGAAAAGTATTTGTTGAATCTGCATCTTGGTGAGCTGCTTGTCTTGCTGGAGACGTCGCTCTACTCAGTTTGTGGAAACCTGTCATGAACCTGTTGCGGTTGAGGCTTCTCAAAAAGTTGAGATACATGAGAGGATGATGTGCAGAAGGAATGATTGCACTTTGCTACAGCCTTGTCGGCCTACTTCAGTTGGATAGAAGGTGCTTGGGGCAAGGCTGCAGTGGTTGCAGTGTCCTTTTGTTCTCCTTTTGAAACGATTGTGAAGAATCTGAATTTTGCAGTATGAGATACTACCTTGCGGTACTTTTTAGGTTGAATAGTAGTTGGAACTACCTCTGGTATTCTGTAGAGATGACCCCCCAAAGTAACAATGACACTACATGGTCGAGACTCATAAACAACATGGCGTCTCCACATATATGGTTGGCCCAAGAGAACATCACAGACATCCAGTGAGGCAACATCACAGAATACCTCATCCTTGAAGGGTTAGATGTCGTATGAAAATTGAAACTGTTGGTTGACACGGAGATCTCGTCCTTACCGAAGCCACCCGATGTTGTATGGCTCCAGGTGTGGTGTTGTCGACAATACCAACTGTTTGATGACCTTTGCTGAGATGAGGTTCTTATGGCTTCTGCTATCAACAATAAAATGCAGAGGGGTCCCCTTCACCCACATCTGTGAATGAAAAAGGTGCTCCCCCTCTTCAGGATCTATTGGTTCTTCTAGTTGAATTAATGCGGTCACGACAATAGCAGTGGGGTATGCGTCAATGATCTGTCCTTTACCATTATTTTCAGAATTAGATTCTGAGTCAGGGTTCGGCTCTTTGTCTTTGATCTCAAGCACCAATGACTGTTTTGAGTGACATTCATCGGTGTTGTGCCAGGGGCTTTTGTGGAACTCACTCCATTTTCTGGTGTCCTTCTTTGTCTTCCCGTGACCCTTATTTTCTTGTGTCTTGGACTAGTTTTCAGGAGACTGCTTGTTAGGGCCGTCTTTGTCATACTTTGGTTGTTACAGATTTGAAGACCTGAATTCCTGTTTGTTCTAGTGCTTAAATTTCTGCTCAATTTTAATAGCATGTCGATAAGAAACACCGAGTGATGAGATGTCCAGAAAATCCATTTCAGTTTGGATGTATCTGTGTAGATCCCCATGGTATTTCAGAACCAAATGTCGCTCGGAGTCTTTGATACCCAGCTTGGTGCGCAAGGTATGGAAGGTATTGGTGAACTCCAGAACTGCTTGGCCCCTCTCTTTCCGTAGTGTGGTCCATCTCATGTACTGGTCCTCATAGTTTCCAATAGGGTAATACTGTTCTTTTACCACATCCACAAAAAAATCCCAAGTGGGATCGACCCCATATATTCCAGACTCCTCTATGGAACTTTGCTCCCAGTAATTATCCCACCAATGTTTGACATGAGGGAGAGCTTTAAGGAGTGCGAAGTTAATCTTTTCTTTGTCAAAAAAATTGTGAACAGAGAAATAACCTTCTAGCAGAGTTAACCATTTTTCTAGGGCTTCTGCATCTATCTGTCCTTCAAATACAGGAATATCAAAATTAACTTGTACCTTGAAAGGTGAGGTGCCTCCAAAGTGGTCGCTTGATGAAGATGCACCTGATGCTATCGGCAGGTGTTGAAGGATGTGGGAAAAATTCTCCATCGTTTCGTCCCTCTGTCACGTGAGAGCTTGCTCAAGCAACAGATTGATAGGATCATCTGCTCCGTCATTTTTCTTTACTTCCGCCATTGAGGATTTCTTTGGTGTGCGAGAGAGATTGTCTTCAAGAGAGACAAGCTTGAGACCAAACTTTCTATACTCGGACCTCGTCGGGGACATGCACTGATTAAAAAATGATCAAGAGCAGCCTGCTCTAATACCACTGATCCGGATTATTTTCGGCATGAAATGAGAGAGGAGATATAATAAAGAAATGCATAGAGATATTGCAGATATTCAATAATATAACATAAATGTATCACAGATGCAACCATAAAAACATATATACAATAATACACGATTTCTATTAATCAAAGAAATGTACAGAGACTGTAAAAATACAGAGTGAAAGACTCGCTAGAATGGTGGTAGCTTATCTCTGAGAAAAGATGTGATGGCTACTCGCATTCGCAAGAAGATGATTACAATGAGGCTCTGAAGGAATTTTTACAATAAGAAGGAATGCCAAAAACCCTAGACATCCAAAAACCTAACCCTGGGAGATGAAGCGCCAAAAGTCATGTGGGCCCCGTTTGGGTAAGTGAATACATCAACTTCCCGGGGTCGTAACTTTTGCATACGATCTCTGTTTTAGGCATGTGATAGCTTGTTGGAAAGGTATCATCGAGGAGATTCATTTTGGGGGATCAAGAATTCATTTGGATATCATTGAGAACCTAGATCCTGAAAAACCTTCATTTGGGCCCTCAAAATGACCCCGGAAGTTAAAACTTGCTAGAAATAGTAAATTGCCAAAATTGCTAGAAAGCCGTTTTGAGCCATTTGGAAAAGGAGGGTGGCCACCGATATCCACCTGGATCAATCCTCCCTCCTTAGGAAAAAATGGTCTCCATTGCGTTGAGTTCCCGGGGGAGAGGGAAAAGCATTTGTTGAATCTGCATCTTGGTGAGCTGCTTGTCTTGCTGGAGACGCCGTGATACTCAGTTTGTGGAAATCTGTCACGAACCTGTTGCGGTTGAGGCTACTCAACAAGTCAAGATACATGAGAGGATGATGGGTAGAAGGAATCTTTTCACTTTTCTCCAGCCTTGTCGGCCTGCTTCTGTTGGATAGAAGGTGCTTGGGGAAAGGCTGCAGTGGTTGGAGTGTCCTTTTGAGCAGATTGTGAAGAAGTTGAATTTTGCAGTATGAGATACTACCTTGCGGTACTTTTTAGGCGGAACAATAGTTGGAACTACCTCTGGTATTCTGTAGAGATGACCCCTCAAAGTAACAATGACACTACAGGGTCGAGACTCATAAGCAACATGGCGTCTCCACATATATGGTTGGCCCAAGAGAACATCACAGACATCCAGTGGGGAAACATCATAGTCGCAACAATAGCAGTGGGGTATGCGTCAATGATCTTTCCTTTACCATTATTTTTAGAATCAGATTCTGAATCAGGGTTCGGCTCTTTGTCTTTGATCTCGACCACCAATGATTGTTTTGAGCAACATTCATCGGTGTTGTGCCAGGGGATTTTGTTGAACTCGCACCATTTTCTAGTGTCCTTTGTCCTCTTGTGACCCTTCTTTTCTTGTGTCTTGGACTAGTTTTTGGGAGACTTCTTGTTAGGGCCGTATTTGTCATACTTTGGTTCTTGCAGATTTGCAAACCCAAATTCCCGTTTGTTTTGGTGCTTAAATTTCTGCTCAATTTTAACAACATATCGATAAGCAACACCGAGTGATGAGATGTCCAGAAAATCCATTTTAGTTTGGATGTATCTGTGTAGAGCCCCATGGTATTTCAGAACCAAATGTCTCTCAGAGTCTTTGATACCCAGCTTGGTGCGCAAGGTATGGAAGTTATTGGTGAACTCCATAACTGCTTGCCCCCTCTCTTTCCGCAGTGTGGTCCATCTCATGTACTGGTCCTCATAGTTGCCAACAGGGTAATACTGTTCTTTTACCGCATCCAAAAAAAATCCAAAGTGGGATCGGCCCCATATATTCCAGACTCCTCTGTGGAACTTTGCTTCCAGTAAGTTTCCCACCAATGTTTGACATGAGGGAGAGCTTTAAGGAGTGCGAAGGTAATCTTTTCTTTGTCCGAAAAATTGTGAACAGAGAAATAACCTTCTAGCAGAGTTAACCATTTTTCTAGGGCTTCTGCATCTATCTGTCTTCAAATACAGAAATATAAAAATTAAATTGTACCTTCAAAAGGTGAGGTGCCTCCAAAGTTTCCACTTTATGAAGATGCACCTGATGCTATCGGCAGGCATTGAAGGATGTGGGCAAAATTCTCCATCATTTCATCCCTCTGTCGCGTGAGAGCTTGCTCAAGCAATAGATTGATAGGATCGTCTGCTCTGTCATTTTTCTTTACTTCTGCCATTGAGGGTTTCTTTTGTGTGTGAGAGTGATTGTATTCAAGAGAGACAATATCTATACCCAACTTGCTATACTTGGACCTCGTTGGGGACTTGCACTGAAAAAAAACGATCAAGAGCAGCCTACTCTGATAACACTGATCCAGATTATTTTCAGCACGAAATGAGAGCAGAGATATAATAAATAAATGCACAGAGATATTGCAGATATTCAATAATATAACATAAATGTATCAAAGATGCAACCATAAACACATATATACAGTAATACACGATTTCTATTAATCAAACAAATGTACAGAGACTGTAAAAATATAGAGTGAAAGACTCGCTAGAATGGTGGCAACTTATCTCTGAGAAGAGATGTGACGGCTACTCACATTCGCAAGAAGATGGTTACAATGAGTCTATGAAGGCCTTTTTACAATAAGAAGGAGTTCCAAAAACCCTATACGTCCAAAAACCTAACCCTGGGAGATGAAGTTCCAAAATTCATGTGGGCCCCGTTTGGGTAAGTGAGTACATCAACTTCCCGGGGTCGTAACTTTTGTATACGATCTCCGTTTTAGGCGTGTGATAGCTTGTTGGAAAGGTATAGTTGAGGAGATTAATTTTGGGGGATAAATTATTCCTTTGGATATCATTAAAAACCTTGATCTCTAAAAACCTTCATTTGGGCCCTCAAAATGGCCTCGGAAGTTAAAACCTGCTAAAAATAGTAAATCGTCAAAATTGTCAAAAAGTAGTTTTGATCCATTTGGAAAAGGTGGGTGGCCACTGATATCCACCTAGATCACCCATTGTCCCAACCCTTTATCCATCCTTGTGCCAAAATAGATATGAATAAAAGAAGTTGGAGGACAGTTGAAGAGGAGCCTAGGATCATGTTCGTGGAGCGGTGGTCGGTCTTGACTTTTTGTAAATTGACTCATTCAAAGTAATAAAGAAAATGATTTTCCCATCTCAATTCATGAGTTATTCATAATTTGTTAAGTACATGTTTGAATTTCTATCCTGTTAGTCTATAGGTAAGATGCATGTGTAGTTGTTGCTTGTCTTGTATATAGGTCAACATTGGAAAGGAGAACTGCGAACAAGTGATCAAGTGCGACAAGGGATTGACATCAAACGCCTGGAATAAGGTAGGTTGATCTAGCCATGTTTTACTGAAAAGAAATAGGATTTAATTTTGGGGACGAAGGTAGAAAGTATATTTTCTCTTGGTCATATCTGCATGCAAATCATAACCCTATTTGCTAGTCCGTAAGGAGATTTCCCTCACAAAAGAATTGGAGATCATACTGGGGAAGTCTCTAGGGTTCTTGGAATTTTATTTTTTGGGTAGTTTTTAGAAAAAGACTGTTTTTTCTTGCTGGTTTCTTTTTAGTTTCTGTGAAGTCTGAGCTAGCAGAGAGTCTGGTTTTCCATACCATGTTTCTTTGATTTGCTTGACTGTGTTTTTTCAGGACCCACAGAGGTACACGCGACCTACATAAGGTATGCACGCATGTACCCGCGCCCTACTCTCTTATAGCCCGTGTGTGAATGCTAGCTGAAGAAGTAGTAATAGTGTGTAGAGCCCAGAGAATTTTTGAGGCATTCATCCTCTTCCCTGTAAGAATCAGACATTCTCAGGGGTTTTCTGGAATTCTGTCTGAGTCTTGGTTGTTTGCAGTCTTATCTCAGATTTTTTTTCTTTATAATTTTTTCCTTTTTTGGTTTGCTTTTTTCTGTTAAAAAGAGTGTTCAAGCCTTTAGGAAATCCTGGTTATCAATATCAGTGGTCTCTCCCTGGTCTGGGTTGTCTGTTTTTGTTTTTTCTTAGAGTTTAGATATACATGTGGCCTGTACAAGGTCAGCCCGCGTGTACATGCCCTCTATCTCTATACAGATCGTGTTCACATGCTTGTTGTTAGATTAACAGTAGTGTGCTTGTACAAGATACTTTTTGTTGAGGGTAAGGCAATCAACCTTTCCCTTGATAAGAATTATACCTCTCAGGTGTTTGAATCTCTGTCTTAGCAGTCAATAGCTTAGGATTAATCTTACCCTTAGCTTGCTTTTTCTCATTTAAAAGTTGTCATAAAAAAATAAAAAAATTTTAGGGTTTTTAGACAAGTGTGAGAGTCATTTTTTAAAATTGCTAGTGTGTGATTTGTTGAAGTGATTCTGTGTGATCTGCGACTAGGCCATAATTGTTTTTATTGGTTTTTCCTTGTTGGTATTTTTCCTTTTCTCTTTATCAAGCATTTAAATAAATAAAAAATCTCTTTTCATTTTCTTGTTTGGTTGAAGAGTGTTTCTGCATTATTATCCAGGGAAAAGTCATGTATTTCATAAGTTTTTTGCAGTTTACTTAGATCATAAGTAGCTTGTAGTCAAGTGAAATTTCTTTTGAGTTTGCTGTCCAAAATCTTAGAAAAAAAAAAAAAAAAAAAAAAAACAATATTTTGAAAACTTGTTGAAATTTTGCATTAAGTAAAAGTTTTTTGTTTCCAGCTTTTTATTCATTTTTGCTTTCGTCTTTTACACATCATCAGTTTCACTTTCATAACCCTTGAAGTAAGACAAATCCATAAAATTAACGCTAAATCTAAAATTTATTAGACTTTTATGTTTGTAGGGTTAACCAACTAGTTCAGGATTAGGGCCTTAGATTAGGTTGGAGAGGAAACTCTTCAAGGCCATTTAAAATCAAACATTGGATTCCAGGACCCCCCTCTAACACAAGGGATAAACATGAGGTCACGTGTGAAAAGGTAGCGGAGATAACCCCTCCAAAGCTGGACCAATCCTAGTGGAGAACACATATAGAGGGATTGTTTTTGGATTCTGTCGATTACATTTGACACGAAGCTTCGTGGGTATTGAATCCATTTGTGGTCCTTAGTTGTCTTCCAGACCACCTGCTTTTGATACCCTTGACAGGTTTTGGGCTCGATACCCTGCTCATTGTGGTCTACCCAACTTTCGACTGTACCCGCCTGGTGACTGTTCGCGCGCTGGCAACCTAGTTGCCTATCTTTTTTAGGGACATACACAGGTGACTGTGGGGGTATACCATGGTACCTAGGATAGACATCGGTCCATGATTTGCAAATTATACCCAGAGGGTAATTCCATGTTCGAGTTTCACTTACACCGGTAAGTTGCTCTAGTGTTGGTTGTTGTAACTGTTCTTCCAATTAATTTAGTGTTTGCCTGTCTTATCTTCTAGGGACTTTTTTTTTAGTGTGTGTTACTTTTGAACGTTTAGACTACCCTAGAGAGTCTTTGATATTCTTACACAGTGGAGGATCATGAGCTTCGCCAGTCACAAAGGCTTCTTGGCCTGCCTCCAGTTACACTGGAGCCACCCTCACCACCATTAAGGCGAAAGCTAGACCAACAAGGGTCTTTTGAAGTGACCGGGTTACAAGCAATTGTGCCCGACCAACATCCAGAGGAATTGACCATTTTGGACCTTGAATCAACCACTCTTGGTCTGGTTGAAACCCTAACCACTGATTTATTGGCACCTTTCATCATACCAATTCAATTTTGCAAGCGCCAGACAGTGTTGCACACAACAATGGGAACAAATGTTGTTACTCCTTCTGGGAATTCTTCAATTCCCTCTACGGTTGTCACCACAGGAGAGTTTTCACCTCCTAACCCACCGTCACTGGTCCAAGCCACCATGGTATTGACTGCTTCTACATCGCATAGTGGTCCAATCCCATATTTGGTGGTGGCCACAACCCCTTTCACACCAAGTGCGACATGCCCTCCGTTCTCATACGGGATGCCTAGTTTAGGTACAAGTCCTGTACTTTCTTACTCCACTTTACAAACTTTAGTTTTGGGGGTAGGGAGCTCTAATGCTCCTCTGCAAGGTCACATGGGGGGAACTCCTTCTCCTTTTAACGCTTTCCCTTACGAAGGAGGTCATATCCCTCCTTCGTCCCCTTCACTTAGTGGCTCGCATCAGCAATCCACCAGGCAACCTACATACCATAGCTTATTTGGAGCGGGGAGTCAAGGACCACCTTTGCATAATATGTTGGTAGGTTCGACACCATTTTCTTTGGCTAGAACGTTGTTAACAACGCCTTCTCATCAGCCGCCTTCCCGACTACCTAGGGCAATCCCAGTTTTGGACAATCTACTTCTATGCAGGGTACTATTCCTGCACAGGGGGAAAACCTAGGAACTTCTTCCGCAGTAGGGCCTTGGAATTCTTGGCAGGGATCCGTTCCCTCATCCGAAATTCTGATCTAGGGTAATTCTTTCCATAATCAATGGAACCTCGGACAAACTACTATGCCTATCCCCATGGGACCGGCATGGGGCAACCCTTCCCAAAGTCCTTCAAATGCAATGCATGCCGAACTATCTATGTCCTATTTGGGAAATCAGTCGATAATGTCTCCACATATGCAAAATCCATACGCTGGCTAGAGCCCTGGTTTCTACCAGAATCCGAGCTAGAAACCAAATTTTTTCTGGCAACCTGGTGCTAATCAAACTCGAGGCCCCTTTTTCCCAGGTTATCACCAAAAACCCAAATTACCCTTCCTGGTGACTTTTCACTTGCCAGATTTGACAAGGTTGTAGAATGAACCTATTTGTCACGATCCGCGTTGGATTCCTATGCCGACGAAGTTACCTTCGAACATTCCAAAGTTTGAAGCCAAGACTAACAAATATCCAGGCGATCATGTGACTACCTTTCATATTTGGTGCTCATCTAACTCATTGAAAGATGACTCCATACATTTGCGATTGTTTCAATGTACTCTCATTGGGAGTGCTGCGAAATGGTACATTGAGCTTGATCACTCAAGATACTCTTCCTTTGGTGAGATGGCAATGGATTTCCTAAACCATTTTCAATTACCTATGAGATACCATGCTGGCATAGAATTGCTATCCAATTTCGAGCAGATGAAAATGGACCATATCTCTAATCACATCCAAGAATGGAGACGTCGAAAGAGTCTCATTAAGGTGCCAGTCCCACTAGCATTCCTACTTGAGTGGTTCCTTAAGTCTTTGGTCCCATAGTTATCTAAAGACGTCGCAACATCGGGTGTATTCTCTGAAGAAGACACCATCATGAGAGCTCAACAATTTGAGCTCATATATTCTCAGTCTGGTTTATTATACAACATCTTGCCAGATGCGCCACGCTTAATACTAGATAAAACTAGATAGAGAGCTAGACCACATGCCGATGGTATTGTTGGTTCAGCACAAACAAATCCCACTGAGCAATTGATGAAGCAGTTGCAGTAGTTATCTATACAACACACAGTGCCCAGCCAAACCACTACTTTGGCTACTCCCCCTACCAAAACATCGGAGGTACACACAGTGCAGTTGACTAACCCAAAGGCCACCTAGTATCCTGAAGGAAAGAAAAAACAACGAAAGAAGGGTAAGGGGAATAAAAAATCCACTGATAATGTTGGTGAGGACAACACTAAGAAACAGAAGGTGAGGTATCCATGCAACTTGTGTGTGGAAGACCACCCGACTCATCTATGTCCTCAACTTGCAAAAGCCCAGAAGTTTGTGACGCAGCAACAACCTGCTGTGTTAACCAATCCATTTCAACATGGACAAAATCTAACCCAAGCCTCTGCAAGCACAGAAGGGGGTAGCCAAGAACCCTGTCCGCCTCCGAACAACCCCACATCCGCGAACATATATATGGTTAGGGGTGATGCTTTTATATTGACTAGAGTAAACCGAGCACTTCTGAGAAGGGTAAAGAAGTTGACCTCCCATCTCTTCCTCTACAAATTGAGAAGATGTTGGGAGAAACAATGACACACATTCCCAAAGGTGCATTTAAAAAATCTTCTCATAACCCAAACGCAAGGGCCACCTAGAACTACTCTATGGTGGGGGATTTATCACAAACCCCTTGTGCGATGTTCATTTTGGAGGTCCTCCAAAGTTTCCCTTCCTAGAGGAAATCCTTGTTAACCACTTTAGGATCTACTGAGACTTGTAATCCAGGTACAATCACACTAGATACAACCAACTTAAAACCCCGTCTATCTTACCACGTAGTGTTTCAGATAGTAGTGGCTTATCCCACGAAAACTTTTTCTCGGAATATCTTCCACATGGTGGTTGATGAGGGCGTCTCGACATGCGTTATGTCGTTGGCATGTTGGAAGGCCATTGGCCAACTTGTTTTGTCTCCGTCACCTACTCTCCTCACCTCTTTTGACAGACGTTCTTTCCGACCACATGGTATTGCTCCTTCTTTCCCCATGCAGTTAGGAGGGAAGACCGTGTGCGTCGAAGTAGAGGTAGTCGATGCTCCCCTCGACTATAACCTCTTTTTAGGAAGGAGTTGGACTTATTCCATGCAAGTTGTGGTTTCCAAGGATGATTTTAAGGATGGAAATTTATTTTAAAATGTAGAAAGCTTAGCGAATATTACTAATTCTTCATATGCCAACTATAAATGTTTGGTGATATTTTTGTAAAAATATTCAAATTTCTGGGGATTTTGTATAGTTTTTATAAAATTTTGGCGATTTTTAAGGTAAAATAATTTTATCCTTTAGAATTTGGGTGAATCATTTTTAAAATAACAAATCTCGTTTTTGGAAAAACCATGGAAAATTAGCCCATGAGCAAAATTTAGCCTCTAAAATCATCCCTAGTGGTTGCTACAGTTTTTCGGGTCTTGTTGTTTCCACACGAAGGTCAGATAGTGACCATCAATCAATTGTCCTTCTCTAGACCTAACCCTACTTTGGGGGCATCCACGGTCCCGATGATTGATAATCCTCAACCAGGTGTCGTCAATGTAGGGGTTGGTTTGTGCCCATCTTTGATGGGTACCTTCGATTACCCGCCCCCTCAAGGCAATATCAAGTTTATATCCAATCACCATAAGGTTGGGATTTTTCAAGTTTCATCATTTCACACGACTTACTTCGACGATCCGTGGACACTTCCTTCCCCATCGACCACGATGGATGGGACAGGGCATCCAGGCATGTCCATACCTTTGTCTGCAACTGAAGTAGCATACTCCTTAGTCCAGCAAACATCAACCCACACTGATCCAGCTCCTGCACAAGAGTTAGATCCTCTTCTAGAGACTATTTGGGCTTAGGGTTCTCTCGCTCACATTGATTCATTAGACTTAGTCTTTCCCTCCGATGAAACAATAATTGAAGCAATGACTAGTCCGGATAAACCCTGGGAAGATCTTCATCATAGATCATACTTCCTTCCAGAGTTAAGCCAAACTAAAGTGGGAGAATTCACCGTGAATATGACGGGAGATCGTTCTTGTCCTATTAATCCCTTAGCTACACATGAGGTTTATGCTGAGGGTAATATGGAAACTATCATTGAAACCTTACCGATCAATATCTCCCGAAACCCTGGCGTCGTGGAGAATGTCTTCGTCTAAGAGAAATTCTCCCCCGAAGAGATTCAAATGTACACAGATCTTTTCAAAGAATTCTACGACATTTTTTCCTGGTCTTACGAGGAAATGCCAAGCATCGATCCAAAAATAGTTGAACATGAAATCAACACGTATCCTGATGCCAAGATGGTTCGATAGAAGCTCCGTCCTATTAATCCCAAGAAAGCAGCAGCCATTAAAGTTGAGGTTGAGAAATTGCTAAAAGAGGGGTTTATATATCCTATCCATTCGACCCAATGGGTGTCAAACCCCATACCGGTCAATAAAAACCAAGGCATGATTTGTGTATGTACCGACTTTCATGATTTTAACAAGGCATGTCCCAAAGATAATTTTTCTACACCTTTCATCGACCAAATCATTGATGAATCTGCAGGTTGCGAAGCCTTTTCTTTCATGGATGATTTTTCAGGATATAATCAAATCCAAATCAAACCCAAAGACCAACACAAAATAACATTCATTTGTCCATCAGGTACATTCGCATATCGTAAGATTCCTTTTGGTCTCAAAAATGTTGGAGCCACCTTTCAGTGGGCCATGTCTTTTTCTTTTCATGACCTCAAGCATATAGTCGAGTCTTACCTAGATGATCTAGCATCTCGATCTCACCAAAGAACGGATCATCCCACAAACCTCCGACTTATCTTTGAACATTGTCGCTACTTTCAGATTCGCTTGAATCCAAACAAGTGTAGCTTCTGCGTAACGTCAAGACGATTGTTAGGTTTCATAGTGTCAACAATAGAGATCATGGTCGATCCTCTCAAGGTTGAGGCAATAATTCAGTTGCCCCCCCCATGCACAATCCTTCAACTTCAGAGTCTACAAGGCAAGGCAAAATTTTTACGATGCTTCATCGCCAACTATGCCGAAATCACCAAGGGCTTTATGCGCTTACTGAAGAAAGACGTTCCCTTTTACTAGGACGATGTGGCTCAAATCTCTTTCGATGTATTGAAACATACCGTCACAACTGCACCTCTGCTCCGACCACCTAACTATAACAAAGATTTCTTATTATATCTGGCTGGAGCAGAGTCAACAATTGGCATGGTTTTAGTTCAGGAATATGATTTGTTCTCAGAATACGTAATCTATTACCTGAGCCGAGGCCTCGTAGGACCGGAACTTAATTATTCTCACATCGAAAAGCTTGTGTTGGCAGCAGTTCATGATGTTCAACAGTTCCATCATTATGTTCTATTTCGCAAGACCACTGTCATTTTTGTCGTGAATCCATTCCAGTACATGTTGACACGATGGGTAATAGGTGGAAAAATCAGTAGATGGATAGCCATCCTCCAAGAGTTTGACTTAGACTTCATTTCAACAAATTCCAAAAAGTCACTGGTCTTCGGAGAACTCATTTTAGAACTTCCGGTTGAGTCAGATGATGTTGTGCCTGAAGAATCGCCTATCCAGGGAGATATGTTTTTGATCACATCTTCAGATACCTAGTATGGAGATATACTTATCTATCTCCAGACTTTGAAGTTCCCCACCACTGCTTCTCACGATGAGAATCGATGCTTACACCATCAGGCTAAGAGTTATGTCATAATCAAAGATACATTGTATCAGAGAGGTGTAGACTGCATCCTACACCAAGGTCTCACTCATGAGGAAGTAGTTATCGTGCTTAACGATTTCCATACCGAAGTTTGTGGCGGTCATTTGTTTGGGTTGGAAACAACCCAAAATATTCTACGAGAAGGTTACTTCTAGACGACACTTATCAAAGATTATATCGAATTGGTCAAGAAGTGTCATCCATGCCAAATCTTCTCTCGGAAGATGAGGGTGCATCCCGCTTCCATGTTTCTTGTCATCACAGTTGGTCCCTTCAGCAAGTGGGGGATTGATTACCCTACTTGCAACCCTCCTTTAGCAAGGGGGCACTGTTAAATCATCGTAGCTGTAGACTACTTCACAAAGTGGGTTGAATCTATGCCAACATTTAAATATGATGGAGAGACTGCAACTCTCTTTTTATTCAACCAGATCACAACAAGGTTTGGCGTCCCAAGGGAGATTGTCATTGACCATGGCAGTCACTTTCAGAATCAGATGATGACCAAATTAACATCCAAGCTTGGGTTACGGAAAGAACATTCATCACCCTACTATCCCCAAGCCAATGGGTAGGTGGAAGTCGCAAACAAAACTCTTAAGACTATTCTACAGCGAACTATCAACTCAACCAAGTCAAATTGGCATTTGATGTTATACTCAGCATTATGGGCCTACCAAACATCTGTTAAGACTGCAACTGAATTCTCACCTTTTCAACTTGTTTACGGGCTAGAGGCAGTCTTTCCCATTGAATGTCAGATCCCATCTCTAAAGTTGGTAGTACAATTATTGCCAGACACTTCTCCACTTGAAGAACAATTAGTATACCTTGAGCAGCTCAATGAGTAGTGTCATGATGTGGCCCTGGCCAACGAGGCTCACAAACATAAGGTCAAGTGTCAGTATGATATGTCCATTCATCCTCATATTTTTTCTGAAGGCGACCTTGTCCTAGTCTACGACCAAGATAAGGACCCCCTAGGGGCAGGAAAATTCAAACCCATGTGGTTCGAACCTTTCATCATAAAAGAGGTTTTAAAAAAGGGTTCTTATCGTCTGGTTGATTTTGAAGGGAATGCTTTGGCAGAGCCTAGAAATGGGCTCTACCTCAAGAAGTATT
The DNA here is from genome assembly GCA_000966675.3 of Picea glauca. Lineage (NCBI taxonomy): Eukaryota > Viridiplantae > Streptophyta > Pinopsida > Pinales > Pinaceae > Picea > Picea glauca. Next base: position 258,171 of record JZKD02S1608014.1, on the reverse strand, counting down.
ACTCATAGGCAGGTCACTGCGTGTAACTTTTTGTAACATATGTATAGTCTTTGTACTATTACTTTTTAGTTTCTTTTAGTATTATGGACGTGTCATTGATACTATATTTCTTCACTGTGGCAGATGTCAAGTGATTCCAAAGTTTTCATTGGGTATGCAGACGGGGCTAGTCGGCACACTCAGAGGCTTGCCTCCACAGCTTGGGTAATCTTTACACCTCAAGGCCAATTATTATCTTCTGGAGGGATATCTTAGGTGACACCACAAATAATGTTGTCGAGTATAGAGAAGTTATTGAGTTGCTTCGTGATGCTTTGTCATTGGGTATCTCTCATCTCCAAGTTTATCTCAATGCTCAACTGGTTGTGTCTCAATTAAACAGAGTGTACCGGGTTCATGATCTAACTTTACATCGATGATTCCTTAGGGTACGTCTCTTAGAATGAAACTTTGATTATATTACATATTTTCATGTTCCTAGGAGGTTAAATCAAGTTACAGATACTCTAGCTAATCAAATTTTAGATTGGCATCTTGCACACATATGAAAGAACATTGACATAAGCATGCAAATACATTTCTGCACACATGATCCATAAGACACAAAAGACCAAAAAACCATATATAATATCATAAAGTAACCATAGTACATAGATGGACGCAAGCACCTCAAAAATAGGACCGATAACGAGTCACAGGGCTTATACCCTCAAAAAATATATACAAGTAGTGCTCGTGGCACGTCAAAATGTCTAGCTAAAGTCAAGGCCTATGGGCCCTGTTATACTGGTCCACAGCATTGGCTAAACGCTGAAACAACCGGACCCACATCCGTGGTGCCCCCACTACATGAGGCTACATAGATGGTGGCAGGTCCTCAATCTCTGCCATCGGGACCATACGAGTGAGCGCAATAAAGTTGCGCTCAACCCGTTTCAATACTCTCTCAGCCTCCCTGGCTGAAAGATCTCCTACTACTGTTGGTCCCCCTGTGGCGGTAGGTGTGGCCCCTGGCCGAGGATGATGCATGTTCCTCGCATAGTCAGTGGGTCGCACTAGTCCCACATCTGCACACAATGAAGCACATATCCGTTAAAAACTCTGGCATAACAAAAAATGATATATACAACAAAACAACATAAAAATTACATATACCACAAAAAAAAGCTACAAAGGTGGAGACTTACCCATCTCCCCTCGTGCCTCACCAGGAGGTACTGGTATCTTCGGGTCTCTCGAAAAATCAATCCCAACATAGGGGTAGTCCTCTATAACTGGGATCTGTCGTGATAGCCATGCAAAAAAGTCATCATCGAAGGACTCATTGGTCCTTCCACCACCCTGTCGTGGCAGTAGTACTGCCCATCTACACATAGCAGGAAGAGAGGTCTGGTGTCCTCGTACCACTACTCGAGGACTAAAACTCAGAACTCTCTCAAAAAAGAATGAACATAGAATGGTTCTGAACCCAAAGTTCCTATGTGTACGAAAATGGCAATCTGTCAATTTCCTCTTCATGCACTCAAGCAAAGTGGTACTCCAATCAAAAACTTGTGCATTTAAGAACTGGACAACACAGTTCATATGTGCGCGGGATGCCTGATGTAGAGCCGCAGAACCAGTAATTCACCCAATAAGAAATACTATCGCCTGTAGTGATAGGTTAGTGATCTTTCTTATAGGCACCTGTGTACTCACGCGGTCCATATCAGCTGCACAGTATAGACCTATCAGTTTCTCTATGTTATGCAGCCCCATAGGAAAAGTTTGAAAATTGGCTGGTTCCCCTCTCCTAGAGAGGCCAGTCAAAAAGTAAATATCCTTGACCATGGGCACCAGTGACTACCCCTCTAACATGAATGCCTCTACATCTGGATGCCAGTAGTCAACCAAGGGATTTAGTAGCCTAGGTTGTGCCTACATGAAAGGACATAGAAAAAATTTGAGTAACCCACACTGCATCAATGTAGCCACAACATTGGGGTCTTCCCCGACCAACTCATTCACCTATTCATCCTCTCTTTCTCTCCAATGTACATACATCCTACAAAACAAAAAGGTTCAGGAGAGTTAAACCCTTTCTTTTTGAGTCTTTAGCATTCAATAAGGGGCCCCATGCATGTTGTATTGGCAACAATTGCGTGTACACGCAGGTAGAGTTTACTCTGCTAGAATGTACACGCGGCCTGTCCTGAGACAACCCGCATGGACCTAGGGTCGACCTTTTAAAGGTCGATGCCCCCCTAAAAAATGAAACCCAATGCATAAATAAAGACATAAAATGCAAGATAAGGGAGTTTGTACTTACTTGGTTTAGACAGAAGTTCATTTCGTCCCTCCCGGAATCACCACTTTAATCAAAGGGGGTCTTTTGGCTCCAGAGTCAATTTCCAAATCAACAATGGTGATAATGAGCTGCAAACCTCTCTTTATAGACTTTTTGGCCTCTTTTTGTCACTTTTTTGGCCTCCCTTATCATTTTCTTTATACCGAAAGCCATTTAGTGTGATTCAGGAGTTGCATAGGAGGGATTTGATCGGGTATTGGGACCGTTTTTTTTGAGTTTTGAGTATTTTTCGACGCTCCGTGGAATTTTTTTTCGATGATCAACTTGAACATATAGGTTAGGTTTCTACCCTGATTTTTGTATCTCATTGTCTTTTTTCTTTACCATAGGATCGATCCCATTAGGTTGTGACACAGAACCATCATCTTTTCTTTAGAAGTGTCGCAACTTGGTGGTAGAGATTACCGGAACATGAATTCCCTAGGTAGATCCTGGTTGCATTATGGTATTCATGCTGCCCCTAAAAACACTGTAGGCTTGGGAGTCCTTGTAGTTTTTCCTAAATCCAAATTTGAGCCTCATTTGCATGATTCTTCTTCGCTCTTGACATCACCCTCAAGACTCCAAAAACATAACAGGTCTCCTTTTAATCCCTTTTCAAAACCTTTAAATATGAAAATGTTGTCGAGCGATCTTGTGTCCTTTCACACTCGTTAAACTGAAATTTGAAGTCATGTATGTCTGACGGTAGTTTACCCCTTTTTCGGTCCAAACGGTCAACTATACGAACAAAGGTATACTCTATGGAACTTCAGCTCTATAGAAGAGTACTCTCAGGTATAATTTTATCCCTTTTTCGGGCTTGAGGGACTAAACTTACGAAGAAGGAACCCCCACGGAGTCCATAGTTAAGCTATTTCCAGACTCCCTAAAATTGAAAAGATCGCTGAGTGACCTTATTCTTTCACACTCGTTAAACTGGTCCAGAAGAACATTCCTGATGGAGTCCATAGTTAAGCTTTTTTCAGACTCCTTAAAAATAAAAAAATGGCCGAGTGATCTTGTCCTTGTCACACTCATTAAAATGCTTTTTAATAGACGTCTTGTTGGTGCTAGTTTACCCCTTCTTCGAACCGACTAGACTATCTTCAAAAAAGGTACCCCCATGGAGTCTCCTTTTATGTTTTTTCAGAATCTCTAAATATGAAGAACCATCGAGCTTACCTTCTTTGGGCTCGTTAAACTTACATTGAAGGACGTTACCATTGTGTGTTTTGTTAACCGCGTTTGCATATCTTATATGCCAACCTTGTAATAGTTTTCTTCTGCGTTTTAACACCCTTGGCCCCCGGAGGATTTTTCTTGAGTATCATTATATTAGAACATCAGTCTTGTCCTTGTGCCTTGAACATGTATGTTTGCAATACTCATTCCTCCATTGTAACATAACATTCCTTTATTCTTTTTCCCACAATTATTGAAAAAGACAAAAAAAAAAAATCAAATATACCCCAAAACGAGGAAGGGAAAAGTATTTTCTTTATTGGCAGCATAATGAGTCACCCTTGGATAAATCACATCTGTCTGTTTTGTTCATAAAACTATGGGATGTAGTACGAACTTATGAAGTTGTTCTCATTATATAGAGTTATGTCCTCCACCATTTGGTTATCCTTCCAAACATTTGGAGAGTTTGTGTTGCCTCCTGCTTCGTAGACTTATGTTTAATTCCATACTGCCTAAGTCTCATCATTTATCGTGCCATTGTCCAAGGGAAGTTTTTCAAAAAACCTAATTCGTCCCCTCTACAATTTGTCTCTTTCCCTCATACCCAGCCATCCCAAATGTCCAATCAAGTACTTGTTCGAAATCAATGAAGCCTTCAGTCTGATCATCAAGATTATCTAGTCCATGACCGACAATTCGTCGAAGACCTCTGGGTAGCGAAGTCGTACACTCATATTACACTCCTACCCAAGTTTTGAATATTTTGAAGTAGTTTCTCGAGCTACAAAGACCTCATCTCCAGCCATCAGTCTGTATTAGCTTCTAGAAGATGGATACTCTATATGTATATCTTTTTTATTTCTAGATGTAGCTCCACTGTGTATTGTTCGTGGCTACTCTTTATATAGTTATATGACATGGATCTACAGTGTATTTGATTGGTAGCCATGATTCTATCTTATCCCAAGCATGGGTATGCCCACCTCGGTGAGACATTTGTTATTTTGTAGACTGCGCCTCCCGGTTCCTGATCCTTGGGCTCAATCGTTCAACACATCAGTAAATATTGGTAATGTATTTCAGCCATCAGATGCTCTTTTGACCTCACACATTAGGGGTCATCTGTTATAACCCTAAATTGCACCATACATGCTTACTTGGCATCAGGCCATCTTAGATCCCTTATTTGCCAAAGCACTGCTGAGAAACTCTTTAAAAAACCTCTTTTATAAGGGCCCATGTGCCCTACTCCATTACTACATGTGTGTACACACTAGCTAACATAAAACAGCCCGCGTGGACCGACAAAATCACGAAAAAAGGAAAGTTGCTGACGGAACACATAGCTCTAGGTGAGTTAACTGAAACTCTCAGCCATGCATGGCTGAGGGTTTGTCCATATACCTAGCTTCTTCTAACCTATAAAAGAAGGGCTAGGGGTCCCATTTGGAAGAGGAAAAATATAGCAAAGAAACTCTACCCATTTGCATATTCCCATTGTCCCAACCCTTTATCCATCCTTGTGCTAGAAGAGATATGAAGCAAAGAAGTTGGAGGACAGTTGAAGAGGAGCCTAGGATCAGGTTCACGGAGCGGTGGCCGGTCTCAACTTTTCATAAGTTCACTCTTTCAAAGTAATAAAGAAAATGTTTTTCCTATCCCAATTCATGAGTTATTCATAATTTTTTAAGTACATGTTTGAATCTATAACCTGAGGGTCTATAGGTAATATGCATGTGTAGTTGTTTCTTGTCTTGTATGCAGGTCATCATTGGAAAGGAGAACTGCGAACAAGTGATAAAGTGAGACAAGGGATCAACATCAAATGCCTAGAACAAGGTAGGTTGATCTAGCCATGTTTTACTGAAAATAAATAGGATTTAAGTCTAGGAACGAAGGTAGAAAGTAGATTTTCTCTTGGTCATATCTGCATGCAAAGCATAACCCTATTTGCTAGTCCATAAGGATATTTCCCTCACAACACACATGCAATGTGGAAGGTTTTGACGGATCTATTCCAAAACAACAACGACCATAGGAAATTGGCGCTCAAAGATAAACTCAGGAAGATCAAGATGAAAAAGGGTGACTCCATTCCAAAATATCTCACGAAGTTTGTCCAATGTTGGGATGAGCTGGGGAGTGTGTGAATAACAGTCACTGATGATGATTTGGTGAGCTTGGGGCTCCTAGAACTTCCCAAGAGTTGGCATAGTTATCAAGACTCTATCAATGGAAGGGAAAAATTGCCATATTGGGAACGACTATGGTCGGATCTAGTGAAGGAGGAGTTCAGGAAGAACACCAGAGATGGATCTTCCTCAAAGCATGATGATGAAGAGGATTTTGATTTGGCTACTAAGGAAAGGAGAGGAAAGGGGAAGAAATTCAATTCAAAATCTGAGCCTAAAGCCAACAAGCTAGATTTGTCCAAAGTGAAGTGTTTTCACTGTCACGAACATGGGCATCTCTCTACTAATTGTCCGCAGAAGAGGAAGAACAAGAATATTTGTGGAGCTCGAACTCGTGAGGCCCTTACCTCACAATTTGAACTTGAATTCTCCTTGATCTCATGCATGGAATCAAGTGCATCGAGATTAGTGTGGTATTTGGATAGTGGCGCTTCCTTCCACATGACGAGAGATAGAGAGTATTTCAGTGACTTGGAGGAGAAAGATCTCATAATGCATATTGAGATGGGCGACGATGGATGATACAGTGCGATTGGCATTGGTACCATTACCTTTCAGAGGGATTTAGGTAAACCATTTCAATTGAAAAATGTTATGCATGTTCCAGGTATGAAGAAAAACCTGGTCTCAGTCGCAATGTTGGAGGACAGAGGCTATGACGTTGTTTTCAGTGAAGGAAAAGCTTTCCTGTGACATAAAGAAATGGGTCAAGTCAAGAAGATAGGGATTAAAGTTGATAATCTCTACATGCTGGAGGTAGATGGTTGCGCTACCATGATGGTCAAGGCAGAAAAAGTGGTGAGCCGAGATGAGGGCGAATTATGGCATAGGCGATTGGGCCATCTTCATCATGGAGACTTGAAGATCATGCAATAAATATCTACTAGACTTCCAATGAGAACACTTTCTCAGTTAGATTAGTGCAAGGGTTGCACCATGGGGAAGTATGCAAATTCCACTTTTCATGAAAAGGAGAACCATTCTTTGGTGATCCTGGAGAGAATTCACACAGACATGTGTGGAAAATTCTCGGTTGCTTCAACAAAACATAGGTATTATGTTATTTTTGTTGATGAATTTTCTCGTAAATGTTGGATATTATTCATGCAGAAGAAGGATCAAACATTATCAAAGTTCTGTAAGTTTAAGGCATTGGTGGAGAAAGAGTTGGGGAAGTAAGTGAAGGATCTAAGGAGCGATAATGGTGGAGAATACATCTCTAATGAATTCAAAGACTTCTGCAACAAAGAAGGAATTATAAGAGAACTCATAGCGCCTCATAACCCACAAAAAAATGGGGTTGCAGAGAGGAAAAAAAAATGATCGTGGGTGTAGCATGAGCGATGTTGCATGATCAGGGCCTACCAATGCATTTGTGGGTGGAAGAATGTAATACTGCGGTTTATGTGCAAAACTGTTTTCCTCATAGAGTACTTGGCATGAGTACACCTGAAGAAGCTTTCACTAGTAAGAAACCTGATGTTTCTCATTTTAAGATTTTTGGCTCATCTGTTTATGTGAATGTGACCGAGGATGCCAGGAAGAAGTTGGAACCAACTACTGAAGTTGGGATATTTGTGGGGTACACAGAAACACCCCATAATTATCGTGTGTATTTTCCTAACAGTAAGATTACTGTTATGCAATGGGATATAAAATTTGATGAAGGGAAAGCCATGCGATTGTCGCTTGAGAGGGAGCTAGACTTGCATGCAGAAGAGGAATTGTTGATTCCCAAAGATGAGTCTCAAGATGTGGATCAGCCACATGAGGAGATTCATGGAGTGGAGGAAGAAACTCAAGAAGATCCATCCATTAGAAATGGCAGAAAGCGAACCATGGAAGATGATAGATTGAGACTAGATGTTGCACAGGATGTAGGAGTCCCTACTTTACAGTGCAAACAAAGACAGTCTCCTAATCAATTTATTGGATAGATGGCTCTCATGAGAAAATGTATTGTGACTGAACCATCTTCCTTTCAGGAAGAAGTGTAGGATCCCACTTGGGTTGATGCTATGGTGGAGGAGTATGACTCCATTTTCAAAAACAGTGCATGGGAAATTGTCCCAAGACCGGTTGAAAAATCAGTGGTAGGATCAAGATGGATCTACAAGGTAAAGCAAGCTACTGATGGGAGTGTTGAGAAATACAAGGCCAGGTTTCTGGCCTGAGGCTTCTCACAAATCGAGGGGATAGATTATGATGAGACCTTTTCACCTGTCACAAGGTACTCTTCCATAAAATCCATCTTTTCACTCTCAATGCAGATGGGTTGGCGCATTCATCAGATGGATGTAAAAATTGTGTTTCTCAATGGGATCATTGTGGAAGAAGTGAACATTGAGCAGCCAGAAGGTTTTGAGACCTTTGACAGGGAGTCACATGTGTGCAGACTCAAGAGAGCATTGTATGGGCTGAAGCAAGCACCCTGTGCTTTTTCATTGGACTGGGCTTCACCAAAAGTGAAGCGGATTCAAACCTATACCAAATTGTGGTGGAGGGTAAGATTTTAATAATTTTTCTTTATGTTGATGATTTAATAATGACTGGTGATGAGCAGATAATACACTCATGCAAGGAGGACCTTGCAAAGGAGTTCGAGATGAAGGATTTGGGCCTTCTTCATTATTTCCTTGGATTGGAAATATGGCAGCGAGATGGTGAAATTTTTTTGTCTTAAGGAAAGTATGCAAGGGAGATACTAGGTAAGTTTCACATGAAGGGATACAAACCCATGGATACTCCTCTTCCAGGAAACTGGAGGAAAGAGGATGCAACTACTTCTCGAGAGGTAGTGGATGCTACTTTCTATCGACAATTAGCGGGTTTGCTAATGTATCTAATGAACATGAGACCCATACATTAGCTATGTGGTTCACCAGCTGAGTCAAGCAATGGTTAATCCTACCAAAAACTTTTGGAAGGTGGGTAAGCATGTCCTGAGATACCTGAGGGGAACATCTGAGTATGGCTTATGGTACAGACAAACAAATGAGGTGAAGTTGCATGGCTTCACGGATGCAGATTGGGCAGGCAGCCCAACGGACAAAAAGAGCACATCAGGGGGGATATTTAGTATCAGATCTATAGTTGTTTCTATGTATAGAAGGAAATAGAGATCCATGGGACTCAGTTCAGCAGAAGCGGAATACATGGCAGCGAGTCAAGCTACATGTGAGGCTATCTGGATAAGAAAGATCTTGGTTGGTTTGTTTGGTTCTCATTTAGATGACCGTCATTTATTGTGATAATAAGAGTTGCATTAAACTCTCTATTAATCCCATGTTTCATGATAGATATAAGCATATAGATATCCAGTATCATCATCTCAGAGATTGTGTGCAGAAAAATATCATGTTGCTTCAGTACACTCCTACTGAAGATCAGGGTGCAGACATTTTGACGAAGGCGCTCACCAGGAGAAAATTCGAATACCATAGAGACAGGATTGGGGTGAAGGATAATCCCTTTCTTGTTGAGAGGAAATGTTGAAAATTCAACAAGAAATGTGTGTCTAATTTATTTTTCCCTTAAATAAATTGGACAATAAATATTAATCTATTATCTCATTTATAACTGAATGATTTGGAGTTGTAATAGAATTAATAGTGTAGTTATGTGAGTTTTAAAGTAGTTTAACTCAATTAAGTGAGTTAAGCTCAGTTGTATGAGTTGTAACTAAACTTGCACTAGTGAGATTTCAATGAATTAATTGTTAATTAATTCACACTTAGGGATCTCACATGCAACTGAAGATTTACCACTATTAACTACATGCATGTCAGATCCAGTGGAGACCCAGTTGAGATAACAAGTGAAAGGGACAGTTTGGCTATCAGTTGTGATTTGAGTGAAGTTCACTCATGCAATCACACACACAGTGGATATTCCCATGATCATGTGTGGTCTAGTGTAGAGGATTCATTCATCCATTGTAGGGATTGTGCAGAGGAGGCAGGTTGTCTGGAGGTAAAGAATTGGCACATGTATTTGTTGATTTTTGTATGATAGTGTGAGACAATCTTATTGTACTGAGAGCTCTTGGATTAGAGTTTTGTATGATATTGTTTCATGATCCATGATATACATAATATATTATAGTGGGTTTTTTATCTTTATGCTTTCCCAATAAAACATCTGTGTTATGTTTGATTGATTCTTGTTCTTGATATTGCATTGCCGATCGTGGTTTAAATTCCAAAAGAATATTAGTAGAAGCGATTATGTATTTAACGAATGACAAATAATTGTTAGATTAGGAGAATCCGGGTAATGCTTAATTGGTATTGAAATTTATACATGGTATTAGAGCCACGAAAGTGAGGTGCGTAAATTTCAAAATTTCCGTGGGTCCCTCCTCTAGCAGGGTGCGGTGGCGTACTAACGACTAGTCCACACATAAAAGTTACTGGACATTTCTGCGGGCTACTGTGCATTACAATGTGGAAATCCCTAGAAATTTCTGTGCCCTAGAAATTCATAGGGTGCATACTTTCCGCAGGACACTGTGCATCATAGTGTGGAAATCACTAGAGATTTCCGCAAGCCACTGTGCATTCCAGTGCGGAAATCTCGCAGTAAAATAACTTGGGAGGTACAAAAACACTTGTAAGGTCCGCAATATGGGTTAGAAGTGGTCATAGAGGTTCAACGTGAGACTGGAATGAGCAAGAGGGATTGAAGAAGCTGCGTTTGTGATTGGATAGAATTCGAATTTGCAGAAAAACTTTTCTTAGTGCTACAGTTGATTCAATATCGAAATGGATTTCAATGGCTTGAGGTTGGAGTATGCACTCGAGGGTAACTCGAACTACATTTCTTGGAAGGACAGGATGGAGGCAGTACTCGAAGATAATGGCTAGAAGGAATTCATTGACAGAGATGTTCCTAAGACAGTTGCTACAAACACTGCAAATCTTGATGCATGGCAAAAGAAAGTGGCAAAGGCGAGGAGGATACTATTGGAGGGAGTACGAGACCACATTGTCTCAAGTATCCATGGGAAAGCCACACCACATGCAATGTGGAAGGTTTTGATAGATCTGTTCCAAAACAGCAGTGACCATAGGAAATTGGCGCTCAACGATAAACTCAGGAAGATCAATATGGAAAAGGGCGACTTGTTAGAAAAACAGGACCGCGGAGCAATAAAATAAAACAAATGCAGAAACAAAACACAGAAGACACACAATACAAGAGAGACACAGATTTACGTGGTTCGCCCAGTGTGGGCTACGTCCACCAGAGAAATTACCAGGTCCTTCCTTTATTATTATCCAACAAATGAAGGGATACAACCTACAGCAAAACCCGCTGTAACTTTCTCTTCTTTCTCTCACAGTATCCTCTCTCAGAATACAATATTCACCATCATCCATAGCTGCAATACATTTCCCTCATAAAAGAGGGTTGCCTTCTAGGGAAAAAAACCCTAACAT
>JZKD02S1608014.1:204126-225479 GCA_000966675.3 Picea glauca | reverse complement strand
AAGTTCCCTTTTTTGGTGGCATGTTGGCCAAGTATCACTTTTGAACCTTGATTTTGAGGTGGTTCTGCTAGACAATATTTATTTTGTTGTATCTCCCAAGTTTCGGCCCTTTTGGATATGAAAATTTATTTTATGTAGTTCTATGATATTTCTTCTTTGCAATGCCACAGGTCTGATCAAAATTGGATGTGCCAAGTGGAATTTATGGTAACTTCCCCACAACTTGCCGATTTTTGGTCTTTCCAGGAGATGTCACTTGTATAGCGTACCCTGCACAAAATAATTGATATAAAATTCTGAAAATCGCACCAGAAATACTAAAGACTCTCCACGATCCAATGAAACTAGTCCCACTCAATTTGGATACTCTAGGAAGAAGTTATTATTGTTTTACCTAGAACACCTTCTTGAGACTAGTCAATAGGACTAGTCAGATACCCTATCTTACACAGAGTGTATCTACAAATATTAGATGAACTATAAGATCAACATTTTACCACAGATACCTTACTAATTTTTGTAAATATCCTCTAGATTTCAGGGTCTAAAACGTTACATAAAAAATTTATAGCGAAAATTCCGTAATGACTCAGTTCAAGATGATTCCAGAACCCTATCTTGTACAGGCTGTATCTATGAAATTATAAGGCCTCAGGAGATGAATTTTGAAACCAACATACCTTGATCTGTCTACTAAATATCCTCCAAGCCATTTCATTTGAAACATTGTATAAAAAAAATTATAGCGAAAATTCCAAGGTGTCTCAGATGTAGCAGTGAAACCCCAAGACCTTGAGCTCTGATACCATATGTTAAGAACCAAATATCAATATCGCATAGAAAAACCTTAGAAAAAGTACTCAACGCATTGAAAAAGAGACAATTTTAGATAATAAGCCTCTTTGAGGGGGAAACCTCATTTTACCCCGCTTAAATGTTCAAGTACAAGATGATTCCAAATGAAAATGTCTCCTTGGTATATATAGGAGACTAGGAGGTATAATTACAACTAATGGCCTAAAGCAGACATAAATAAAATAATATTACTAATATAATATTCCCCAATTAATGGGTAATGAGCCAATATTAGTGCTTAACAGATAAACTCAGGAAGATCAATATGGAAAAGGGAGACTCCATTCCAAAATATCTCACGAAGTTTGTCCAATGTCAGGATGAGATTGGCAGTGTGGGAATAATAGTTGTTGATGATGATTTGGTGAGATTGGTGCTCCTAGTACTTCCCAAGAGTTGGCACAATTATCAAGACTCTGTCAATGGAAGGGAAAAATTTCCAAATTGGGAATGACTATGGTCAGATCTAGTGCAGGAGGAGTTCAGGCGGAACACCAGAGATGGATCTTCATCAAAGCGTGATGATGAAGAGGATTGTGATTTGGCTACTAAGGAAAGGAGAGGAAAGGGGAAGAAATTCCATTCAAAATTTGAGCCTAAATTCAAGAAGCCGGATTTGTCCAAAGTGAAGTGTGTTCAATGTCACGAACATGGGCATCTCACTACTAGCTGTCTGCAGAAGAGGAAGAACAAGAAGGTTTGTGGAGCTGCAAATGGTGAGGCCCTTACATCGCAATTTGAAATTGACTTCTCCTTGATTGCATGCATGGCATCAAGTGCATCGGGATCAGTGTGGTATTTGGATAGTGGAACTTCTTTCCACATGACGGGAGATAGAGAGTCTTTCATTGACTTGGAGGAGAAAGATCTCAAAATGCATATTGAGATGGACAATGATGGACGATACAGTGCTACTGACATTGGTACCATTACCTTTCAGAGGGATTCAAGTAAACCATTTCAATTGAAAAATGTTATGCATGTTCCATGTTTGAAGAAAAACCTAGTCTCAGTTGCAATGTTGGAGGACAGAGGCTATGACGTTGTTTTCAGTGAAGGAAAATTTTTCCTGCGATATACAACAACGGGTCAAGTCAAGAAGATAAGAATTCAAGTTAAGAATCTCTACATGTTGGAGGTAGATGGTTGCACTGCCATGATGGGAAAGGAAGAAAAAGTGGTGAGTCGGGACGAGGGAAAATTATGGCACAAGCGATTGGGCCATATTCATCGTGGAGCCTTGAAGATCATGTAGTAAATATCTATTGAACTTCCAATGGGAACACTTTCTCAGTTAGATCAGTGCAAGGGTTGCACCATGGGGAAGTATGTAAAGTCCACTTTTTATGAAAAGGAGAACCGTACTTCAGTGATCATGGATATAATTCACACAGACATGTGTGGACCATTCTCAGTTGCTTCAACAACAAAACATAGCTATTATGTTATTTTTGTTGATGACTTTTCTCGTAAATGCTGGATATTCTTCATGCAGAAGAAGGATCAAACATTCTCAAAGTTCAGTGAGTTTAAAGCATTGGTGGAGAAAGAGTCGGGGAAGAAAGTGAAGGCTCTAAGGAGTGATAATGGTGGAGAATACATCTCTAATGAATTCAAAGACTTCTGCAGCAAAGAAGGAATTTGAAGAGAACTCATAGTACATCATAACCCACAACAAAATGGGGTTGTGGAGAGGAAAAACAGAACAATCGTGGGTGTAGCACGAGCAATGTTGCATGATTAGGGCCTACCAATGAATTTGTGGGTGGAAGCATGCAATACTGCGGTTTATGTGAAAAACCGTTGTCCTCATATAGTACTTGGCATGAGTACACCTTAAGAAACTTTCACTGGTAAGAAACCTGATGTTTCTCATTTTAAGATTTTTGGCTCATCTATTTATGTGCATGTGACCAAGGATGCCAGGAAGAAGCTAGAACCGACTACTAAAGTTGGGATATTTGTGGGGTACACAAAAACACCCCATAATTATTGTGTGTATTTTCCTAACAGTAAGATTAATGTTATGCAACAGGATATAAAATTCAATGAAGGGAAAGCCATGCAGTTGTCGCTTGAGAGGGAGCTAGACTTGCATGCAAAATAGGAACTGCAGGTTCCCAAACATTAGTCTCAAGATGTGGATCAGCCACATGAGGAGATTCATGGAGTGGAGGAAGCCACTCAAGCAGAGCCATCCATCAGAAATGGCAGAAAGTGAACCACATAAGTTGATAGATTGAGACTAGATGTTGCACAGAATGTAGGAGTCCCTACTTAACAATGGAGATAGAGACAGTCTCTTGATAGATTTATTGGATACATGGTTCTCATGAGAAAATGTATTGTGACTGAACCATCTTCCTTTCAGGAAGTAGTGCAAGATCCCACTTGGGTTGATGCTATGGTGGAAGAGTATGACTCCATTTTCAAAAACAGTGCATGGGAAATTGTCCCAAGACTGGTTGAAAAATCAGTGGTAGGTTTGAGATGGATCTACAAGGTAAAGCAAGCTACTGATGGGAGTGTTGAGAAATACAAGGCTAGGTTTGTGGCCCAGGTCTTCTCAAAGATCGAGGGGATAGATTATGATGAGACCTTTGCACCTATCACAAGGTACTTTTCCATAAGATCCATCTTTGCACTCTCAGCGCAGATGGGTTGGCGCATTCATCAGATGGATGTAAAAACTGCATTTCTCAACGGGATCATTGTGGAAGAAGTGTACATTGAGAAGCCAGAAGGTTTTGAGACCTTTGACAGGGAGTCACATGTGTGCAGACTCAAGAGAGCATTGTATGGGTTGAAGCAAGCACCCCGTGCTTGGTACACTGGAATAGACAGTTATTTCATTGGACTGGGCTTCACCAAAAGTGAAGCGGATGCAAACCTATACCAAATTTTGGTGGAGGGTAAGATTTTAATCATTGTTCTTTATGTTGATGATTTAATACTGACTAGTGATGAGCAGCTAATACACTCATGCAAGGAGGACCTTACAAAGGATTTCGAGATGAAGGATTTGGGCCTTCTTCATCATTTCCTTGGATTGGAAATATGGCAGTGAGATGGTGAACTTTTTGTGTCTCAAGGAAAGTATGCAAGGGAGATACTGGGTAAGTTTCACATGAAGGGCTGCAAAGCCATGGATACTCCTCTTCCAGGAAACTGGAGGAAAGAGGATGCAACTACTTCTGGAGAGGTAGTTGATGCTACTTTCTATCGACAGTTAGTGGGTTCACTAATGTATCTAGTGAACACGAGACCAGACATTTTCTATGCAGTTAACCAGCTGAGTCAAGCAATGGTTAATCCTGCCAAGCTCTTTTGGAAGGGGGGTAAGCATGTCCTGAGATACCTAAGAGGAAAATCTGAGTATGGATTATGGTACAGAGAGATGGATGAGGTGAAGTTGCATGGCTTCATGGATTCAGATTGGGCAGGCAGCCCAATGGATAGAAAAAGCACATTAGGGGGGATCCTTAGTATCAAATCTATAGTTGTTTCTTGGTACAACAGGAAACAAAGATCTGTGGCACTCAGTTCAGCAGAATCGGAATACATGGAAGCAAGTCAAGCTGCATGTGAGGCTATCTTGATGAGAAATATCTTGGTTGGTTTGTTTGGTTCTCATTTAGATCCGACCGTGATTTATTGTGATAATAAGAGTTGCATTAAACTCTCTATTAATCCTGTGTTTCATGATAGATCTAAGCATATAGATATCCGGTATCATCATCTCATAGATTGTGTGCAGCAAAAGATCATGTTGCTTTAGTACATTCCTACAAAAGATCAGGATGCAGACATTTTGATGAAGGCACTCACCAGGAGAAAATTCGAATACCATAGAGATAGGATTGGGGTGAAGGATAGTCCCTTTCTTGTTGAGAGGGAGTGTTGAAAAGTCAACAAGAGATGTGTGTCTAATTTATTTTCCCCTTAAATAAATTGGACAATAAATATTAATCTATTATCTCATTTATAACTGAGTGATTTATAGCTATAACTGAATTAATAGTGTAGTTATGTGAGTTGTAAAGTAGTTTAACTTAGTCAAGTGAGTTAATCTCAGTTGTACTATTTGTAACTAAACTTTCAGTAGTGAGATTTCAGTGAATTAATTATTAATTAATTCACAATCAGTGATCTCACATGCAACTGAAGATTTACCACTGTTAACTACATGCATGTCAGATCCAGTGGAGACCCAGCTAAGATAACATGTGAAAGGGACATTTTGGCTATAAGTTGTGATTTGAGTGAAGTGCACTCATGCAATCACACACACAGTGGATATTCCCATGAGCATGTGCGGCCTAGTGTAGAGGATTCATTCATCCATTTCAGGGATTGTGCAGAGGAGGCAGAGAATTGGCACATGTATTTGTTGATTTTTGTATGATAGTGTGAGACGTTTGTATTGAACTGAGACCTCTTGGATTAGAGTTTTGTATGAGATTGTTTCATGATCCATGATATACATAATATATGATAGTGGGATTTTTAGCTTTGCGCTTTCCCAATAAAACTTTTGTGTTATGTTTGATTGATTCTTGTTCTTGATATTGCATTGTCGATCATGGTTTAAATTCTGCAAGAATATTAGTAGAAGCGATTATGTATTTAACAAACGACAAATAATTGTTATATCAGGAGAATCCAGGAAATAATTAATTGGTATTGAAATTTCTACACAAATCTAGAAAGAAATTCCTTTTGCATGGTAATGATAAACAATACATTATACATATTTTACTATCCAAGTTTAAAGCCTCATACTTTGATTCATCCCCGAAATCACAATATTCCATTAATAAGAGGAGGTGGATCTATTATCACCCAAAATCACACTATATAATATTAAGTCCCTAATAAAAATTAGGGTAGCTTTAGGGATACACATGAGTACTAATGCCCAATATCACCACAAAAGCCACTGCTCTTCACTTCTAGTTGGTTCTTTTCCAACTCAAGGAGGAATCCCTAAATGTAAATTTACTAAGAAAAGGATACTTAGATATTCAAGAAGTTCCATGAAATATAAGAACAAAATTAGAGTGATTGAATCTAATTACAGTGATTGTAGCTGAATCAATGATCTTTTTACTCTATCAAAAGTGGATAAACCATAAAATCTTTCTAAGGAGTTAAAATAAACCATAAAATCTGATTTAAGGAGTGAAAATAAACCATAAAATAGTTCAATACCACCAAATTACTAAATCACACAGGAAATTTTTAAGTACTGACCTTCAAAATCTCATCTATGTAGAGTCTGATCAATTCAATGTTTCTCTTCTTGAAAGAGAATTGAAATCAAGATTTCATAAAAAACCAGAACACCATTGCATCAAAACACCTAAATGATTGTCGCAACTGTAGAAAATGATTGTCGCAACTGTAGAAAATGATTGTCGCAACTATAGAAAATTTTTCGAAGCTGAGATATATATAGGATTCATTTCGTTGGTCTTCTGACGAATTCGGTCAAATTGACCAAACAATAAGTCAATGACCAAACAATAAGTCAATGACCATTTGATTCTCACACGTGCCATAGTTGGTCGTTATAACGACTAAAGTTCGTTGCTATAGAGTCTAACTAGTGGTTGGTCGCTCTAGCGATGAAATTTCATCGCTATAATGACCAACATGGAATGTTGGTTGCTAGAGCAACAAACAGTTGGACCCCGAAAAAAAAAGTAAATTTAGTCCAAAAAAAGAAAAAACAATTACGATGAAATTTTAAACTGTTGTAATTTCCGCCCAATGTAATGTTTCCACTCCACTATTTTAGTTGTGGCTCCGAAAGGTAGACACATGAGGTCTACTCCACGACTACCTCTAGAAACACCTGAAGCTGACCCAGAGAAAATTATCAGAAAGAGAAAGACCCCTCAGGAAGATACTTTAGCTGTTGTACCAGGTATTTCTGGTAATTTTCATAATCCTTCTTTAGGAACTCCAATATCTGCTTCTCATTCTCCTATTATACCATCTGTTGGAGTTTCCAAAAATTTAATTTTTGGGAGTTTTCTTGCTTCTTTCTCCCCCTCCTGGTCTTGGTTTGGAAGGAGAAAGATTTGACACTCTTGTTTCCCCTGAAGTTGTACCGTGGTTTAGACCCAGGACCTTAGAAGATTTTCCCACTCCAGGATTTACCGCTCCTCCCCCTATTAGAGTTTTTGCATTTACAGAAGGGGAAAACTCTGTTCCCTTGATCCCTGTAGCCTCTTCTCCAAATCCTTAGTTGTTCCCCATTCCTACCAGGAACACAGTTCCAGTCTCACCTGTTCAAATTCCATCTCCTCCTAGTTCTCCTCTAGTTCACATCCCAATGGCAGGTGCTAATCCCCCTAGGAACATAATGGATGCCATAGTGGCTACTAAATATTCCCCTCTTGTTTTACCTCAGCCTCTTAATGCTCTCCCAGCTGGTGGCTACCTTAAGCAGTTGCTGATCAAAATCTGGACCAGGGGTTAAATTTTAGCTCAAAAATCAACGTTCTCAGAATTCCCTCAAAATGAACGTGAGCATAGGCCTCGTCGTTGCAAACCCAAAACAACTCATGTCATCTAAAATAGATGTCGAGAGTGAGAGATATTGCGATCTGTCTGAATCGTCAAACAGGCAAAAAAAAGGACGCTGACTGGCAGTCCGTACAGGCTGACGTGGAAGAGTCCGTACATGTTGATGTGGCGACCGTATGATGACATGGTAGTTGATGACATGGAAATTTCATATTGGAAGATTTGAGCGAATGGTGCTTCGACACGTGGCATCATTTTGGGTAATGGTAAGGTGCCACATGGCCCAGTCATGGGCTACCACGTGGCACCCCGGTATTGGTCTTTTTGGTTGTTTGATCAAAAATTTTTTGGAGTCCGTGGGATTCAACCCCCGGACCTCCCACACCAGCTAAGCCTTAACAAAGTCCACCCGACCACTATGCCATGCGTTGGTTCTTATTAACCATATGTCTTTTAAATTATTTAAGTTTGAATTAATGTTATGTGGCGAGGGGTTGGGCCGGGGCTTAGCCCCGGCCCACGGTTGTATTGCATACCATATGACTCTATATGATGGTGCATGAGTATATTCAAACGGAGTCGCGGTTTTTGTAATATTTCAAATGGACATTGGTTATATTTTGGCGCGCGGGATTTGGTATGCCCCCGGTCACGCATTTCATTTCATATGACCGTGTTTAATGGCGCGTGGGGTTTAAATGTGTAACCCACGATTGTATTGTGTGTTAACATATGACCACCACTTTTGTATACGGGTGCGTGCACATTTGATTTTGGTTTGGACGGTTACAACCAACCGTTGGTTAGACACTTGTAATTTGACCATTCGGCTTTGGAAACTTAGCCCCTTTCTATAATGCACAAGGTCGTATGGAGGACCACATGTGCCCATGTGCTAGGCAGTTAGGGGCTGGCACACCCATAACCATCCTACAGTTCGCACCATTGGAGCGGTTGCACCTGGTGCTGGGTTTTCACACTTTAAATTGCGTGTGTGCCAGGTTCATGTGACAAGGGTGCGTTTTGTAGATGCAGAGACAACAAGCTTGAAGGGGGGACTTCCAGGAGGCTTGTCTTCTTCATATTTTGGCCGATTGAGGTGCCGTAAAAGCCCAGATAGGGGTTTTTGGACGTCTTGAATCCATTGGCACTATTATCAAGGCCATTTGAAGACTTATTTTGCAGGTTTTTAGCCATTGAAGTTTCAGCAAGATCCAGGGAGCTTGAAGCCCTCATTGATTGAGGACATGTTTTGGTGAGCCTATGTTTGTTTTATGTGAATGAATAATCATTTTTGGCTAATTGTTATGCTATGAACACATTGGGACAAGTTTCAGAGGCTTTTGAGGACTTTTACAGGTGTTTTTTCCAAAGAGAAGCTCAGTGAAGCTTATGGCCACATGTAGAAGAGGTCATGCCCGGATGAGCCATGATCCGTTTTCAGAGTTCTATTAGTCATTTTTGGGGTTTTTATGTGTTATGATCACAATGGTACAGTCTGTTTTTCCATTGGAGTTGAGAAGAATCTTGTAAAAGAAATTTTGACAAATTAATCCCAGAGAGCCAAGTCCATTGATGGAGGCTCAAGGAGATGTAGTCCGGAGGGGGGTGAACTCCTTTATCATGTTGTGATTGTTCTGAGATTGATGGTTTATTTGCTGCAAGTTGTGTTGTTGTGTATTTATTTAAAGTACATATTTAACCATCTAAAAGAAAAATTCCTCATACATAAACATTTACAAGAAGATTCATGAACTTAGCACATAATTTTATCTTGCATATTTTAACACATGAAGCAAGGTCCTGTAAAGTTTTATTTTAATGAAGTAGAGGGTTCTTGCATAGCATAACAAGTCAGCCTTCTATTTTCAGATCAGTTGCCTAATTTCATGGGTGAGGGAGACATAACTGCAGAAGAGCACCTTGCATCCTTTTACAGTTATGCAGATAACTATGTTATTGTAGATGAAGATGTATGGATGAGGATTTTTATTCACAGCCTTAATGGGGAGGCTAGGAAATGGTTTAGGGCCTTGGCTCTTGGATCTATTGATGGGATTGAATTCCTAGATAATGCATTCTTAAACCATTGGGGGGATAAAAAGTACTTCATCTACTATATTACAAAGTTTGGATCACTTAAAAAAGGAGAAGGGGAATCTGTTTTTGACTTTTACAAGAGGTTTAACAAAATGTATAATAAGATTCCTGCTGATATTAAACATACATAAACCTATGCCAAAATTACTTATTCTAGTGCTTTTGACCCTGATTTTTGCCTCCCGTTAAGAGAAATAAGATCCAATTCCTTGGATCATATGCAAGATGCATCCCTAGAAGTGGAGTCCAATATATTGGCAGTTGACAAGCTTAGGAATAAGGCTGATAGAGAAAGAAAAAAAGGTAGGCCCGAGGCTTCAACCCCTGGTTCCTCTACTGCCCCCCCTAAAATGCATGAAGTAACCAAGTTACTAAAATCACTTTATTCTAGAATGGAAAGGTTGGAATTGGAAGGAAAGCAGAGATATAGAAATCCACCTAATGCTAAAAATAGGGGTAACTTCAGAAGACCAAATAACACCCCCCAGATTATTCCAAGAGATCAAAGAGGAAGGGATAAGGATGATCAAAAAATCCAAACCCCTCTCCAAAATAACCGTGTTACTGATGGAGAAGGAGAGGAAGAAGAGGTTGATCCTAAAATCCATTTCCTTGGAGACACCTCCTCATTTCCTCATTTAACCCAATCTGAATATGAGGAGTCCCTCATGAAAAACCAACTAAATGAGCTGAGTAAGGGGAAGAAGACTAGTAGCAGTCCAAATAAATACAACCTTAGGTCCAAAAACAAAGAAGGGAATTCTGATATTCCTGATCAGCCTACCAGATTAGAGAAGTCTGCTAAAAATATAGCATACAACAACAAATATAAGGAGGTACAGAAACACCCACCAGGGGTCAAAATCCCTGTCCCAAAATTAAAAGAGATTCTAAATCCCCCCTCCTCTTTTCATTTCTCACATGAAATTAAAAAAATTAGAATCCCTATACCCCTTTCATAGCTAGTCAAGCATGAAGAATTCAAAATGTGCCTCTCCAAAATGTTACAACACGAGCCTTCATATCATTCCACAGACTCAGTAAATATTCAAGATGAAAATCCGACAATCATCATAGGTCCTTTGGTACAAGACATAGATGATTCATCCCCTCCCTTCTACACCTCACTGAACATACATGACAAGGTGTAGCATAACTGTTTGATGGACTCAAGGGAGTCACATAATCTCATGCCCAAAACTGTCATGGATGAACTTGGATTATAAATCACAAAGACTTACCATGACTTATATTCTTTTGACTCTAGGAAGGTGCAATGTCTTGGGGTCATCAAATATCTGGTTGTGACCTTGTTTCAGCTACCCATGAAAAGTGTGGTCATGGATATCATGGTGGTTGATGTCCCCCCAAGTTTGGCGTGCTCTTGTCAAGATCTTGGATAAAAATACTTGGGGGAACCTTGCATATGGACCTCACCTATGATACCATTCCTATGTTTGGGGGGGAGCATAGAAGACTTTACAGAGAACATCAGTTGGCCTACATCATTAGCGATGAAGAAAACCCCACAAGCCATCCTATTTTTACTCTTGATAATGATTTGGGATCTAGTTTGCTGCAGCTCACTGATACTCCTGAACCCCCTCTTGAAATCAGAAAATGACCCATTGCTTTTTGTGAATATTTTCCTCCAATCACCTCTATTTGGAATTATTTTTTTATGGAGCCTCTTCTAGGGAAGGTGTTGGTGCTGGAGTGATTTTTATTTCACCCACTCAAGAGACTATAACTCTGTCCTACAGGTTAGAATTTGAAACCACCAATAATATGGCTGAGCATGAAGATCTTGTTTTGGGTTTAAGGGCTACAAAGGACATGGGGATTGAAGAGATTTCAGTATTTGGGGATGCTGAATTAATTGTCAATCAGATCAGAAATATTTATCAAGCTAAGCACCCTCGGCTAAGAACTTATAGAAATGAAGCATGGGACCTAGTTGACATTTTTTTCTTAGCTTTCAACATTTCATTCATTCCAAGAGGGGAGAATACCATGGTTGATTCTTTAGCCATTTCAACAAGTAATTTAAGAGTCCCTTTGCCACCTAAACTCAAGTATGATGTAGAAGTAAAATATAGACCCTCTATACCTGAGAATGTCAAGCATTGGAAATTGTTTGAGAATGATCTTGAGATTAAAAGATTCCTTGAGACTGTTGGTGAGTTTTCTGCATTACATATTGATCAAGATTATGATTTTGAAAGTAATCCTCATGCTGATTTTTTCCTGAACAAAATTGCTAATCATCATATTGTTTAGTTGCATAATAATCATATTCCAAAGGGACTCGTTCCTTTGGAAATACTATTTGACAGGAATGACGTGGCAGTGAAAGTTAAAGGTTCAACTAATGATGTTGATGTAGCTGAGTGAAATATTGTTATAGAGAAGGATAAAAAATTTGTCAAGTTGTCGAGCAGTCTATCAAGGGAACAAAGGGATGAATATGAAGAACTGTTAAAAAATTTGCTGATGTGTTTTCTTGGACATATGAATATCTCAGAACATACAATACAAGCATCATTGAGTAGAGGATCGCATTGAAGGAAGAGGCCAAAACATTTAGGCATAAATTGAGACAAATAAATCCTATGTTGCTGTCTATTATGGAAAAAGAGGTAAAAAAATTTCTGGTTGCCCAGATTATCATTCCTTTGAGGTATTCTGAATGGGTGGCCAACCTAGTCCCAGAGAGAAACAAGATTGGAGAAATAAGACTTTGTGTCAATTTTTGGAACCAGAACAGGAGCTCTAAGAAGGACAATTATCCCTTGCCAAAAATGGAACACATATTGTAGAGGGTGACAGGTGCATCTAGGATGTCCATGATTGATGGATTTTCTAGCTACAATCAGATCTTTGTCTTGCTTGAAGACATAGAAAAGAAAACATTCACTACTCCTTGGGGTACATCCATGTACACTAAGATTCCCTTTGGATTTATGAACGCAAGGGAAACCTTCCAACGAGCTATGGACATTGCCTTCATTGGAGAATAGGATAAATTTGTAGTCATCTATCTAGATGGCATTACAATTTTCTCCAGGTATGATAAAGAGCATTGTTATCATCTGAGAAAGGTCTTCTTGAAATGCAGAAAATTTGGTCTCTCCCTAAATCCTAAGAAGTCATTGTTTTCCATGAAGAAGGGAAAATTATTGGGGAACATTGTGTCAGCTGAAGGGGTAAATATTGATCCGAAAAAAGTGGAGGCCATCCAATCCTTGTCTTTTCCCAGATCCAAGAAAGGGGTTCAGTATTTCTTGGGTAAAACAAATTTTCTGAGGAGGTTTATTTCAAATTTTGTTGAACTGGTTAAATTCCATTACAACCATGCTCAGAAAGGGGAATGAAGTGAAATGGATTGTTGAGTCTAGATATTCTTTCAACCATATCAAGAAGGCCTTGACTGAAGCACCTATGCTCATCAGTCCTAAATACTCCAAAGATTTTCTGATTTTTTCCTTTGCGTCATTTGACACAGTGGCATCCATTATATTGCAGTAGAATGTTAAAGGGTTAGAGTATCCCATTTCCTTTTCAGTAGGGCATTGAGATCTGCCGAAGTAAAATATGACATCATGGAAAAGCAGGCCTATGCTTTGGTGAAATCCCTCAAGTCCTTCAGGGTATATGTTATGCATTAAAGAGTCATTGAATATATCCCTTCAGCTTCTGTGAAGGAGATTCTCATTCATCTTGACATAGGCGGAAGAAGGAGCAAGTGGATTTCCAAAATCATTGAATTTGATCTGGAAATAAAGCCCACCAAATTGGTAAAGGGACAAGGATCAGCCATATTGTTGGTTGAATCTAATTGCAAAGATTTTGGGGTTAATTTCATCAACAATTGCTTAGAAAATCAGTAAGTGGAGTTGTTTGATTAAGGTCCTCAAGTCATCCCTCCATTCGCAAGATGTGTCTGGTACAAGAACATTATATTTTTTCTGCAAAAGTTGCAACCCCCTGATGGCATGGAGAAGAAAAAGTTAAGAGCTTTAAATCTTAAATCAATTAAGTACTGTCTAATTGATCAAGTCTTGTATTGGAAAGATCCTCTGGGAATGTTGTTGAGATGTTTAGACCCACATGAGTCCCAAAAGATTATGTTTTATTTTCATGATAGTTTATGTGGGGGGCATGACTTCTGGAGAACCACAACCTACAAGATTCTCAGGGCTGGGTATTTATGGCCTAGTCTATTCACCGATGTCTGTGCAAAGATTAGGGCTTGTGTTGAATGTCAAAAATTATATGGAAAATAGTAGCTTAAGTCGTTGCCATTGAAGCCTGTGGTAGCTCTAGGACCCTTTCTACAGTGGGGCCTAGATTTTATTGGGGAAATTCATCCTACTTCAAGTGGTCAACACAGGTGGATCTTAGCCACCATTGATTACTTTACCGAGTGGATAGAAGCCATTCTCACAAGGAGTTCTTCCCACAAGGTATTCATTGGTTTCCTTGAGGATATTATGGCAAGGTTTGGTTTTCCAAGCAGGATTGTCACTGATAATGCTGCCTCTTTCAAGGTTGAACAATTGATCCATTTATGTGAACAGTTCAAAATTGCATTGATTCACTCTACTACTTACTACACCCAAGGGAATGGATTGGAAGAATCATCTAACAAGAGACTTATAAAGATAATCAAGATATTGATAGAGGACAACAAGAAAGCATGGGATTCAAAGCTCAAATTTTATTTGTGCGCTGATAGAGTGACAACAAAGAGGTCTCTTGGTGTCTCTCCTTTTCATCTTGTGTATGGAGTTGAGGCCATTTTTCCTTCTCATCTCGCCTTGCCTATGGAAAAATTATTCCAAGACTACCAAGGAGAACCTGATGATATGATCAGAAGAATACAACAACTGGTAGAAGTGAAATATACTAGAGAGCAATTACTAGACAAAGCACATGACCATCAATAAAAGATCAAGAAGGGATTTGATAGAAAGGTAAGAAAACAGTATTTCCAATTGGGAGATCTAGTACTCAAATGGGATGCACCCAAGAAAGACAAAGGAAATCACAGTAAATTTGAAGCCTTGTGGATTGGGCCCTTCAAAATCTCTGAGATATTTCCAAATAATACTTACAGGTTGCAAAATTTGGAGGGGGTTGAATTTTTTGGTGGCCCTGTAAATGGTCATTTTATGAAAAGGTTCTTTGTTTGAGCCATGAGTGGATTTTTCATGCCATTGTAAATATCATTTTTCTTTTGTTTCAGTAGCTAACCCAATAGCCCTAGGAGGAGGCACTGAATCTTCTGAATTTCTTAGAGCCTCCCAGGGAGGTCTATATCCCCCATGGATCCTAATGTTAGCACATATGTTTGTAATGGGGTGTTTTTCCTTAGGGAATAACCCCTTAGTGAAGAAATGTAAGAGGGGGTGGTCTCCGTGACCCAATTTTAACTTTTATCCTAATTTTTGGTCACTTAGCGTGTTATGACTATGGAGAGTGTAGATCTTAGTGGCTAATCTCTGCTCACTCAGATCTACGGTCTTTATTGCATATCAGACCCCCCCCAACCTTCTGCCTTTGATGGGGGGGTTCGAGTTGGTGGTTTTGCAGGTGCGGGCGCCCCACTACATGTTTCCCTCTCGGAAACTCAAACCCCCCCCTACGCTTTACCACTTACCACCTACCCCACCCTTTGATATTACCTCCTCCCATTACCACTATCTCTTCGGCTACCACCTTCCCTCCACTCACATAACTCACGCACCTGTACCCTTCCCGCTATCACATATCCCCTCTCGCCTCCCGACATGTGTCTTCCACTTCCCCTCCATGTCACCTCCATCATGTTGTCATGTCCCCCCTAACCAATCACATCCCTTTGCCTCCACATATTATCTATGTGCCACATCACCCTCACTCCTTTACACCTCAGCTCCCACAGGTCGGCACCCGTGCATTCCCAGTCATCGTTCCACCATCCACATCTCCCAACTGTCTATCACTCCTTCATTGATCCATGCCAGTTTGAGCCAATATCCTCGCCACCTCTCACTGTTAGCATTCACATCCTCCTGTCGACTTTCTAGTAAAGCATACAAAAAAGATCCAGGTGGCAAAGGAGCAGAGTGCAACTGACACATTTTCCAGGCACAAAGTTGACTTATGTTCATCCTGATCCCGATGAAGACAGTTAATGAAAGAGGGGGAGGTGGTTGAAACATCATCTCCCCCATAAATGGAAGGTTCAAAAGTTATGGTTAAGGATACTGGACTGTCAATGATTCAGGTCCCTATTGAAAGCGCGTTGCGTCTGGCTGAGCTCGCGTCTAACAAGAGATTACATGCACAGTCTGCCAGATAACATATAGACGTAAAGAATTGAAATCATTGGATCGATCTCTCCTCTAGTGGTGGTATTCACTGCTGAGCATAAATAGCTCATTTTGATATTTTGTTATGGTCGATGGTTGATCAAGGATCCCTCATTGTAAAGTTTTGATGAAACTCTAGTTCTCTGCTTATGTATTTTGATTTGAGACTTCTTGTTTAATGAAAGTCAGATTCCTTTTTATATTATTTTTCTCTGATACTGAAGTGTCCATGATTAAAGGATTCACATGGATTGTTTTAACCGAATTGGGATGTATGTTTGATTTCAGTCATGTTATAATGTTCTTCATTTTTTTGAAGCTTTGAATCCAAGAGGATCTTGTGTTTGAAGTTTTTCCTCCTTAGGATGTTGGAAGACATGATGTCCATAGCATACCTCTACATTCTCCTCACATGTTCTTCCTCCTACTCACCCTTACTACAACTTACTAACTGAAGTTGATCAAGACCTCACCTTCTTGTGCATGTTGGTTTGGTTTTCTGAGTTAAAACGATATTGTCTAGAGTCTGCGCCCATTTGACCTCTTTAAAATTATTCATTGTGACATATAAAATGATGGGTACTAGTATTACCTTCAATTCAATCTGAAGGTGACTCATGGTGCCAAAACTAAGGTAGGAATAATCCCTAAGGCATCAACATCATTATCCAAAAGAGACAACTTCAAAACTTGAAATTTGTACATTTACCAAGGCAACAATTTATTTCTCCCATGCAATAAGTAAATAACTAGTTCCTTTAAGAAAGGGTTAATGGATTCAATAGAATGTGAATAATATAGATAGGCTAATTCCTTGGGGTTGTAAACCCTTTTACTCCCCAAGACAATATTCTCTTAGCTAGGTTTTCAACTAGGAGGGTGTATGCAATTATACTCCTCTTAGTAAACCCTTATGAAGCAATATTCCCTTATAAATAAAATGGTGGAAACAAAAGTAGGGGTGTATGCCCTTATACTCCTTACTTGGATCAAGCTAATAGAACCTTTAACTTGTACAAATGATAATACAATTAAATAAATGGCACCTTCAAGCATTAAAAGCCAATAAAATCTAGACTAACCACCAAAAAAGAAATGAAGAAATCATTCCAAGGCTAGCGCACCATATCCATCAACCATAACCAAGACATAGCCATAAATAAAAGCACAAGAGAGATAAATAGCCAAAGAGAGAAAAAAATTCAGTCCAAGAGCCTCTCACAATGGAGAGTTATGTCTTCTGTAAAAATGAAATGAGGTGATCTCAATTCATATCATCCTTCTAAACATAATTTTTCCACAATTTTCCATAATATTAGGGTAAAACACAAGACAAGGGGATAACAACCCTTGTATTTCCCATTTACAATAATTTAACACCTTTTTACACATTGAAAACCCTAAAACAAAGGTGATGCAATCCCTTGAAGGATGGCGTTTTGGAAAATTGAGCAAGTTGTTGGAGATGGGAGGAAAAGTAGGGACTCCAAAGGCCATGTGGAAATCATATGAAGCCTCTCCACCTAAAAATTCCATGTGTTAATCTTTGTTTCATCATCAACCACCACATGCCCCTCAAATGTGATTTCAAGCCCCTAGGGAGTGATGTTTTTCCCCTTCTGGGAAATTCATTTGGCATGAAAAGGGTGGGCTATGTCTATCCAGCTGTCTCCTAGTCCTCCGAAGGCATCTCGTTCTCATCTATAATGTGTGCCTATGCCATTCATCCAATGGCTTGTTTCCCCCATGGAAGCCCAAGTTGCAATTGTTCTTCCAAAACTGGCCATCAACATGTACCTGCAAGACAATTGTATACGCCCTCCAAGGATCTCAAGTTAAAGAATTATTATGAGTAAATCAAGTTAATAAAAGAGCCATCAAATCATGTATACTAGTACTACATCATACAAATATGTGATTAAGAAGCTAAATGTTTTCCCAAGGTTGGTTGTGGGAGGGTTGGCATGGTACTCTTTTCAATGGATCAAAACCCCTAAGTCTAGGAACAATCCTATATGATTCATGTGAACAAAGTGGAATGGATGGGGGAATTACTCAATGGGAATGGGGTTCATGATATGCAAGGGTCCATAGTATCTCATTTATGGGTGAATTTGTGGAGGGTGTGTCACACCTTCGTCCATAATGCATTTTTCCAAGACTATCAATTTCCTTTTATCTTTCTTTCTTTGTATTTTCTTTAAATATAGCATAGGGTGAGTTGGAGGCCACTTCTCTCGTGTGGTGACCAGGTAATGACATTTTTTTTGGACACATCGATCACACTGAGAGGGGGCGTGAATCAATGTGAGGCCTATTTTTAAAATTCTCACAAAACTTTAGTTAGCAATCATCATTCACAATACCATTACTTATTAATTCCATTCATACTTAGTTTATTTCATGTAAATATATCTCAATTACATACATTAACAATAAATAGTTATGCACCATCACAATAAAGAACACAAGGAACATCAGATATATGTATAAGTTTCTTTTGTATTACAGACTACAATCCTTGGGGTTTTACTAGAACCAACTAAAATAGAGCACCAACTCCAAGAGAGAACCAACTCTCAATGCAAGACCCAGTCTGTGTATCTCAGCACGAACCAAGATATGAGGAATCCAACCCTCAAGTACAAGACCTAGCTTGTAGACAGAACGAAATCTGTCAAGCTGTACCAACAGTCTATACCAATACAAGTGCATCAACTATGCACAACCTATAACAACAACTTGTCACCTCAACCTGTCTCATCAATATCATCATCCAAATCTGATCTATAACTCTATAACATACCTGGTTTATGTGATCATAGACCTGCAAACCTTCCTTAACTTCAACAACAAGAAATTAGCATTTTCATCAAACTTTACTTGAGTATCACGTGACTAATTTTGGATTAGTCAACAACGCTAACTTGAAACAATCATATCTATGTACATGTAATGAATAAGGTCTTAAAATGGTACACAATTTTCTTTAGTTTCTTTTCTGCAATTCCTCCAAGTTCCATTGCTTGGAAGAAAATGAGTTATACCAAAAATATCATACCTTGCTGAATTGTGGTTTATTCTAGAGAGAAAACTTGTAGATCATGCCCCACATTGAATATTTTTTGTATGGATCTGAAACTGATGGAAAACCTACTACAGACTATACTCTAACCAATACATTTTGTCTTACTAAATTTGGATCTGTTATGAATAAGTTATGGCGTTTTTACCCAAAACACCTATTTTAGACTAGTTTCAGGACTAGCCACAAACCCTATTTTCCACGGAGTGTAACTACCAAAATAAAATGACACACAATATGGAATTTTTATCACATTTACTTGGATATTGTTTCTCAACATCCTCCATATTTTTCTTTCTGAATCATTCTATAAAAATATTTATTGTGAAAATTGTGAGATGAACTGTAAATAACATACCTTAGAATGCATCATCAAAACACTTTATCCTTCCTTGAATTTCGGCTTTATTTACTTCATATTCCCTCTGAAATTCTCCTTATATATCCTTTGGTTACCTCAGTATATATTCAATATGCTCAATGGATACTAATGGGAGACCCTTTCTCTCTTATTTATACTCTCCAAGTAGCTTCTCTAGAAGTATCCACTTAACCACTTTGTCCACTTAGCCACTTTGTCCACTTAACCACTTTGTCCACTTAGTAACTTTGTCCACTTAACAACTTTTTCCACTTAGCCACTTTGTCCATTAACCAACTTTTTCCACTCAACCACTTTGTCCACTTAACCACTTTATCCACAATTATTAAACTCTCCAATTCTAGTTGCAACTAATTTATTTTTAATTGTTTTCTTGTTGCAACCACTTAACCCATGACTAACCACTTTGACTGGTCAACTTCTTCTAGGATCTTCTAGAATAATTTTACTTATTTTACCTTATAGAGGCTTCTAGATAACTCATGAGGGTTCTCCAACTTCACATGGCCATAACTCTCTAATCGTGAGGAGTTATGTGACGTTCCACATATCACCAGAAACGACATGACATATACTATCCATATGGAATAGTTTCTCCAGAAAATTCACTAATATTCATTACATTATTCCTAATCAAACCTGGGTTCCCTAACCACACTGTTGGGATACCTCGCCATTTAGAATTTACAAAGCGTCTTCCTATGAAGGATTTCACCATAAGGGGACCACTTTGAGAACTTGATCCAAAAGTGTCTTCCCATGAGGGATTTCACCATAAGGGAACCACTTTGGAGTTTATCCATTTGGTTATTCCTATCAACCATGGAAAGAAAATAATGACCAAACTTTATATCATCCTGTCTATACATAAATTCATGAAAATACATCACTATGACACCACTTGACATCTTTGATATCAATTACATCTATGAAAATATAGGACATCAATCAATACATTAATGATACTATGAAAAGACATAAATTCTTTGACATCAATAACAACATAATGCAACAATCTACCCCTTTGGAATTGATGGAAATACCAACATTGATGTCAACACCAATCATTGATGGAAACATGTATACATGGCATTTCTCTTCATCAATAGTCATCACAATCACATCAATGTGACTATCTATCCCCCTTTGACATAAATGTCAAAGGGTAGTTCTCTCCTTGGGGCTTCTCCCCCTACCTGAACTCTCCTTGGGGATACTCCCTTTGTCTAGATTCCTTTGAGCTTCATCTGAATAATTTCTCCCCTTTTTAACAAGGGATATCACTCTGATGTAACTATGTAGACATATCACTCATGCTCCCCCTGTGACCATTGTTCGAGGGTGGGAGGGGGGGGCATTATTAGAAAAAGTGTTTTATAATAAAACACTTTTTCTAATAATGCCCCCCCCTCCCACCCTCTATAGAGGGTCACTCTATTCTGGAGAGGGGTCAGACTATCAATACAGACCTATATCAAGTGGTTTCAAAAGGTCATCATCATCCATCTTTTAGTGATTAAGTCATCCAGTCATCCACCTCACCCATGTGAATTTATTCTCTATCTCCAAGCATCTATCTCTCCAAACATCTATCTATCTATCCTACATATGATAAATATCTCCTCCTAGAATCATGGGAAGAAGAATGACTCCCCCTGTGGGTATGTATCCCCCTATCTTCTATATAAGATGAACAATATGTTACCACTGCAATCTGCTTTTGCTACAAATTCTATTTCTCAACAAGAACATAGATCAACATCTCAAGAATGATATTCTCTTCTTATGATGATCATTGGACCTATCCATGCATCAAAATCATGCCATGCCATACATCATGAAGAAAAATATATGTCAACAATGAATAGAGAATCATGAAAAAAACATCAACCATGTATATCTTGTGCCATAATGTGTGTGATCCAGATGGATATCAGTGGCCACCCACCTTTTCCAACTGGCTCAAAATAGTTTTCTGACATTTTTGGCAATTTACTATTTTTAGCAGTTTTTACTTCCAGGGCCATTTTGAGGGCCTAAA